>JAESIW010000200.1:4798757-5094105 GCA_016802295.1 Brachionus rotundiformis
GGAATAGAATTATCTAATTTTGTTTCATTTAAGGAAATAACATCAAAGATGTTAAGTGAAACAATTTCTAAGACCTCATCCTTTTTAAGAAATAGCGAATTTACATTCAGATGTAATATATTTAAATTATTATTAGAGGTTGAGCAGAAATCTTTTAAATCATCCAAATAATTTGGAAAAGAAGGGATATGAAATTTATTTGAGAAGAAGTCTTCACTAAAATTAAATACTTGTGGTAAAAGATCAGCCGAAAATAAAGATATTTTTTTGGAAGATTGAATTATTTTATCTGAATTTTTACAATTAAGAAGGTGTTTATTATACCAAGCTTTTGAAACATACGACTTAGAACAAGATTGACACACAAATTTAATTTTATTATTCATACTTTGACAGAAATAATAACTAATTAACATAAAATATGAAAAGTTTCAAATTTGAAAAATGACTCAAGAAAATTGAAAAAATAATTAACAAAAAGTGGTAAACTTACTAATTATATTGTCCAGTGTAGATGAAATTGATCGAAAATTAAATTTTTACAAGACAACGGTAATTTCCCACACAATAATCTCATTAATTTATAAGATAATTGCTTAAGTGGGAACGACGAAATTACCGATTTAAAAACGATAAAAATTATTTTTAAATTATTTAAAAACTTTTGGTAAGCCAAACGATCAAAATTCTTCAAAATCTTTTTTCGGAAATAGCCGAATCGCATCAGAAAATTCTTTTATGTTATTTGGTTTTATTTCTCTTTTTAACAGAAATTTCCAATCATCAATTGTTTTATCAACATCTATTCCATTTCTTAACCGTTCCAGAACATTAATAAAATTTTTTTGATCAAGGTCGTTTTCGTCTGCTTGCTGTCTCACCATAATTTTTAGGCAAACAGCTTTATCAAATTGTTTGTAACAATCTAAGCCATGAGTGGATATAATATCTTTTGGTTGATCATGGTATAATGGACATCCAATTACTGGCAAAAGTTGACCTGGATCACCTGTAAGTATAATTGAAATTCCACCAAAAAATGTGTCATGTTTACCAGTAGCCTCCCTAAGTCTTTTATCTATAATGCCTAAGACAGCTTGAGATAGCATTGAATATTCATCTATAATAATGTGTGTAATTCCTGTAAATTTTCTTTAAAATTCTTGCAGTATTTCCCGGTTAGAGCTATATATGCTTCTTTTTTTCTAATATTTCTTATTCGAAATAACGAGTGTAAAGTCGAACCTTTAATTAAAAAAGCTGCTGTTGGAGCACACCGCTTAAGCTTATTTTTTAAATGGTTTGAAATAGCATTTATAGTAAAAGATTTCCCAGTTCCAGCAGTTCCGTTTACAATTAAGAGTAGTTGTTTGCTTGATTTTTCGTAGTCTGTAACAAGTTTATAAACTAATTTTTGATCTTCATTTAAGTCGCTTAAAATTATATTTGGTACTCCATCAGAATTATTATCATCATCTTCGTTGGCTTTGTTTTTTTCATTTTTTATGAATTTTCCTTCTAAAATTTTTAACACTTCCTCTGTGTAGTTTTGCCTGTGGGATAAAAAATCATGAGTGGTATCAGGTTTAACATCAACTTCTTCGTTTTCGTCGTTGTTAATACTAGGACCAATTTCGGATAAAATCATCCATTGATCACGAGTCAATTGAGTTTCAGGGTCTAATTCTATTTCTTTTCTGGCCTCTTTTAATTGTTTCGACAATTCTGTAGTAAAACCTATCATTTCTAATATTTCACTTGAAGCATTTCTCAAAAAATTATTCCATCGTTCAATAGCAGTATTTTTATTTCTGATCTCATTAATATTTGAAATATTCCAATCACTATATTTTATCGTTTGGTGATAACAATAAATTTTGTACATTTCAATTCCGGATAACTCTACTTGTACTAAATATAATCATACAAAACTTAAAGAATTAAATATTCCTATTTGTAGGCTAAACGCCGAAAATAATCCGCCTATAGCAAAAAATATCAATGAAGAATATTTTTATGGTTTAAATCTTCGCATTGTCCGATATCACGTTTTCCTGCAATAGATTTTATCATAAGAGATCTCATTTTTGTACCAGGATTGTCTTCAATTGCTGAAGGTTGAATTATTTCTTTAAACAATTGACAAAGTGCCTGACCAGCTTTTTCCCCTTTGGTTGCATATTTGTCCAAATACTTTATTGCAGCCGATTTTTCAAGAATAATTTGCATATCAACGTTACCTCTCCAGTTATGGCAAATTATCCTATTATGCATATTCATCCAAGGATCGTATCTCATAAGAACAATTTCAGCCTTAACTGAATCTTTTGTTTCTATATAATTAATTTTTGTTTTCTTTTGAAGCTCAAATGGATAAGTGAAACGACATTTACCAGAAACTTTAGATTTACAATATCCATTTATCCTACAAACGTGTCTTTGGCAACAATTAATCAAATTTTCATAGTCGTTTTCAAGATTGTCAATGTTCATATTAGACGTCTTTATTGAACATGGATGCAGAGTTGGAACACAATTTTCAGCATAATTAGTTTTTGGATTCATAGCAGTTATCAAGTCACAATCCAAAATATCATCAAAAACTACTTTTAAAAATTCGTTAAGCCTATAGCTAAAAAACCAATCAACTAAATGAGGGTTGTCCATTAAGTTTTTGTATTTTTCGGTTTGAGAATTAGCTTTTGGGCCAGGCATTAAGTTGTGAAGTTCTTCCCAGTGATGGTCAGGATAGCTAAAAGTGAAAAAAGCCGTTGCTGCCTTTTTTTGATCAAAAGTAGCTTCTAGTTCTCCTCTTCTTTTATACCAGTAAGCATCTGAGCCGGTAATGTTTGCAGAATAGGTACTCATTTTTTTCATCAATAAATTACTTTCGGGAGTATTAATCATACCTTTTAACTGATTCATTGATAGATTAGCTTCGTGTACATTATGTTTAAAAAAGACCTTGCATTGATCTAGACTTCTATGTCTTCGTAGTCTATCGTATGCCCAAAATTTAAACCGTTGATGTTAAGCCCAAGCATAATAAAAATGACCATTTTTATAAATTTTAGCAGCTGATTTCATTAGATGTTTAAAAGCTAATGATTCGGTAACCTCTTTTAATCGAGTTTTTTAGGAGGATCCCCAGCACCATTAGGAAATAATTTAGGAAAAGCGAGAGAACATATTGAATCATTTTGATACTCGTTTAATGTATTTTGTTTAATGTATTGTTTCGTTTAATGTTTTTCGTGTTGTTAAGTGGGGAGGCATGTGAGTGATGGTTTAATGACTGGTTGGTAGAAGAAGGTGGTTGACAAGTGGTTGATGGTTGGTTTGAAGGCTGACTTTGATGGGGTAAGTTTGGGTCGGTTCCGATTAACTTTAACGGTGGAGAAGCGTTGGGAAGGTATGAATAGTAGCTGTCATCTTGAATAAAATCTGCCTCTAATTTTATTTTATCTTATTCAATAATTGGGTAATTTAAACCATAATTGTTCAAGGCGTAAGGTCTTAAACAATCACCTTTTTTTTTTAAAACTCTGGTTCTTTGTTGAATCATTTGTATGTTATTGTTTGTTAAAGCAATTAAGCGATTAATCTCAATTGATTCAGTTGAAAGTTTGTTGAGGTCAATCGTAAATTTATTAAATTCTGAGATAAATTCAGATGTGTTAACCTGAATCAAGTGATTTTGCTGACTCATTTTAATTAGATTTAGATCGCATGTGTGAAGAGCTGTTTTATAGTTTAATAAATGAGATGAGTGGTGAATTCATGAGAATATTTTTTGAGTTAACTCAAACAGTGTAAATTAGCAATGTTATTTTGCGAATATTTTTAAATAAACAAAAAGGAATAAAGTAAAGTTTGATTTGCCATTTTATATTTATTTTATTTTTATATTTTTTTTTAGATAAAAATATATTGAAAAAAATATGCATGTGTATAGTCTATTGACGTTATACGTCAATAATTTTCTTAAACATAGTCCAGTATTGGATTTTTATTCGCGTACACATCTGCTTAATTACGCTCGTTCCTCGCAAATAAAGAATCATTTAGCCAAAATTTGCGGCCAATCGTATAATTGAAAAATAATAAATATTAAGCAAATTTTTTTCTTTTCTTTTTTTTTAAATAACAATACAAAAATAAAATATCTTTTTTATCTTAAATAATGTAATATTTTAGGTTTTATGCCGCTGATAGACATTTTCCAAGATAAAAAACATTTTTTAATCGTATTCAGAATTATTAGAGCTATTAAATAAATTTATTGCATCCAAAATGTGTTTAAAAGCTACTTTTTTTTATATTAGATAGATTAAATAAACCGTTTATTTAATCTATCATTTAATGAAGATAATAATTCTCAGACAGTTTTACCTGTTTTATCCGAGTATGAAGATGATGACGAGACTGGTCGGAGGAAAAAGACATCGAAATGTTGGGATTATTTTCAATTGAAAAAGCTTAAAAAAGATTTCATTGGAAAGTCAAATGAATAAAAGAATTTTCTGATGCGATTCGGCTATTTCCGGATAACTCTACTTGTACTAAATATAATCATACAAAACTTAAAGAACATAATATGCCTATTTGTAGGCTAAACGCCGAAAATAATCCGCCTATAGCAAAAAATATCAATGAAGAATATTTTTATGGTTTAAATAATACTGTGAATATTGCTATAAAATCAAAAATCACCCTGACTACAAACTTGTTGACATCAAAGGGTTTAGTCAATGGAGCTAATGGAATAATAAGAGACATCATTTATCCAAATGAAACTAATTATAGAAATGGCTTACCGTCTGTTCTGTTGATTGAATTTGATTACTATATTGGACCTCGTCTATTTCCGGAGGACGATTATAGACACAATTGGATTCCTATCAACTGTTTGGAAGCCCATTATAACATATTAAATTACAATAGGAGACAGTTTCCTATACGTCTCGCTTATGCTCTAACCATTCATAAGTCACAGGGACAAACTATTTCAAAAGCAGTAATAGACTTGGGAAAAAAAGAACAAAGTTTAGGGCTTACTTTTGTTGCCTTGTCCAGACTTAAACACTTTAACGATTTTTTGATCCAACCAATGACTTTAGAACGAATCCAAAAACTATCACAATCTAAAATGTTAGAACCAAGATTAAACGAAGAAAAAAGAATCAAAAAAATAGAATTAGACACTTTGGAATATTTGTTAAATTTATAAAAATAAAATTTTTTTTGTTTAACGAATTTATAATTTGAATTTTTTGCTGTTTATGAATTAAAAAATGAATGCTAATTTCTATTTGAATAAAATTAAAACTTTTCATAATTTTTCATAATAAAATTTTTTTAAATAACGCCTCGTTACTCGCGTTTAAAGCTCTGCTTCATGTATCTTATATAGTATTGTTTGCATTAGAAAAAATGATCACTAGGCCTCAGAATTTAACACAAAATTCAGCTTGTTATTGTGTATGTTTTAGATATATTTTTCTTTTAATAAATAAAAATTCTAATCAGATAAATTAAGGACTTTGGGGTCAAAATGCGAACAGGGCAGACACTCGGCCTAGCTGTCAATTTAGTCATACCATTTTTCCATAAACTAAAAAATAAAAGAAATCAGAAAATAAGGATTCGTTTGATTTTGACATAATTAAGAATAACATAGAAAAATCCTACAAACAAATATACGCATAAAGTCATAAAGTCATAAAGTTATATATACGGCTACTCGCATTAAGTCAGTTTTGTTTTAGAGGACTTTTTCAATCTTCATAAAGTATTAACAGTAAAGCCGGACATAATTTTTCTTAGTCCGCCATGGGGTGGCATCACCTATTTTCATTTTAAGAAAGCAGACATCAGCGAATTTTTCTTAACTATAAAAATGAGCTAAAATGCCCAAAAATAGTGTTCTATCGTCCGCGCAATTCTAATCGACAGCAAATTAGTTACATGACCGGACCTGGTGGTTATGGTGAAATAGAAGAAAATTATTTGGACCATAAGTTTGTTGCCTTAATCTGCTACTATGGTCAATTGTGTGATAGGAACAAGCTTGTTAAAAATATTTTCAATAAATAGTTGAATTAATCATAACTAATTATGTATTTAAAAGAACATTAATCTAAAAAAAATCTTATACTTCCCTCAATATTTCCTAATAATTTTGTTTAAATTCATGTTTTCAGAACAAAAACTTTAAATTGAGGAAATTTGGTAATTTTGATTAGTAAAGATTAGTACAGTAGTCAAAATAAAAAAATTAGCTAAAACGCTTTATTACTGAAAATGATGTTAATTTTTAATATAATAAGTTTTAAGTAAATTTTGGATTAATGTTACAAAAAAGTTCATTGATTCTTATACAAATAATTCCTTAAAATTATTTTTTTTTAATAACTATTTTCAATTAAATTTAATCTTATCAGTAATTTTAAAAATTGTAGTAGAAAAAAAAAAATTTTAACTTTTTTATTCTAAGAAAAATAATTTAAATTCGATATTTTCTTTTAAGTAAACTTTTCATTTGACTTTTATACTCATCCAAGTAAATTAAATTGAAGCTGTTTTTTTTTACAACATTTACGATTCCCGTAAAAAGTCCGAAATCTAATAAATTGGTCATAGGATTACCACTTATAAAGCTACACTGATTTGGAAACTGAAGCTGATGAATCTAATTTTTTATTTTCTCAAATAGATATAAAAAATAATCTTTTATTTTTGTTTACAATTATTTTGTCCATTATCTTCATAATAGTCTTCAAACCAGTTACTCAATTCTCTATCTAAATTAGATTTTATTTAATCAAAATTTAAATTGAATTTTTAGTTTTTATTACTTTGATCTCTAATTTCTTTTTGGTTTATTAACCCTTCCGCTTTTAATTAAAAAAAAAGAAATTCATAAAAAAATAAAATAAAGTAAATAATTACATATTCCACCTCTTATAGCATCGTATAATTGTTGCTCATTAGATGAATTATCTATTATTTCGTTTAAGTTCCTAGCAGCATTTGTCAAATTGTTAGATGACATTTTATTTTTTAATAATTTTTTTCGATTGATTTAATAACTTTTCTTTATTAATTTAAAAAAATATTTATTAATTTAAATTACAAACAAAAGTTTTAATCTGTACAAAAAAAAATATACCACCAGTATTTAAAATTTAAAATCTTTATTTATTTAGTTGAATAAAAAAAGAGATGTATTTTAAAAAGGTTTTAAATATGCATTTTTTCGATTCTTTAATTTACTTAATAAAATATATTTTCATTTCTTTTTTTTGCATCTTTTTTAGTTCTATTGAATAAAAAAAAGTGTATAGAATTTGTTTCATAATTGAAAAACTTACTAAACCTTTTCATAATCTAAAATTATAATATTTAGTCATTTTAATTATCGAAAATTTACGAAAATTCTACAAGTCAAAATTTCATTTCAAAAATCAAAAATATGGTTGTTTAAGATTTAACGAAAAATTATTTTAATTTATACATTTTTTTCTTTTTATTGGTATCCATATCTAATTTTTAAACTTATGGATAATAAAATATTTTATATTACTTTTTCATTTAAGATTTTAACTGGAAATCAATTCTAAAGATTAGATAAGTCTATTAAAACCTAACAGTATTATAGCATTAATCGAAAATCAGAATTAAAAATATTAGATTAAAAATTTTATTACTATAGTAATAATCTTTTTAAAGTTCTTGTAACCTTTTCAAAATTTAACTTTTGACATAAAATATTATCTAATTGATTAAGGAGCTTTTGTTTTAATTTCATTTTTGAAGAATTTTTTTAGCGACCTTTAAAAACAATATTTAAAAATTTTTTGACGCTATTAGTAGTAGTAGTAGTAATCATTTTAATTATCGAAAATTTTCGTAAGTTTTGCGTAAAAAGGAGACTTGTCATTCTTAGGTAAAGGTGTTCTAGATGGCTTATTTCTTTAAATAAAGAAACTAAAAACAATTATTTTATATTTTTTTAAATATTTGATTATACTAAATAGCTGAACATAGTTATTTTACATCTTAAACTTTTAAACACCCGTTATTGTAATCTAAGAAGCTAATAATAGGCAGCTTATAATATTTTTTTTTTTTTTTTTGACCGATTTCCTGAATGGTTTCCATTCAACTCATCTCTTCTTCACTTTTTGCTAGCCACTTATCTAGCCTCGCTTTGAATTTGTTTAAATTTTCTGACTCTACAACATTGTTTGGTAGTCTATTCCACAGGCTTGCCACTTTGTTTGCGAAGAAATTCATTCTGGAACAAAGTGAAGCGTGATAATCGATTATTTCTCTTGCTTTGAAACTTTGTGATCTAATACGTTTTTATAAAAAATTCGTAATTTTTAATTTTGTCTTAAAAAAATAAAAATAGAAAAAAGAAATTTATCTTACATCTTTCTGTTCTATATTTTGATCTTTTTCTTTGAGAGGAATACAATCTCTAAACAATTAACCTTGATCGCCCTTTCTGATAAGATATTGTTCAATTAAGAATTGAAAAAATAAATCCCTTTTTTATCCATTTTAACAGGTTTAGTTTAGGAAGCGATTTTTTTAGTTGAGAAATTAATTGTTTTATTATAGTTTTTATTGTTTTAATTTATTCAAAGTCTAAAAGATAGCAATAAGCAACAAACTTGGAAAGAAGCTAATGAAATCCTGTTGGTCACAAAGTGTAGATATGCTGTGCAAGTAATTAACTGAATATTCAAACAACAATTCAAAGCATTAAAAGAGACTCATAACTCAATCTTTCCGCATATAACCGATGACTATAGGATAGCAAGTGCCTTAATAAAAGCTTTTTTCTCTGAGAGAATATCTGATAAAGAAGATTTATAAGAAATAGCATAGGCAATGAAGAAAAAGCTTGACTTTAAAAATAATCTAGAAAAGTATTTGGATTTAAGGTCAACAAACAGTCAAAATTCTTACGTTAGAATTGAAGACTTTCAGATTCAGTTTTTGAAATCCTTCAAGGATTTGTTATTTTTTTTCTAATTGAACGTCCATCTAATCAGAACAAAAAACTTTTGGGAGATATCAACTTGAGCAAGTATTTTGGTATTTAACTGAGAATTTTGAATCAAATGAAGACTATCAGCTTTTGATAAATGATAATTTAGTTAATGAAAAAGAGAAGAAAATTATTTTATCAAAAATTCAATCACGACATTCATATAGCATTAAATAAAAAGTGAGCCTCATTTCGAATGTTTAGACGATATTAGTTGGATTTGTAGTTAACCCTCGGCTGTTGTAGTCACGTAGCAGCATTAATTTATTTTATGAGCGTTTGTATTTATAATATAAAAGAAATACCAAGACCAGGACATCGGATAAAAAACGTGTTAGTTCCTACCACAAACGATTCAGATGAAGAAGAGGGAGAACCAGTGAAAGAATCTATTATAACGATAAAACGCTATCTACTGCCTCAAATATTCAAAATAACCTTTGAAAAAATAATTTCTCTTTTGATTTTAATTATTTTTTAATTTTATAATTTTATATTAAAATTTTTTTAACCTTTCAAGAAAATCAATTATTAAATTAGATAGATTACAAAATCAAATAAATGAAAATTGAAACAACAACAACAACAATAGTTTAACTCAATGTAAACGACACACTGCCGGTTTTAACATTGATTACTGTAATGTTTACATTAGTACCCTTGGGCCCGTCTATCCGATCTCCTCGTTAGACGTATTGGAGCAGCTATTTATGCTCCTTTCTATCATAAATGCTCATGGTTAAGTTAGTTAATTAAACCAGTGATATCGACAAAGATGTCGCTATATCACAATTACGTATCTTTAACATCACTAAATAAAATTCAGAGCAGTAAATGCAAGCCATTCAAAAATTACAGCTGCATCGATGGCATCGATCTGGATAGAATAATAAGCTTTAAAAAAGCATCTAACATTTATTGTTTAAAAATAGTTTCAATCATACTTTTTCATTATATTTTTTTAATATCTTACACAATATTTTTATTAAAAAATTCTCAAGATTATTCACTATTTACAAGTATGAAAGAATGGCACATTTATTTGAGCTATATAAGTGTCTTGATTTTAATTTTGTCAATTCCAAATCACATATCTACACGGCCAATAAATTATCTCATGTTCACATTGTACACTTGTGTACTTGGAAATTTGTAATGGAATCTAAGTTACAAATATCAGATGGCTTATATTTTATTTAATTTAACCATGATCATAGCTGGACAAGTGGTATTAATTTTTTTTTGTATGCAAGTTAAATTTACACTTTGCTCACGACCTGATATTCCATATCTATATTTATATTTTATTTTGATATCTTTTATTCTAATTTTATTTGTTGGCTATGGATATATGAGAGTATTTTTTATGCAATTATTCATCTACTTAAATCTAAGTCCAGATTTAAATTTAAATGGAACATTTACAAGCATTATTTTAGCCTTTATATTTCTTTTTTACAAATTTTTTTATTCAGTAAACACCCCGTGAGTGATGCAGAAAAAATTAAAAATTTTAAACTAACAAAAAATTGTTTACCAAGGTATAATTTTTTTACTAACAGAGTTGTTAACGATTGGAACAAACTGACAAATGAGGTAATCGAATCGAAAACAATTGACTTATTCAAAAACAAACTAGATGACATATTGAGTGACTAATATTGCTTACAGTCTGATTAATCCAGACTTCACGCATAAGCGTAGCAATTATTATTATTATTATTATAAAATTAAAATAGAATGTTTTCATTATTTAGTCACATGATTTAATTTAATTTGAAAACTACTAGAAATAAATTTTCAAAATTTTTTTTTTTTCAATTTTTTTCAAATGGCAATTTGGTAAACATATGTATTTTTTTCTTGCGTTTTTGCTTAGAAGAACTTTAAATAATTATTTAAAGTTATAGGATTTTTTTTGGTCATTTTTTTGTGCTCCAGAAATACAGGACTTTATTGACTCAACAATTCCATACTTCTTACATTCTCGATGTTTAAAGAAATTTTTATGATTTTAGCATTTATTTGTGAATTTTTGAACAAAATAGTAAGCTAGATTTTAAATTATTCATATGGCTATTAGTAAACTGTTGCACTCTAGAGAAATTGTTTCGCAAAATGTAACAGAAAATAACAATTTGCAGCACAGTGAAAGAAATAAATTTTTTTAATTTTTGTTTAATTAAATTCAGAATGACGTTTTAAAAGTTTTAAAAAAAAATAAATAGTTGCTTGGAACTTTTTTCCGAATATTTAAAAATATTTATAACCTGAAATTGTATTGCTGAGTGCTATTGAAAATACCTGGGATAAGTAATGCTTAGAAGGTGGAATCTAAAATTAAAAATTTTAAATCTAACACATTTTTCTATTAATAATTATTTTAGCAAAATTAAGAAGATAAAATTTAATTAAAATTATTTTATTAAAGGAGGTTTTAAATTTAAATTTTTTTTAAGTTTCCATTTTTTTAACCTTTTCTTATATGATAGAAGAAATTAAAGAACGTTGCAATCCAAGGCAAAATTTAATTAAAATCTTGTCAAATACATAATGGCGTCTTGACTTTAACACTTTAGGGAACCTCTACAATTCTTTGATTTGATCTCCCTTTTAGAAACTAATATCAAAAGGTTAGAAGTAATACAATTTATTTAAAATTTTTTTTTAGCATCCATTAATATTCGACAAATAAATAAAAAATATTACTATCTTAAAATCAACAAAAATTAAAAAATCCTAAAATTAAAAAAAAAAATTTTCTCTTTTTTTAAATTAATTTAATTTCAGACAAAAATTATTTTTGCGTTAATTTTGAAAAAGAGCTTTAAATTTTGTTAAGCATTAATTTCATTAAAAATAGTCGTTAATAAAAACCAAAAAATCTTGAAAGAAAAAAAAAATTATCGCTGGAAAATAAGATTTCAAAACATTTACTAATTTTTATTACTTAAATCAAAACCGTAGACTCAGACATATTAACAGATTTTTAATATTTTGTAATTTAGGATAAAAAAGTTTTTGTTAAAAATTTCTAATTGAGAAATAGAAAGTAGTTTCATCTTTTATAAAACAGTTGTTTATAGTAATGATTACCAAATAAATTTCAAACTAAAAAGCTTATTTAGAATTAATATTAAAAAATTTTTCAAAAATTGAGATGATCGATTCACAAAAACTTTCGGAACAAACAATATAAAATAAAATTCTTGTACTATAGATAAAATAAAATAGGTTCATTTTTTTATCTGTTGAATTAATATTTTATTTTAAATAAGATTAAACAAAAAATAAGAAATAAAAAATTATAAGGAAAAAACCGAAATCTTATAAATGACGTTGGTTCCGCTTAACTTTACGCCTTTTATTTCTTTAAATACACAAGCAAGTTCTGAGAATAGGCTGATTTTAAAGCGGGTCCATGACTTTTTTTATAATAAAAAAAATAAATATATTTATTTATTATTGATTATTGATTATCATTTTTAGGGTTATTTTTATCCCTAACCCTAAAAATGATAATCTAAAAAAAAAGACAGACAATGCACCAATATTGACTTTAATTAATGAAGATTTTAGAGCATTAATTCATTCTTTGTTAAATTTTTTCTATAGCTATTTCGATTTCTGAAACTGGATAGAGATTCTTTAAATTTAGTTCTGTTGGTGCAATAGATAAAAAAATTTAAAGAAAAATTCAAATAAAACAAGTAACACGAAACACGTTCGTAAAATTGATCTTCCCAATCATAGTTTAACTCGACTGCTTTAATGCGAATATCCATGTTCTGTGTTAAATTGGCACTTAGTTTCTCAAAATTTTTCTCTTTGATCTGACTGACAGTGTCGAAAATTCAGTCCCAAAGCAATAGTTTATTTTGGAATAGGCCATAAATATATTCAAAAGGACATATGTAATGGATATGGTTAGTAAAACTCGGATTGTTTTAGAGTATTTTTTAGAAAGTCTACGCTTGTATCTGACACCCATTGCTGAAGTGCGTTCATTTAGAATAAAATTAAATGAAATTTAAACAGTTATCATATACTAACAATATATTCATTTTCATATAATTATTCTTCTTCAAAACAGAAATTTTTGAATAAAGGAAAATTAAAATTTTATTCAAAATAATCGATAAAATCAGACAATTTGACGTTAATTGTTTAAAAAAATAAAAAAATGTCAAATTTAATTGTTTATTTAGTGAGGCTCACTAAAAATTATTGAAGTATGGTAAAGAAAAAAGCTTTTCTGAATTACTTGAAAAATTTATTCTATACAATCAAAAGAACTTATTTTCTCATATGAAAAAATTAATTTAGTTCAAACATTTAGTTTAAATTGTATTTTAAATATTGATTATTTGTCAAATAAACTTAGAGAGAAAAAAATTACACAACTTTTACCTCATTTTCATTATTATTGATTTACTTGTATTATTAAGTAAAAAATTTGCTAAAATGAAAAAAGATATATTGAAAAATTAGTTTAAGTAATTCTGGAGTGATAACAACAACTAAATAAAAACTAAAAAAATGTAAAAAATCATTTTTAGATCCTGAAATTTAGTGAATTTTTTTATTAAAATGAAAATCAATAAGAAAAAATGATTTTATTTGTCACTGATTACTAACAAAATTTTAGATAGTTAAAATTAAAATTCAATTAACGTATACAGTCTCGTCTCGTCGTCTTTTTTGTACTATTGTTCCGGGTTTGTTTTGAGCATCTGGGTGATTCATTAGTTCATAAGGACATTCACTAACAGGACTTTCTAGAATTGCCATTTTCAATTCATAAAACAAATGTGCGTCATCTTTAGTCAATAATGTAATAGCAATTCCACTTTTACCTGCACGACCTGTTCTACCAATTCTGTGTGTGTAATCTTCAATTGTTTTTGCCATATCATAATTAATTACAAGACTAACATCTTTAAAATCGATGCCACGACCAGCAACATCAGTTGCAACTAAAATTTCTTTATTGCCTTGTTTTAATGATGATAAAGCAAAGTCTCTTTGTTCTTGACCTTTTCCACCATGTAATGTGCAAGCGCTATAACCCATCTTATCAAGTGATTTTGCCAATACGTCAGCGCCTTTTTTTTGATTAACAAATATAATAATCGGAGGTTCAAATCCTCGTTCAAGAACTTCTATTAATTTATTACGTTTTTCACCTTCATTGCACATGATTACTATTTGTTGAACACGCTCTGTAGCTTTTCCTACGGTACCTATATAAACAGTAGCTGGCCGTCTAAGATAGGAACGCGCTAGTCTTTCCAAAGGTGGAGGCATAGTTGCAGTAAACATAACAGTTTGTCTATACTTTTTTTTTGAAGCAAAATTTGTCATTAAACTACTTGCATTTTCAGCTTCTTCCGAATCAGGTTTTAAATTTGTAACTGGTAGGTATTCTAAGATTTTCTGTACATCTGGCTCAAATCCCATATTAATCATTCTATCAGCTTCATCCATAACAACATATGTGCATTGATTTAGCACAAGATATCTATTTTCAAGAACATCAACAAGACGACCTGGTGTGCCAATTACTATTTCACAACCAAGACGAAGCTTAAAACCTTGTTCTTCACGTGACAGACCTCCAATTACCGACACAGTTTTGATTCCAAGTTGTTTACCAAATTTGACTGTTTCCTCTTCAATTTGCTGGGCAAGTTCACGAGTTGGAGCAAGTATAATTGCATAAGGCCCTTGATCTGCATCTTCATATCTTTCAATTTTTGGTAATGACATTATCCATTCAAGAAGCGGAATCAAAAAAGCTGCTGTTTTTCCAGATCCAGTTTCTGCGACACCGATAATATCTCTATTCTGTAATCCAATGGGAATAGCTTGTCTTTGAATCGGAGTTGGTTCCTTATAACCAATTGTGTTTATAACTTTAATAACTTCCGAATGTAATTTTGCCTCTGACCAGCTTCTAAGTCCATGTGGTATATTACCACCTTTTGTGACAATGCTAAAATCTTCTTTAAAAATTCTCCAATCTCGGTCAGTCATTTCTTCTAAAGGTTTTTCACACCAATGTCGTTCATCCCATTTTGTTTTTGCATCTTTTCTTGCAAGCTTCTGTAAACGAGATGATTCTTGAATTTTTTCATCAACTGTTCTTCTTTTATCTAGCAAATCTCCATAAAATTTGGACTGGTCTTTTTTTTGTTGTTTTATATCTATTCCGGCAACATGACCTCGACCAAAAAATTGTAATTCATGTGGCTTTTTGTATAACTCATTATAATCAATAGAAGTGTCTTCTGAACCATCCCAGTCAAAAACGAACTTTCTATCATTTAGCCTTCTTATTTTCTTTTTTTTGTTGACAATACCTAAATATCTCTCTTTTATAGCGGCTTCTTCTCTCGCCTTATCTTCAATGTCCAAAAATTTGTTTGATCGATCTCGTTTTTCTTTTTTTTCTCTATCTCTATCACGATCTTTTTCCCGTGAACGGTTCCCATCTTTTACACCAATCTCAAATTCACAAGATGCTTTTCCCAGAATTTTCAAAGCATCATTTTTAGATCGTTGTTCTTGAATTTGTTGATTCCTTCTTTCTAATGCAAGTGCCTCTCGTTGAGTCTTGGTCAAAAACTTTGGTTTAGATAAAAGTTCTTCTTCTTTTTTCCGTTTTTCGATTAGTTCCTCTAAAGAAAGAGGATTTTTTTTTGAAATATTATAAGTCAGATTTTCTTCAAAATTCATTTTTGTTTCTTTATTATTTTCCATCGTAAATCTAAAAAAATTATTTTCAGCTATTTAGTGAAATGATAAAAAAATATGTATTTATATAAAAATTTATTCAATGCCAGAATAATAAAATTTCAAAATATTAACTAAATTTATTTAATAATTTACTATATTTTCATAAATTATACATTAACGAATACCATATTAAAAAGTTAAGAAAGTTGTTCAAAGAAATACAAAATTTTATACAATATACTATGTAGATAAAACGAATAATTCATACGTAACTTCAGATAAAATTATGAATCCAGAAAACTTGAAAATTGAATGAAATGTAAACAAAAACTAAATTAAATGTCAACATTGGAACTTAAAAGTCTTGTAAGATATAAAAATAAATCTATAAAAATAAACCAATTTAATGATAACTGGAAAAGATGAAATCGCAGATTTATTTGTAGAACATTTGCCTGAAATCTTTAAAAACCGACTTTTGTCTTTTTAATTACACACCCTCTAATTTAGAACCAATCTTTATGATTTTAACTGAAAAATATTAATTTTATTTATTTAGCACGATATGCTCCTGAATTAAGAAAAAGTCCATATATCTTTATATTTTTTGAAAACATAGCTTGGTGTAGATCATTATTGCTATATATTTGATTTTTTTGGCACGAATATGCTCACGAAATTTTTCGCTAATTAAAGCTAGCCTAATTCTAATCAATAATGTGCACATAAATGTATAATAAAAGAAAAAATATATAAATGTTGTAATTTTTCTGTAACTAAAATGAATCTTTTCATCGTTATAAATGCACAATTATTTATTTTAACACTTAAATTTAAAATTTTTTAAAATGTCTTTAATTTGTGCATAATATTTTTATTTAAAGAGTAAATTATTAAAAATAATAAAAAAATATTAATTAGTATCTAATTTAAGTATCTGTATCTGTTTATTTTAAGAAAAAATTAAAATTAAAAAAAAATTAAATTTAATTTGCTTTATTATTATGCTTTGGCTGTATTTGAAACTGCCGCACTTGATTTTATTTGGCTTCACTTAGAATATGAATTATTTTCTCAAATTAAATCGATTCTTTTATTAAAAGAAAAAACTCTATTTACTATTAAAGATCTTAAAACTATTAATATTGTAAATTTCGTCTAGGTTTTGGAAGTTGAATGTTTGAATTCGTATGTAGGTTCTGAACGTTTAGGAGGTCAATATCCGATTGATCGTTATAATGATGAAACTAATACAAACTATAAAAATGTCATTCATTATATCAATTTTTAATTAAAAGTATTTTATAATTTTTATATAAGCAAACAAAATAAGCAACTTTTTTTTTATAAATTATCTATAATATTCAATTGTACAGTTAAGTAGGGCCAGAATTTCAATCAAAAAATTACTCTACCACTCATGTATGTAGTATTTTGGATTATTTTCTTATTTTATTTTTTTTATTAGGAGTAATAGTTAAAAATCAATAAAAATGTACTTTAAATTCAAGCTAAATGTAAACTTTGTTTTTTCAGAAAAATTAATCCTGAATATTTTCATAATTTTTGTACATTGTTTTGTGCCTCAATCGTTTACGAAATTAAATTAAACTAATAATATGAATGAAAAAAAAAATCAACTAGAGGAAAGTATTCGTAATTGTGAATACGGCACCTCTACCAAATTTTTCTATTAGCTGAGAAAGAATTTCGCTTGGTTTCAGACTTTTCGGCGTATGACACAATCACGCTAAATTTCGAGAATAAACTCAACATGTTAACAGAAAAATTTAAGACATCGTTCGACAAACCAACTAATTCGGTAATCAATAATTCACCAACTGAGGCATCAAGTTTAGAGTCAACCAATCGTTCCAGAAAACGAACATTCGACCATGTCGATAATATAAATAATAGTAAAATATAGATAAGTAAAAAAAAAGAAGAGATGAAAGAAAAGAGAGAGAATAAAAAATAGAGCGATTTGTTAGCTAATCTTCTTGAGAATCTTGTTGGTGGATTTTGTTGATTTTTCGCATCTTCTTTCTGCTTCGCCTCGCAGCTTCCTTTTTTGTGGGCCTACCATGTTTAGTGGTCTTCTTAGGAGCGCAGAAATCACTACCTGGATCTCTAGCGGCTTTTGTCTCAGTTGGTTTGTCCTCTGTTTGATCCAGAGTTGTTTTTAAGTCACAAATCATAAGTCAAGTCAATGAATTAATTTTTTTTTTCAGGTTAGCTTGTGATTTATTTTGTCGTAGGGATAAATATTTTTCATTCATTAAATCATTTAATTTATATTGAATATATGAGAAGAATAAAATTCAATTCAAAGTTTTTATAAATCTTTATTAAATAAACAAAAATAATCAATATTTATATGTTTTAATCTTTTAATAAATCCATATTTGAAACAAATAATGTTGTTGCTTCTAAATTTTCGGTTGTCAATCTTGATCTGTGTGGTCTGTTGATGTAACCAGATCTAGAAAATAGCCTTTCAACTGGTCCTGCTGAAGCAGGTATTGTTAAAAAGTGTTGAAAGACCTGGTAACTTTGACTTGTTTCTCATCCAAAACCTTGTGCATCCATCATCCTCGCTAAAACTGGCATTTATGTATTCTTCTAATTAAATCATTTAATTTATGTTTGTCGTCGTTCTCTTCAACTGATAAAGTGCTCTTATTTAAAAAGCTGAAAAACTTTCGTCGTTTTGTTGGCGATTTTAGCATACTTGCTTCTGAGTATGTGGTTATTGAACTTAATGGTCTCGACTTTTTGGTTGCTTCATTTGAAGAACACTGTATTGGATTGTCTTCATTTGAAATATGTTCATTTCTTTCTGAACTAGTTATTTTTTTGTTATTCATTAAATAGTTGATCTTTGAAACGCCTTTTAAACGTGATGTGATTTCTTTCTTTAATTCATTTAAGAAATCTTTAAGACTATTATTAACATTTCTGAAATTATCCAAATGTTGAATTAGCTGTAACAAACTTGGTACAGAAGAGTAAGAGTAGAGTACTGGTCGCCTTGAATTTCATTTGTAACAAACTCGAGTGGTTCTAAAATATTTTTAATTTCAGCGAGTCTTGAATGTTTTTTTTACCTCAAGTTGGAGACAATGTGCAAAGCATCTCAAATGCATCAATCCAGAGCTCTAAAATAAATCATTTTCAAAAATATTTAAATTTCGATTAATTTCATCTTCAGAGCTTGTAACTTCGCCTTCAGTATCAGTTTCACTTTCTTCAGCTATCCTTTCATCAAGATCAAATTCATCTTCACTGACGAGATTCATAAGCCTGCCCATTTTGACAATTTTTGAACCATTATCGGTTACAATTCTGACCAACTTTTCACGAATCCCGAATTCATCAATAATGTTTTCTATCTCACTCTTTTACCGGTTCCAGTCGTTGAAAAAATGTTTTCAGCGTAGAACATATGTTTTAAATTCGAAATTATCGTCTATAAAATGAAATGTAATTCCGAGAAACGACCTTAATCGTCGATCTGTCCAAACATCTATAGTTAGCGAAGCAAACCGTTTTTTTGTTAGTAATAGTTTTAATCTGTTACTCATTTGGCCTAAAGCTTTATCTTGCAATTTTAGTAAATTTGTCCGCGATGTCGGTTTCCATTTTCTTGAAATAAGTGACATGAAAGAGTTGAACGCTTCACATTCAACTAAACGATAAGGTAAACCACATCCAATGATCAAATATTTGAAAATAAAATCATTGATAATTTCTGCTGTTAGACATTTTTTTTGGTCGTCATAAAATGTTTCTTTTCGTTGTGCTTTTCTGCATTGAAATTCTCCATAGGCTTCCTTGTCGCAATATTTTAAATGTCGAATAAAATTTGAAGTATTATTTTTTGAATCCATAATGGTTTTCGAGCAAAATTACAAAACAAATTAAAAGAAAATTTTAAGTTCAACGTTAAAAATTACTATTCTACTATTGTTTTAAAATATAAAGATAATAATTTTAAAATAAGTAACGGGAATAAAACCACATAAAACCACATTATATATTTAGTAGTTAATATAATATAGTAGTTTATATTTAGTAGTATATATTAAGGAAAATAAGATAAAAAAAATAATGGGAATGATTCAGAGTATGATTAGAGAAGAGTAGTACTATATTTGCACATAAATAATGATATTCAATTTTGCCAAAATTTAATATAATTTTATATTCTGCTGGTGGCTTATGTACATTTGTTGACGCTGATTGCCGCCGCCCGCTTGTTGCTGTGTCGACTAATTCTCTGTCTGATTGGAGTTCTGCTAGGCGCCGTTAGGCCCCGGCGCTTTCACTGGCGTAAATGGCGCCTTGGTTGCCTTTTGCCGTCTGTGATGTGACTTGTTTGTCTGGTAATTTTCCGCATCAGACATTTTTCTATCTATTTAATTTTAGTTTTAATCAAAGAATTTTTATATAACGATGTTTAAAAAACTTAATGGGATGGTAATTGAAAAATAAAAAACTAAATTTTGAATATTTTAATTTCGTGAAGGTCAAATGAGAATAACTTTTTCTGGACCAAAAAACTTTTATCTAATTAAATTTGAAATTTAAATTAAAAAAAAAGAAACATATTTATTATATATTTTTTAAAATGTTTTATTAATTATGAATTCAATTTTAAAGAAAAATTGTGTTCATTATCAGTTGAAAAATTTGGATATTAGAAATTCAATTTAAGCTAATTTAGACACAAACGGATTTTCAGCCTGTTTTTCCCGGAATTTTTCACTATACATGTAATCACTGATTTATGTGAACTTGAAAGAAATTTTGATTTTGAAATATTTAGTAAATGATGTAGATGAAAATTTTTTTGATATGGAAGAACTTTCGATAATATACCAGAAAGGCGTGAAAGATTTAAACTTCTTGGAAAGTTTATGCTCGATAGATGGAACCGATCGAATCAGATAATTAAAAATCAGTCAGAAAAATTAATCGATCTCAACAAGCTAAATTTTGATCTTACTTGTGAAATAATAAATCTTGACAAAGAGTTGGCAAATTAAGATCTTATTTAAATCATCAAAAAAGAAAAAAATTTTTTTAGATTGAAGAATTAGAAAACGAAAACCAAAACAAAACAACTTCTCATAACCATTATGAATCGTTACAAACACCAATGACCACTAGTAATTTCCAAGAGGAAAATTCTGACACGGAGCTTGTACTTGAGTCAAATAAAGAAATTCAATCAAAATCTATCTGTAAGTCAGTTTCTTCGCCAGCTTTTTTGACCAATGTGAAACATAGATAAGGATCTAGATTTAAAAAAGAATCTCGCTTATTTAACACTAAAATATCAATATTTCATGCACAGCGTCATTATAAGGATATTGATAATTATCCAATGCCAAATGAAAATGAAAAAAACACTCTGGATAAAATGGAAAATAGATCTTCTTTAATAAATTTGTTTAAAAAACCAAAAAGGGAACAGAAACATAAATCAAAAAGGTAAATTGAAATATGAATTTAAAATTTTTTTATATATATAATTTGTTGGCAAGATTGTCTTCAAGTATGAATGAAAATTCAAAAGTTTATGATAAGAATGATTATGATGTATAAGTATAAAATGAACTTAATAAGCCGATTTTTTTTTATTTTATTTGTATTTAAAAAATTTCAAAATAATTCAGATTTTTATTAATTTAATTATCATGATTAAGATTTTAATCTAACTTTCAAGTAAATTAATTTAATAATTTGAATTTTTTTAGCTAATCAAACTTAATATTTTGAAACCATTTTTTAATTGAATTTATTCAAAATAACTATACAATTTTTTAACAACAACAAATTTTTATTTTTTAGGTTTTTATTTCTCTTTTAAATCGTTAACAGAATTAGTTTTAACTCAATAGAATTAAATTTTTATTTTTATCTAAATATTCTTTGTGTGTCATTAACTCTGACAAAAATATATACACTAAAAATAAAGATCTCCAAAAGCCAAAAACCAAGTATACAATTAAAAAATTAATTAATTTGATTCAAAATGATCGAACGTAGTACAAAAAAATGCAACAACTATTTTACTGATATCAAACTAAACCAATAACACAACTAAATATTATCTAATTATAAATTTTCTGGGCATAAATATCATGCATGTACCAGTTCTTTATACAAGAGCTTCAGAGGATCATTGATAATTTTCTGCCACAGCATTTTTCAATCCATTAGGCTTAAAAAAGAACAATTTAGATAAATAAATTCAAGAAAGTATTAAGCTTACTCTATAATTGGATTTAATTGATTTGCAGGGACTTGGTTTGAGAATTCATAGGACCAAAATGGACTACGGTTGTCATCTTCAACATTTCCCTCACCCATCTCTTCATCATCACTATAACTAGATTCAGCACTTTTATTATTACATCGGCAAGATAGAAACACAATTCTTTTCATCTTCTTATTATAAATAAATTAATTAAAGAACCAAAGACACCCATCTTCAGAACAAGGATCAAATCCGGATTGAAGCTGTAAAATTCACAGTCATTCAAATCGATTTTTTGTTCATAGACTCCCAAAGCTTCTGTTTGAGACGATTGAAGAAAGCCTAAAGTGTTCCCAAGTAGCTCTCAACAGACTAAATCACAAAATCGAGCGATGGCTCTCGGCTAAATTCAGAACTAAGAGTATTGGAAAAGTCATAATCTGGTTGAAAGATGCATTTAGGATTGAGATCAAGTAGAAGAGTGTTTTCCTGGATATAATATCAATGTTGCCGGAGCTTTTACTAAAATCTTCATTTGTAAAAGACCTGGCATTCACGCTATTCATTAGTGGTATCAATGTGGGAGACACGCCTAGTTGCTGCAGGATGCAAGATCGGCCTAAAAGCTGAAGATCATTTGGCGAAGAACCAGGCAATTTTTCATCATGCATTTGTTTGTTTAATTTTTTACAATCTCCAGCCATTTTACACGAATAATCTCTATGCTAAAAAATAAAACCTCAATCGCCATCAATTAAATTAGACACAGATTTTTATTTATTTTTGTTTTTAGGCTGTTTTTTTTAGAAACACCGATTTTAACAGATAATGCTGAGCTAAGCGCTTCAAATTGAGTATTTTCTAACATTTTCATACTGTTGATTTTAATCAAAATAAATCATATAAAAAAAGTGTTTTTTTTTTTAATTTTTTAGCTTTGTAAAATATTTTAGTTTTAGTGACTATTAATTAAAAAGTAATTAAGATTTTAATTTTAATTTTAAAAAATTTAATGTTTTTGTTTAAACATATTAAAATAGTCTAATATACCCCTAAACATTTTTATTAACATAATTATTCCTAAACTATTAGGTTGGTATTCCGACATCTTCTTTTTTTGAAGGTTAATAAAAGCCAACCAGTCTTTACAAAATTGTTTTATCTTTAAATTCGATCAAAGACTTAGTTTGAGTTTATAAAAATAACACTTTAATTAACTTTTTTGTTATTGTCAATCAAATCGGAAAATTTATCAAAATTTTGCTCCAAGTCCGATTTAGGCTTATACTCGTCCAAGTAGGTGACAATCGCAACTTCCAGTTCTGGATCATTCAAGACGCTTTTTGACAATAGTCTAAAATTATTCAAATGGCTGTTTATTTCTTCAAAGTATTCTTCTAGTTTGTTATTCTTTTGAGCGAATTCGCCACCATTTACCTCCAACTGGACCAATTTGAAATCAGCATTCGTTGACTTGAAGACATTTTGATTTTGTTCTATTTCTTTCTTTAATTTTTCTAGACATTCATCCAAGCTTGTGACTAAATCAGCTTTGCTCATTTTGCCACTGTTTATACTTTCATGACATTTTCAAAAAAAGGCGATTAATTAATCGATTTTTTTATATAAACTTATTCCATATCTTTGGTAAAAGAATTTAGGAAAAGAAAAATAGAAACAGATAAAATTTGAATTCTTTCTATAATAAACCTAAAGATGAGAATTTGTTAATAATGTTAATTTTTTTTAAAGTGGTAAAGATTTCCAATGTTGAACGAAATTCTCGAAGGACATTCTTTATTAAGTTAATGGACCAAATTGATTTAATAGAAAGGCTTCTGAAAGGCTTCCATGGCCAGGAGACTATCCAAAACGTGCTCTATGATAATGTCAAACGCGGTGTTGCTATATGAAACAAAGCACCTTGTTACAGAAAACTTACATTTAATGATTGGCAACCAAATATCTGGCTCTATTATTCAAAACTAATCCAACCACTTGTATGGTCTAAAACTGGTTCTTTTTGGGAAAAATTCATTGCAAAATAGATATTTCGATCTAATCAATGCTCTTGAATATCTTTGAAGAACTGAGAACGGAAATACTCATTTACAAACAGTATTTATACACGTTTATGAGGCCTTTCAAGCCTTTATGATTATTATAAATGTAAAAATTAGCCAATTTCTACAGCTTTAACCACTTGTATGGTCTAAAACTGGTTCTTTTTTGGAAAAATTCATTGCAAAATAGATATTTCGAGACAGGAGATTTAATGTTCGATGATTTTTATATCTAATCAAATGCCTGAACCTTTTCCAGAAATGGAAACAAGATAAACAATAAAAGAACGCGATTGTAAGGCGAGCTTCAAAACATATATAAATGATTATTTGTCCTTGGATTTCTATATAAGATGACTTGCCATTGCAACCAGAAAAAATTGGTGTTCATTCTTTTGACTTAAGATGGGATGCTGAGCCCATGACACATTTAGAGAAATTTGGTGACTCTGTTTAAATTTTTTTTTTTTTTAAATTTTGTGTTCTAGCTAGCATCAGTATACTTAGAACTAAGAGGCGAATATTTGATATCAATAAGAGAAGTGAATGTAGTTCATTTTCGTCAGTTTACAAGTTTTTAAAAAAATTATAAAAGATTTATTTGATTCTAATACTGGAGAAAGTACTCTATTTCATGAAATAGTTAAAATTTCAAAAGCTCTATTTGAATTTGCGAAAAAGTGGCAAGTTTAATCTAAAGTTAAATCTGACTCTGAATCCGAGAATGATATTGAGGCAAAAGAAGCAATATTAAATGTTCTCAGTGAAATGATTGATGAAATAAGAGTAAATTAAAAATTTTTTATCAAATAAAAAATATTATTTTTATTAAATGAAAGATGTACTCAACGAGGAGGATTTTTTGTTCAGTTTGTGGAAATCACTATTGCAGACGTGATGATTTGCTTTATCATTTAAAAAAAAAGTGTTCACTGTCAAAATGCGGAGGTTTTTTCAAAAAAAACATTAGACATTGAGTATGAATATAAACTAGCAATAGAGGATGGACAAATTAAAATTATCAAATAAAAAATAAAATTGATTTAAAATCAATTTGGATGAATCTTCAAATCAGATGGAATCGTGTATATACACAGATGATGATCTGACGATCAACATTTTGAAAAACTCTTTTTCCTCATTTCAATTAAAAATGAGACAGCGACTCGTTGCAAAAGATTTTAAACAATTTACTCTTTTCATTCAAAAAAATTAATTTAAAAAAAATTCTAAGCGCAAAAATCACTCAGATGATATTACACAATCAAAGAAAACAAAAGAACTAAATCAATCGAGGGAACATGAAGCGCACCTCTAAAAGCTTTGATTTCTTATGAAACCGAGAATTAATCTTTAAAATATAATAAAATATATAAATTTTAATAAGAACCAAAAAATATATCTTTTTTACTTTAACGATGCATAATTTAGCCACAATTAATGAATTGAAGAAAAAAATTTTTTTCGTCGAATCAGATTCTGATGATTTCAAAAAAAGGCATTTTTTTTTGAAGTTCCTCGAAGTTGATAAGATGGCAATTCTTTCTCAACATCATGTGTTAGTTTTTTTTGATGTACATTGGAGATCAAACAGAAGAAAGTGACCTGTCATGTTTGTAGTTTTTTACCCGGCATTAGTGTAATCTGGGTTTCAGTTTGAGATTTAGTTTTGATTACAGATTGAGATTCATCCGGTTCAATTCAAAAATTTCATTTTAAGAGCATTTTGTAATATATGAAAATACAGTCAATCACTCTAAATATTTAAAACTTAAAACAATGAATATACCTGAAATTTTACAAAGGAAAAAATTATTAGTGTACTTCTTTTACAAAATGCACTGAGCCACAAAGCTTATTAATTATACGTTCTAAGAGTTTATAAGTCTGGTTTACCATTATTTTACCTGTGAATGCGTGAACACAACATATTTAAAAGTTATTTGATTTTTTAAATTAAGTATGAGAATATTTATTAGTCTTTCTTCCGCTTAATGATAAGCTATATAATAGGATAATTAATTTATTATCTAGAAAAATATGATTTTAAAATCATGTAAAAAATTCTGACTGATCATGCTTTCTATAGATGAGACAAAAACTTAATTAAAAAAAAAACTATTTTCCAAATTCTAATGGCAATGTTTATTTCATTATAGATTCAATTCCTAAATAAATTGAATCGCGCGCATTACATTTTTCTAATTTTTAAATTTTAATTATTAATTAATATTGAAATAACTCCATCTGTTTTTGAAAAAATCAGTATTTAAAGGGGATTGAAACAGAAGCATTTATATAAAGTTAATATGTGAAATTTCCAAGTCCTTAACCTTAAGTTCTTAGTACTTAATTCTATGATTAAATTTTAGAATTCAAGCAAAAAGATTTTACTTTAAATATTTTTTAAAAATTCTATTTTTTTGTCTTTCACTCTTACAAAAAAAAATTTAATTTTTTAAATTTTTCACGCAAAAATTTGCGTATTGAGTGCGAGTTTGAGTTAAACGAATGTTACTCAAACTTACAAACATCCTAAAAAAATGCGTGAAATAAATTAAAAATTTTAATTTTAATTTATCAATTTAAGTATTTAATGGTTGCTTTAAGTAAAGTGATATTAATGAAATAAACATTTTCGAAACATTTGTTCATATATATCATCGTCGTCAATATCTGGATCTTCTTCTTGACTATTTTTTTCAGCTGACTGATCACATGCTTTCAATGTCAAAGTATCAATCTCATTTTTTTTGTCATCACAGATTAACGTTGTAAAAATTTCAAAATCTTGATCAGGCCTGAAGTGACAAACTTTGTTTATGTATTCCAAATAAGACAATCGTGAATATTTTTGATTTGTAACCAGTTTCTTAATTCGTATTCCTTTGAAAATGAAATAGTTATTTCGAGCGAAAAATGTTATGACATCTTATCTGATATAAAGTACCGTATTGCCCCCTAATGCATTGCACTTTAAACGATAAATCTGGATTTTAATGCATGCATTTAACCCACTTTTTTTCCAGATACGCTGCGACTAAAAATGCTGCAATTAATGTCAAAATTTTGGTATAAATGCCGCATTTATACCAAAAAATATGTAAAAAATGATAAAAATTAAAAAATAATAAAAATAAAAATTAATAATGAAAAATTTTTATTATTTTTTACATATTTTTTACTTATTTAATGCGGCATTTATACCAAAATTTTGACATTAATTGCAGCATTTTTAGTCGCAGCGTATCTGGAAAAAAAGTGGGTTAAATGCATGCATTAAAATCCAGAATTCTGAAGATAAATGCCGCATTAGGGGGCAAAGCATTACGGTAATACTCAAAAAAATATATTTTAAAAAAACAATTTTTTTTTAATGATGTCAATTAAGGTTCCATTTTCGGTTTGGATAATTTTCCTTTTTTTGATTTTACCATTTCTCAAAATAAAAAAAAATTTTTTTGTTTTCAATATAAAAGCAAATTTTCTTGTTTTTAATGAAGTTACAAATAACCTAGTTAATTTAAAATGTCAAAAACTGAAATGAAAGATCGACCAAAGCATTGAATATTTTGCCTTTAAAAATGAAATTTTGATTTTATTTTATTTTTCTAATTATTTAATTAGTATTAAAAGAAAAATTATTTAAACTAAGAAATAGTTTACGTAAATAGAAAAATTAGTTAAAAAAAATTTAAACGTGAGCTCAGCTCACTGTCGAGGACTTACCATAATATTTTGAATTCAAAGTCCAATTGGAAGCAGGGTGAGCTAGAATATGAACTTTACCACCGAACAACCAATCTTCTAATTTTGTTCCAGCTTCTCCAATTTTTTCTGGTGAAACTTTAGCATCTTTCCATCTAAAAAGCAAATGAGCAAGCTCATGTAAAATTAAAACGACCATGTAAAAAGTAATTGTTTCAATTTCTTCGATGTTTTCTTCAGCATTTTCATTCAAAATATCAAGTCTTTTTTTAAATATTTCGTTTATGTAAATTGTATATAGATCTGATTCTCTATAAGTCCAAGCTGAAATATATTTTTTATCGCTTGTTGGACGAGCTTTAAATAAAACTTTTGTTTTATAAATATTATCCATTGAAGTTTTAGCATCTATTTCAAATTGTGCAAAAACACATTTTGCTAAAAGCGTTTCACAAAATTTGTTAGCTATTCTAATAGCTAAATTTAGTTCAGGATTAGTGGTTGATTGTTCATTGAACTTTAATGATGGAATAAAAGCCTCAAAATAATTAGTTAATTATTTAATATTTCCTAAATTAGTTAAAAATTTAAGAGTCAAATTTTTTTCAAAAAATATTTAAATTAATTGTCAATATTGTAATAAAATAATTAAATTATTTTAAATTATTTTCAATCCTAACCTAGTAAAAAAGTAAATTTAGTTTTCTGAATTCAAAAATTGGTCATAATAATTAAGTTGTTATTACTTTAATAGCCTTAGATCCAGTACATTTTTCACAATTGCAGTCAAAATAAATTTTTTTTTTTAGATATGCTTTACGCTCGAGGTCGCTTAAGTTGCTTTCACACAATGAAATAGTGGGTAATTCATTTTGTGAAATTAATCGGTTAGCTTTTATTATTATTTTAGATCCACAAAAAAAAATAGTTGAATTAGGTTCACAAGAATGTTTTAGTTTTGCTGCTTCTAAATAAACTGCAAAACCTATTGAAATGGTTTCAGCTTTTATATCGATTTTATGAATAACCATTTTGCCAAAAATTGAAACTAAATCTTCTTCAGTAAATTCTTTCAAAAATGCATTTCCCATAATTATTCCAATACCAATTTTTAAATACATTAATTGATTCATTCTTTCTTTATCGTTGATTATATTTTCGTATTCTAAAATACAAAAAATATATTAAATTTTTATTTTATTATATATAATGTGAATTTAAATATCTTGACCGTTATAAACTTTTACAATATTCAGACTAAAATAATAAATCATTTCAATTTTAAAAATCATTTGAATGATTTTAATTTTTCATAAATCTGCTCAAAAATTGACAAAACCAATAGACTCAAATTCTCATGGTTCTTCATGAAATGTTTTGTATGAATTATTAAATGGTGATTCAACTTACCATCAGTTAAATTTTTAAATCTTGCGAGTTCAAATGGATCATTATTCTAAATAAAATAAAAGAATAAACATTTTTAATTATTCAGAATATTTAAACAAACCATTTTTATTTTGACAAGGATTCTTAAGTAAAGTCTGAGTAAATCAATCTTAAGCAGATCTTTGTTATTTTCATTCTTAGAGCAATTTTTAAATGCTAAGCATTCTTCTTTATGAAGCAAATCGTCCCGTTCACATTTTCTACTACAGTAAAAGATATGTTCACATGACGGACATTCAGTTACTTTAGTTCTTAAAAAATAATAAAAGGTATTTAAACTGCTTTTGAAAAATTATAATAAAATTTAAGATTTAAGATTCAATCAATCCATGATGTATTAGCTAATAGTCAATATTTTAGAGCGATTCAATTAAAGAGAAAATAAAAAATAGAATAGAAGTAATAAATATTTAGAGTTATTAGAAAATTTATAATAATAAAAAAAATTTAGGGAATTTCTTTAGCAGTTAAAAACTCAAATATTATCAATTTAAAAAAATTTGACTTACTTTTGAAAGCAAAATCCACAGAATTTCCTGTTTTGTATAGGATCAATCGCAAAAGCAAATGGGAATTCGTCTAAAATCGTTTGATCTATTTTAAAAAACATGGCTTTTTTAATTTTATTTTTAAAATTAGTTTGTTGTCTTGCTGTTACAAATTCCTAAAAATAAATTTTTGTTTAAAAATAAAAATTCAGCTTAAACTAGAAAAAAGAAAAAATGTTTTTCATATTTGAAATTTTAAGATTCTAAAAAAAAATTTAACTAATTTAACTAATGTTTTTCAAATAAATTATAAAATAATTAATTATTAAGAAAAACTTTTAAGAATTTACTTGATAGCTTAAACAACAAATTCAAATTCTAAGTAATAAAATTTTAAATTTATATAATAAAAAAGTTCTAATAACTTTAAAGTTGGTTTTTCATTTATTATGCTAGTGAAAACAATATATTTATTGTTGATGTTATTGATGAGTAATAAATTTTCCTTTTTCAATAATATGCAGGGTTTTACCAGAATGTTCTAAAAAATACAATTAGAGCTTGCTGCATTTACAAACTTCCTTGTGATCTTTAAAAAAAATTTATTTCAAGGTCAGAATTTTTAACATTATGTCATTATATTCTGCTCCATGTAAATTTCACAAAACCCATTTATGAATATAGTATTTCTTTTAATATTAATAAATAATCTAAATTTTTTTATTAAATTTAAATATTTAATTAATTACCTAGTACAATTAATACATTAACTATTTAAGACAAAAAAAATCAATCAGAACTTAAATTTGCTTTAAAAGTTTAACAAAATTTTTTTCATTAAAAGCGTTAGAAATTTTAATGTAGCATCCACTATTTGAAAAAAAAATTAAATATTGGAAAAATAGCGTCTTATTTGAAAATTTTATTTAAAAATCATCAATTTTTTTAGAATTTTTTATTTACAAAACAAAATTTAAACTAAAATGAACAGCATTAAGAATCATTTATTGAAATTTTCTAATAATAAAATATTTACCAGCTCATGGAAAAAATTTTCAATCTTCAAGCCATCCAATTCTGTAATTATTTTAAGAAAATCAATATTTAGTCTTTATATATTTTTTTGTAGAATAAGGTTGCTGTAATGGGCGCTAGCGGAGGAATTGGTCAACCATTATCCCTTTTGTTGAAGCAATCTCCTCTTGTTGATCATTTGTCTCTTTATGATATTCAACACACAAAAGGAGTTGGAGCTGATTTAAGTCATATTGAGACAAAATGCCAAGTTCAATCTTTTGTTGGCCAAGATCAATTATTTGAGTCACTAGAAGGTGTAAATGTAGTAGTTATTCCGGCTGGTGTACCAAGAAAACCTGGAATGACAAGGGATGATTTATTCAATGTAAATGCTACTATTGTAGCCGATATTGCAACAGCAATTGCTAAAGTATCACCAGAAGCAATTGTTTGTATCATTTCTAATCCAGTTAATTCAACAGTTCCAATCGCAAGCGAAATAATGAAAAAAAACGGTGTTTACTCATCTAAGAAAATTTTAGGTGTTAGTACCTTAGACATTGTCAGAGCAAATACCTTCGTAGCAGAATTAAAAGGTCTCGATGTTACAAAAACATCGGTACCTGTAGTTGGAGGTCATTCAGGAAATACAATTGTTCCTTTACTATCACAAACATCGCCAACAGTTCAATTTACAAAAGAAGAACTTGATTCTCTAACTAAACGGATTCAAAATGCAGGAACTGAAGTAGTTGAAGCAAAAGCTGGTGCAGGATCAGCAACATTGTCGATGGCTTATGCTGGCGCAAGATTTACCTTTTCAATCTTAGAGGCATTAAATGGTAAACAAGGTGTTGTCGAATGTGCTTATGTAGCTTCAGAAGGATTAGAAACTAGTTATTTTGCAACACCAATATTATTCGGTGTAAGATTATTATAATTTTTTTTTTTTTTTAACAAATTAACTTTAGAAACATGGTGTCGAAAAAAGTCTTGGAATCGGTAAAATAACAGATTATGAACAACAGCTAATTCAAATAGCAATTAAAGAGTTAAAGGCAAATATTGAAAAAGGAGTGAAATTTGTAAATGAAGTTTACAAAAGTTAGACAAAAACAAAACAAATAATTAGATAGTTATTCAAGCGGTTTTCAAAAAAGGGAATTTAATAAAATATTTATTTCAAAATAAAAATTTAAATTAATTCTATTTTTTTTAAATTCTCATGAAAATATATAATTAGTATTATAAAAAATAACTGGATGAATAATTTACCAAGTTATTCACCAAGTTTTTTAATTATTATTTTTTTTAATAAAAATTTTTTTCTAATTTTTAAAAATTAAATAAATTAGTTATAAAGGGTCAACTTTAAAATACAATCTTTTATGGAAATTATAATAGTTAATAATTTATTGATATGTAATTTATAAAGGAAATATTTTCAAAATAATTATTATAATTTATTCCCTAAAATATGTTTCATTAGTATTAATTTTTTAATATTTATTTCCGTAAATTTATGATTGAGTGACCAACTATTGATTATAATTATTTATTCTAAAAAAACATGATGTTAAATAAAGTAACCCGTTTTTTTTTAATTTTTATAATGAAATATATGTATACGTATGGGATACAGAAGAACGAGAGCGAGAGAAATGGTGAAATTAAGAGGGAGAGCGAAAAATAGAATAAAATCTAAAAGACCAAGATATATTTAAACTTTCTTGAACGTTTTTTCGTTAAGAGAAAGTGAGTGAGCGAGAGAAATAGAGTGAAAGAATCATAAAAAAATTCTCTTGTATTAACATATACGATATTTATAAGCGAGAGTTCGGTCAACCCAATAATAATATAAATCTTGAAAATTTATAATTTTTTTCTACTCAACCAAAAATTTGTTTTGTTTTTGTTGTTAATTTTTTTGTTGAATTATGTTTAAAACGATTGACTTTTCATCTCAAACAGGCGCTCAACCTGGTATCAACCCTCAAAACCGAACAAATTCAAACACCCATCAATTGTATCATCACCAATTTTTAAATCATACTTTCACTCAAATGCAGCAACATCATGGATCATCTTCATCGAGTTCTTCATCTTCCTCAAATTCATCTTCAAACATAGCTGTAGCAGCCGCAATTGCGGCAGCAAATAATGCATGTCTTAACCGTTTAGCTTCAAATTCAATTCAATCAGCTACCTCTAGTTCATCATCATCGTCATGCTCATCTGATACATTGATACCTAATCATTTTAATCATCAAAATTCAGCTCCACAAATAGACGCAGAAGAAACCGATAAAGTCGTTGGTTATGGTGCTTTTGGAGTAGTCTGGTCGGTAACTGATCCTAGAACTGGTAGAAGAGTTGCACTCAAGAAAATGCCCAACGTATTTCAGACAGTTGTTTCAGCAAAACGTGTCTTTAGAGAAGTAAAAATGCTTTGCACGTTAAAACACGAAAATATACTTCATACTGTTGATGTTCTTCAACCACCAATTAGTGAGCTTTTCCATGAAGTGTATATTCTAACTGAACTAATGCAATCAGATTTACATAAAATAATCTCAAGTCCTCAAATGCTTACTCAAGACCACGTTAAGTTATTCTTGTACCAGATATTACGAGGAGTTAAATATTTACATTCAGCTGGTATCATTCATCGTGATATTAAACCAGGAAATTTATTAGTTAACTCTAATTGCTTGCTCAAAATATGCGACTTCGGTTTAGCAAGAGTAGTCGAAATGAATAAAAATCGTGATATGACTCAAGAAGTGGTCACTCAATATTATCGTGCACCTGAGCTACTGCTTGGAGCTAAACATTATGATTTTGCAGTAGATATGTGGAGTGTTGGATGCATTTATGGAGAGTTGCTATACCGAAAAATTTTGTTTCTTGCTGCCAATCCACTAAAACAAGTTGATAAAATTGTAGATATTCTAGGCACACCCAGTATAGATGAAGTCAAAACCGCTGCAGATTCTGCAAGAAGATATGTTACTCAAAATAGAATTAGCAAGCCAAAAAATATACAACTGCTTTCTCAAATTGCAAAAGATGAAGAAGCACGAAAACTTCTCTTACAGTTGCTTTGTTGGGATCCTGATAAGAGATTGAGCGCAGAAAAGGCTTTACAAAGTAGATATTTAAACGAAGGAAGACTAAGATATCACTCATGCATGTGTTCATGCTGTGTAAGAACACATGCAGGTCTACAGTTCTGCAACAATTTGGAACCTATTTCAGGTTTTATTTATGATGATAGTGATGAAAAATTTTATAGCATTCAAACAGCAAAAGGTAATAAAAAATTTATTTATAACTTATTTTTAAAAACTTAATAAAATATTATTTCGTAGAATTCATTCATAGATGGTTGACTAATATGAGTCAAAAAAGCTCAGTCCCATTATGTATTAATCCTAATTCACCATCGTATAAGACTTTTGTGCAGTAAGTAGATAAATTGTCTTATAAAGATATATATTAATAAAATTCGATAAAGATCACAAGTGGCTCTTCCACACGAGCTTCCACCATCACCTCACAATTGGGATTCATAAACTTAATCAAAACTTAGCGATTCAAAAAGACAACATAAAATTCTTTTTTATCAACGAAATATTTTAAACTCTATTTCTTTTCCTATCTTTACATAAACTTTCAGTTTAGTGCAAATGAAAACATTTAAAAACTGTACAGTGATAAAAGCTTGTTTTCTTTTTTATATTGGACTATAACGGGTTAATTTTGTTTAGCTATTTTTTTTGAAGCATCTATTTTATAATTTTTTAAATTGAAATTTTAAGAAATGAGGATAAAAAAAGTTTCTTAACAAAATTACATGTATTATCATGTAAAATTGCTAGAAATATAAAAAAATATAGTTTTATATCAGCATTACATATTACGGAATATATAGACACTTCATAAATTTTTATGAAGATAGACATTCCTTCTAACAAATACTCAAAATCTAGATCAGCAAATACATGATTTTTCTAAAGTGTAAATATAATTTCAATTATAAGAATCTAAAATCAAAAATTGAAAAATAAAATAAAAATTGAAGAGTGCCTGGTAAAATTGTGATCAAAGCTTTTACTTGTAAACAATATTGCGACTTTAAACAGACTCTTCTTTAATAATTAAATTTAAAATTTTAATATTTTAAGAAGACATTTTTTTCATCTATTAGTTTTTTTTTTCACAAATCTATTTATTAACTCTAATGTTTTCATTTAAAAAAGAACAAAAAAGCCATTAGATACAAATAAATTTCTCTCGTCGCAATTTAAACATGAGATAATTTCTTTATTTTTTGTTTTGTTTTGTTAATTTTTATTATAAAATTAAAAAGAATGAAATAATTTTTTTATTCCCATTTTATTTTAAATTTAATATAAATTACATGTTGCCCCATAACGAATTCGAACCAAAATTTTTATAATATTTAACTTAAATGAATTTCAAAAATATATTATAATATACCAAATAATTCTCTTAGATTTATAAACTGAGCCCAGTTTGCAAAAGTTTCATTTTTAACTAACCAATTTAGTTGAAAATGATGGAAATAAAGTCTTACATTCGAACAGAACCAAAAAATTTTCAAATATTTTTTCAATCTTTTCAAGATAAATATTTTATAAATAACTCAGTCGATTTGAATAAATAAAACCTATGTATACTTAAATGAAAATCTTTTTTAAACTCAAAATGATCACCTAATTATTACTCTTTTCAATTATGTGATGACGTTTTACAAAAATTTGATTCCTGTTTAAACTTTGGATAGAATTCTTTTATGTCAATTTTTTCCATTTATTCTAAATATTTAAAATTCTATGATAAATTAAATTTGTCTAAGGTAATTTTAATTTATTACCAAAATATTTGTAAAAATTATAATATTACTTGATTTTATTTATAAAGTTTAACCTGACAACTTCAAAAAAAATCAAAAAATTATAAAAATGCTTAAAAATTCAAACAAGATTGAAAATCTTTTTCAGATTCTAAACCATGAAGAAATTTTATGGTAACTTTAATAAACTTTTTTCATTTATCAACTGTTTATTTAGGAAATCAATCGAAAAATCGTATAATGAACTTATACGTACATCAAAAGAATTGGAAAAACGCTTTGAAATTATTGAAGAAGAAAGTAATATCAAATCTAAAAATATTATTTGGGATTAGAAAATAGTCGTTCTTTTAAAAGATTCTTTAATGAGCAAAAAAAAAATTGATGTAAATAGAACAAATATAATTATTTATAAAGGTTAAGTCTTTATGATTCTCTGCTTTATTGCAAGCTTTATTCTATTCTTGCAAAAATGTATAAATACAGAAATTCATAATCAATCGAATAATCTAATTAATTGAAGTTAATAAATTATTTTTTTTTAAATTTTTAAATTTTTATCGAAAAATTATTGAGACAGTTAATTCATTGCCATGCTTCTATTTTCGTAAGTTTTTTTATCGTTATAAAATTTACCTAAAATTTTAGGAAACGAATGGAAAACTAGATACGAAAATCAAAAAGAAATTAATCAGCAATTTAAACAACAAGTTTCCCAATTAGAAGAAAAACTATCAAATGTTAAATCCAAAAATAGATTTGGTATATAATATAATTATAAATTCTTTAGATTTTATGACTTTTTTGAATAATTTTAGTCAGTAAATCAACTTTTAATGAAGAAGATGAAAAAGTATTTTGATTAAATTTTTTTTTAATATTCAAAAAATAAAAATTTAAAAAATAGATTCTTTCTTCAAATCTCTATATAAAAAGAGAAGACCTAAACGAGTTATTGACAAATTTAAATTGGAGAATTGAACAAGAAATTAAAGTAATTTTTTGTAATCATATTATCAAACAGTAAAATTTTTAATTTTGTTAGACTTATCATAAAGCTAATGAAGAACGTAAATCAATACAACACGAAATCCATGAAACGAGAAATCATTTGAATGCAATCAAAGAAAAAACAGAACAAAAAATTAACCAAAATGAATTATTTACTGAAAGAAATAATAAATCAAATCAAGAGAAAATATTCCAGAATCTTTCAGAAGATTATTTACAATCTTAAAAATCATTTTATAAATAAACTAAGATAAAAAAATATGAAAATTTGTAATAGATAATGCTTATTGACAAAATTAATTAATAAAAATTTTAAATATTTCCTTACTATAAACTATTCAATAATGCTGTTTAACTAAAAATAAGTAACAGTAAAAAAATTAAGATCTCTCACCTTAAATTGACCTATCTAAAATAAAAAAATTGGAATTTTTAACAAAAAGAATATATTTTAAAAAACGTAAATCGAATTATTAAAATATTAATTTAACTGAATTATTTTAAATAAAATAAAGTTATGATCAAATAAAATCATTGATAGAATGACAATAAAAAAATAACAAAAATATAATTTTTTATTAACCCATTATTAGTTGAGTTTGTTAGATATGCTGGAAGATAAGGCACTTTAGCATACTTCCAATAATCGAACATGACTGATTTTGCTGATTCTTTAATTAAAAAAAAAATAATTAAATTTAATATCAAAATCAATTGAGATGTACCATTTAAAAAATTTTAAAAAATTTTAAATTAACAAGATTTAGATTAATTGGCCAAAGGATTAAGTGATAGGTTAAAATAATTTACCTAAAACATGTATGGTAATATTAGCTACATGGTTAATGTGACTTTTTGCACTAATATTATCCTCACAAGAATAAATACCAGCTGAATGATAAGTTACTGGATTTATCCGTATTATATAGACATGGTCAAATTTAACTATATGAATTTCACTTCTTTGAAAAACGGTATTAAAATGATCATTTGACAGCAAAGTTTCAATTGTTCCATTTTCTTGCCGATGGACAATTCTAGTGAAACTGGAAGTTTCATTAGTTATGCACCTAAATTCTAAGGATTGTCCAACATAAGTAAAAATTTCGAGGGAAATGTTGCATTCTTTAATTTATATAATTATTTTGATTTTAATAAAATGAATAAAAAATTAATCAATATTATATTTTACTTACCGTAGCATTTTTGCGTCAAAAAAATCCAAAATATTTTTTGAAAAAAATTTGAATAAATATCCATTCTCAAAAATTGAAAATTTTTCTGATCTTTTTACAAATCTTTTCTTTGCTTATAAGCTATAATTTAATTTTAAAACGAATTTTTAATTAAATTAATGAGTTCATCTAATAAAAATAAAAGTCAAAATCAAAATATTTATATTAATTTATCAAAAATTATCATCTCACCAATAAAAAAAAAAGGAGAAAAAAAATATAGTATACTGGTTATTCTATTTTATAAACATTAATTTGATAATTAAAAATGAATTATTATTTTATAGTTAATTTAGATTCGTTTTAAGACAAATTAAATGCACTGTTTTATTTTTTTTAAATAAGATTCGCTGTTCCTTTACAAAATATATTTTTACCTTCAACTTCTATTATCACATTTTTTTTTACTATATATTAAAGCTAACTTTTTCTATATCTTAAAAAAACCTATTTTATACTAAATTTAATTAATTTTTTTAATAGATTAAAATTCTTGTTAGCAAACGTTTCGTGTCGAAGAGACTTAAAATGTAAGCATTTTAAAAATCCGTTTTATGTTTAAAATAGATATTTTTTTAAAAATAAAAAAGTTAATTAAATGTATATTTTTTATGATTTAAAATTACAAAATTTAAATTTATTTTAAAATATTAAGTTAAATCATAAATAAAATGCGTTACGTTGCTGCATATCTTTTGGCCGCTTTGGCTGGAAACGAATCACCAGATAATGTTGCTGTAGAGAAAATTCTTAATAGCGTTGGTGTTAAAGTTGAACAAGAAAATCTTACAAAAGTAATAAACGAATTGAAAGGAAAAAGTATAGAAGAATTGATCAAAGAAGGAACCTCCAAATTGGCATCCGTTCCTGCTGCTCCAGCTGGTGGTTCTGCCTCAGCCGCTGCTGCTCCTGCTGCTGGTGCACCTGCTGCTAAGAAAGAAGAACCAAGTAATTTTAATTTATTTTTTAACGACGAAAATTTACATGAAGTAACTTGATTCTTCGTGTAAATGACTCAGAGAGCTCCAACTCAATATGAGTTACAGATAGAGTCGATTCTCGGGTCAAATGTCGAAAAGAAATTGTTTTGTTTCAACTATGCATATTCCATTTCTCCAACCAAGTTTTTAAATCTATACTTTTGGAGATAAACCATGCATATGACAAATTTAATTTAAAATTATCAACATTTAATTTAATTTAATTTTTTTTAGAAAAAGAAGAGAAAAAAGAGGAATCAGAAGATGAAGACATGGGCTTTGGTCTTTTCGATTAAAAAATATACATTAATTTAAAATTATTTTGAAATAAAATATTTTTAAATTATTTTTTTCTTTTATTAAATTTTATTTTTGATATAATTTTAGAATCAACCAAACAAATTTAAATAAAAAATCCAAATTTGTTCACAAAAAGTTTTTGCAGTTTTGTGTCATTCTAAAATCACTAACTTTTATAAATATTATTATTTAAAAATTTATAAATATTTAAATTTAGAACAACAATCGTATTAAAATAACTGATTCTACCAAATGTATTCTTTTTCTTAAAATATATAAATAAAAATAGTTAAAACTAATATTTCAACACTAATTTGATAAGAGCTTAATTTAACTTTTGAGATAATCAGTCATTATCTATAAAAATAATTGGAAAGTTTTCTATTTTCATGAAATCTAATTAAAAATATTTATCAATAATTTTTTAAGCACTTTGTAGTTTGATGAATTAAAGTTAGAAATCCTTATCTATTTAATTAAAAATTTTATGATACAGCTCTCATTATTAAATTTGTAGAATGAAATATTTATTGGAAAGAATTATTAAAAGTCTAATTTATGATTTTTCATTTCAAATTCATCATGTTTTTTAAAAAATAAAATCAGTTTTTTTTTATCATTAATATTCGTTTAATAACTGATTAAGCAATGAAGCTCTTCGAATATGTTTTCAACAAAATTTCATTCCAATTAGAAAAATTATATAAACATTATTATTATTTAGAATATTTTTGAAATTTTTTTTGTTGTTTACGAATTAAAAAAATATTAATCCTTTTTTTAAATTGTTTATTAAACCATTTTTAAAAACTTTTATTTTAGAAATAATTGAAAAAAAATTACTTGTGAAGTAGAAAATTTTAATCAGTAATTTAATAAGATTAATCTATCTCGTTCAAAAATACAAATAACTCCTTGTGAGTGTATTTTTCCTTAAAATTCAACTCATTTTAAATCAAAAAATATTAAGTTAAAATTGGAAATTTTTTTAAAAATTTTATATTTTAATTTTTAAAAAGATATGAAATTCCTAACAATTTTAAATAAAGTCATTATTTTGATATCGATTCTACGAGAATTTAATTGTAAACTTCAAGATGGTTCAGAATTAAATACCAACTCATCTTCTGAGAATATTACTAATTATCAGAACAAAAAATATTCAAATAGTAAAATAAATATTCTGTTTAAATATTTTCAACCAAAAAGTCAATGTAATTTCGATCACCATTCAAGTGTGAATAGAAAATATTGTCCACCTACTTCTGATTTTTTGTTCTGTTTTCCAACTACACCTACAAATACAACAATATATTTTACATGTCCATATACAAAAATACCCATAAATGACAAAGTTAAAGCAAGTAGATTTTGTCAGATGAATGGAACATGGTCATCAACTGATTTTTCTCCTTGCGTTAATTATCTAATTACCAATATAAATTCTGGAGTTTGTAAAATCCTAAAAAGTTATAATCAAAATACGTCTCAGATTGAGGAAGAACTTTATTGTGATCCAAGTATAGATTCAGATACCAAAATATTTAAAATAATGACAATATTAAATTTCATTGGATTCTTAATAACTATTTTTTTTGTTTCGTTTGCTATTTTTATTTTTCTATCCATACGGTAAGATAAATATACAGCTATTGAAATTTTTAAATTCTAAATAATTTTAGGACGCTTAGATGTATTCGAAATATGATTCACTGTAACATGCTTTTTACATTTCTGATCAAATCTATTAGCCATATTTGTTTTTATTTATTTATTTTAAACAAAAATGGAAATGTAAGAGAATTTAATCATGTAAGAAAAAAGAAGTTTTCTAAATTAAGTTATTACCATAACTTTTCTCTTAAGATTTTGTGTATTGTATTCAATATTCTCTTAAATTACTCTTTAATGTGTAGCTTTTTTTGGATGATGATAGAAGCCGTCTATCTTATAACAGTAATTGTAGCTGCATATTCATCAAATAAGATTCAGCTTTGGTGGTATTTGGTAATTGGATGGAGTAATGAAAAATTATATTTAAAAAAGTGTTGTTATATTTTCTTAAAATTTTGCCTTTAAGTTTTACCATTGGTTCCAATAATTCCATACTCGTTTATAACTTATTCGTCGTCAAAAACGTAAGTTAAATATTTTCAATTGAATTATAGTACGAATTATAAATTTAGTTATATTTCATAATCTTATTTAAAGATATTTTTTATATTAATATCTTTTCTAAATTAAAAGATTTATAATAAATATATTTTCGTTTTTCAGGACCTGTAGTTGGATATATTCTGGTTATAATCCAGTACATGAATTTTTAATTGATATCCCAATTTATGTTTTATTAATGGTATTATTTAATATTAATTCTTTTAATTCATTCAATTTTAAAATTATTCTAGATAAACTGCATATTATTAATTGTGATTTTGTATGTAATTATTACCAAATTGAGAACACATAATGATGCTGTCAGAACCAAATATGCTCAATACAAGTATTATTTGTAAAAATTTTAAAATTAAATAAATAATATAATTTTAGAAAATTAACTCGAGCAACTTTAGTTTTGTTTCCATTATTTGGAACAACTTTTGCTGTTTGCTTTTGGCTACCATCAGATCCAAAGACGACATTTTCTAAAGTTTATTATTTTATCAATATATTTTTGCAAGCAACTCAAGGAGTTTGGGTAGCTTTTGTGTATTGCTTTTTAAATGAGGAAGTAAATATTATATTTTATAATTAATCTAGGTGTAATTAATTAATGCATTTACAATTCAAATCAATAAAAAAATTGAAATCTTTTTGTCAAATTGTCCAAAAAATATTGAATTTAAAAAAAGAATTTCATTTTTTATAAAAAAGTTGTCCAAAAATTTAAGTATTTTTGGTGATTTTATAAATTGCTTATTCCTAATTAAAGAATTATTCAAATTCAGTATTTTTAAATAAAATATAAAAGCTTATTTAAAATATGTTTTTGCAAAGGTAAAAAACACTGTTAAAATGAAACTTCATTCATGGAAAATAACTTATATTGGAGCTAGAATACTTAGATTTGGTCATAAAAATCGACATATGTCTGTACCAACATTTTATTCAACACAACTTTCGAATACCAATACAAATAATACTTTAAACAGACCAAGACAAGAAAGCAATTTTAATGATTTGTTAAAAATGCCAATTTTACAAGATGATAAACATTAATTTTTTATTAAGATTTTTACTAAAATTAACAATTCAATAAAACAATAAATGAGTAATTTAGAACATTTGACATTTAATTTTATAGATTTAAAAAGACAAAATTCTAAATATTTAATTAAAATTAAAATTTTACAATAGAAATTGAGAAGGTGAGCAAACCTAACTTTCTATTTAAGCAATTGTTAAAAAAAAATATTAAAATTTTTTATTAATTTTATTGTTTAATAAGTATTAACATTAAAAGCTTTGATTTTATTAAATTTATTTAACCAAGAATTCATTATTTAATGATTTTAATCTTGATTATCGTTTGAAAACATTTTAAACTAAAAAAAAGTAAATAATAATTTATATATTTTTTATTTAGCTGATTTTTTCAAAACAAATTTTTGCTTTTAAATTATAAAATGGTTTCCAAATAACTATTATATCTAAAACGATTCTGATAAAAATGTCAGGTTTCAATTTTACACTAAACTCTACACCTCAATCCAATAACGTAAAAATAAATACTGCTACCACTAGCACTCCATTTAGTTTTGGTTCTTCAGGTTCATTAAATTCAACTCCGGCAACAAATTTATTTGGTAGTTTAAAAACAAATACAAACTCATCTGCGTCATTAGGTTCAAGCCAAACAAATCCAATCAGTTCTTCAAACAATTTAAACTCCTTATCAACTAATGTTAAGGCTGGTGGATTAAATTTTTCAAGTCAAAAAGAATCAGCTGTATCAACAACATCAGTTCCTGAATCCAAACCTTCAACTATTAACGGGCAATCTTTATTTTCGAATTCTTCATCTTCATTGACAGCAGCTCTATCTAGTAAAACAAAACTTACTACAACATCGTCGACTTCTACACCTACTAGCTTATCTAGTATTACAACAATACCAAAATCTTCTCAAGAAACAGGATTGGATTCTCTTGATAAAAAACCAAATCAATCTAGTTCTTCAGGAATTGGATTTGTCTTAAATTCATCTAGCAATAATGAAATAAATAAACCAAAAACCGAAACAAGTAATCAAATAATTAAAGATTCAACATCAAAAAATAATATGTCAAATAATTTAGCATCAACTAATAGTTTTAATCTTGGTACTAACCAGAAGTCTGATATTTCATTAGCCACATTAACAACAGAAAGTAAACAAAAAAGAGGAATTGAATTGGAAAAGAATAATGCTAGCCAGCCAATCTCAAATTCCGGAAGTTTACCGAATGTATTATCTTTTAATGTTCCATCTTTGAATTCTCCTGCTCAAGATTCAAAATCAGAAAACAAAACAAGTATAGGTCTTGGTGGAACATCTAATTTAAAAAATTTTTCGTCAGTAACAACTTCAAATCAACCAAATAAATCACTTAGTACTCAATTTAAACAAACGAGTATAAAAGATCATCATCTTCCAAATGTTTTAATGGATTGTATCGACGAATTTAAGTAAGTTAAATGAATTGTTTTAATAAATCAATAATTAATTAATATTAGAAAAAAATTAGAAGAAATGCGCAGAACTAAAGAACTTAATTCAACCTTCACAAGCAAGATGATACATCAAAATATCCAAGAAATTTTAACATTGAAACAATGTATTACTCAATCACAGACAGAATTTCAAAGAAATTTTAATGAAGTTGCTAAATTAAAAGAAAACATACTTCAAGTAATAAGATATAATAATTTAAATAATTATATTAAAAATATTAAAAGGAATTAAGAAATGTGGATATTTGCGATCACTTAAAAGATATGCCTCTCGGTCTTCAATATGATTGTGATATTTGGAATGAATATTTTATGAGTAGAGTTAAATTATTTCAGAACAAACTGAGGATTTTAAAGAACCAATTTGAGCAATTAGAAGGTTATTTCAGAGTACACGATCGAGAAAATATAATAGATACCCAAAGTAAAAATTAAAATCAATATTATATTTATAATAATTTCTATCATTCTACTTATCAATCAAATTTTTCTTTTTAAAAAGGAATTGTAGAAACACTGAAAGCATCTCATAAAAATTTACTAAATGAAGCTGCCATGTTAAAAATAGTTCATGAAAAAGTAGATGAATTAAAAAACAATTTTCTTATTTACAGAAAGAATATGGTCGGTGATACAACAAATATTTTTGAGAATAGTCAAAATAATAATTTAACGATCAATCTGAATAATTCAATATTTAAAATTTAAAAACGAAAATAGATCAAAAAAACTAAATTTTATAAATCAATTAAATGAACATGAATTCCTTAGAGATTACAAATGAATAAATATTCAAACTTTTTAAATTTTTAAATAATTTTAAAAACAAGTTGCAAAATTAAAAAAAAATCTTTTTAATTTGAAAATTCTTGAAATTCATTTTTTCAATATTTTTACTACTAAAATTGATTGACTCGATTTATTATAAAATTATGTTTTGTCCCTCTAATTCCACTACCGAAAATACTGAAGAATTGCATTAAAGAAATAATATCAGTTATCTATTCGGGAAAAAAACGTATGTCTCACTGAAAATAACTATTAAAAAAATAAAATATCTATGATCTTTTCAAAGAAAATAAAATAAAACGTTAGCAAAATAATTGAAAATTTAGTGAATTTAATGAATATGAAGACATGAATTAATACTAATTAAAAAAACAAATAGATCGTTTAATAATAATTATTATATATTATAAAACTTTTTCAGTTTTGGATATTGAATTGAGTACAGTCTCTCAAAGCCAAAACAAAAAATGTTTGATGTTAACTCATTACGTATTCCAACTAGAAATAGAAAGTAAACTTTTTTCCCTTAAATATTCTTTTCCAAAATTTGTTCTAGTACGCCAATCGGCTTAATTTTGGTACCACGATTTATAAGACTTGGCAAGTTATATTTTCATAGTTGCTGCTATAAAGAATATTTAAAAAGGTTTTAATGTTGGACCATACTCATAAAATTTGTTTTAATTTTTTACTATAATAATTGTATTTAATTAGTAAACTTTAAAAAATTTGTATTAAACAAATTCAAAATTGTTCTTCATTACTTTAAGTAATAAATAAAATTAATAAAGCTAATTTAATCCTTCTTTTATAAACTAGCTTTTAATTCTTTGGTAAAATACATCTAATAAATAAGGTTTTTCTTGTAATAATATATATTTTAATTTCAAATTTATAATTTTAATGTTGTTACGGCAACAATCTCATATTTTATTTTGAAAAAGTATAAATTCATAAAAATAAATTCCTATTGCAAAATCTTGATAGAATGACCGAATTTTTAGCTAATTCAAAAGAAAGAAACGATAATCAAGCGTATATTGTTGATTTTCCAGAAACGTAATATATTGTATTGATCTTAAATCTTTTATAATTTCCTTTTTAAAAGACCTAAAAGTCAATTAGATGGTTCGAATGACAGAATAATTTTACCTTCTATCGAAGATGCCACTTTAACTAAAAGGTCTCGAGTAAATGAACTATTTGAGTTAAACAAAACACAGCAAAAAATAAAAAATTTAGAAATTCGTCTTCAAGCAACCGAAGTAAGCAATCGAACATTAATTGGAGAAGTTGTTCGTTTACAAAATGAAATGATTAATTCACTCCGAAATAATTTAGACACCCTGAATGAAGAAAAATCAGCAAGACACTTATTAGAAGTGAATCTTAAATATCAAAGTGATGCTTTTATCAAAACAAATATTAGATTAAAAAACTCAGAAGAACAGCTTCAAGAAAATCGAAACGCACTCCAGTCAATGATTAAGTATACACGAAATCTGGAAACTTCACTATTTCAATCACAAAAAGATTTATTAATTCGCAGAGATTTTCAAGGTAATGATTAAAAGTAGATTTAAATAAATTTAAAAATTTTAAATTTAAAAAATTTTCTTCTTAAATGCTTTTTTAGCCAATCGATTAGAAGACTTGAAGAAACAAATAGATGATATTCAGTTTTCAAAAGAAAATTTAGAAAGATATACAAATTCGCTTCTAGATGAATTAAAAACTTTAAAAAATAAACTAGATATTGAATCATTCAATATAACATCAATAGGTGGGGATCTAAAGTATAAGACTCAACGTCTTTCAGATGAAAATCGGCAACAAGTAATTTATGATGAATATATTACTAATTTAATAGTGAGAAAGCAAGTTTTCATAAATTGAAAATTAAAAATATACCGTTTAATTTTTAATTTTTTCATTTAAAGAATCCTCTAAACAAAAATATTTGAAAAATATTAATTTTTATATGATTAAATACATTAGGAAAATTATGTGAATATTTAATATTCATAAGTTTAAAAAAAAGAAATTCATTGGATTTATTTTTTCAAAAAAAGTTAGATGTCATCAAAAGACACAACGACACATTAACAATAACTGAAAATCAAGTACAGCAAATTAAAGCAAACCAAGAAAACAAGTAATTTTTAAATTTTGAAAAGAAAAAATGATTAGTTTTAAGATTTTTTTGATTTAATTTTAATTATCTATTATTAAAATAAATAAAAACAAATAATTAGATGATATTAAATAAGTAAGCGCCTTGTATTCTATAGAATGAATTATTCATGATTTAGAAATGTTTATTGGGTGAGATAGCGGCATGATTATTTAGTTATTTTAATGAAATTAAAATAAGTAAAAGCTGATTTTCAACTAAAAAACCAATTATTGGTAATTTAAAGATCAGTTCTTTCAAATATTAGATCATATATAATTGATAAGTTTTTATCATTTGTGGCTCATAACAAAAAAAAAAATTGTTTACTACAATATTAATATATATAGATTTTTGTCATATTAATTAAAACATTAATTTTTTATGATGCGATTGGATTAATATAATTTATTTTAAAAATCAAGCAAGGAAAACAAAAAGTTTTTAAAATTTAATTTTTAAATAAATTGCAACAAACTAATTTTTTAAAAAATTTAAGAATAAAAGAACTAAGAGATTTTAATATTGATTTAAAACAGAAGCTAGATCTGGAAGCTGAACAAAGAAAATCAAATAATAATTCAACTATTCTAAAGTATATTTAAAAAAACTAAAAAATAAATTTTTTTTTAAATTATCCTTAGAATTTCGGAAATTCATTCAAAACTTGATGAAGAACAAAGAAAATCAACAGAACTTGCAAAAGATCTTGAAATTTTTAAGAGAGAAGCTTCTTCTAAATCTGAAGAAGAATATAAACGAATTCAAATGAATATTTCTGATGTAAAAGAAATGATTTGGTCTAATGTTTTAGAAAAAATCGAAAAATTAAAAAATGAAATACAACAAAAAATAAGGGATTTAGAAAAGGTAATTACAACAAAAAATTTATTTTTTTTCACAAATGAAAGCAATTAGTGATAAGTTTAATAATTTATTAAATTATTGAACACTTTAAATTTTATTAAACAATCAACAAAATATAATCATATTTTAATTATCTGAATTGAACTCCCTTAAATAGATTTTAGTAACAGAAAATGATAAAATTGATAAAATAAAACGAAATATATATGAAGAAATTGACTCAAAAATAGAATATCTTAAAGAAAATCTCAATGAAGAAATAAATCAACATTCTATTGAAACAGGGGTAACTGTAATTAAAACCATTAAATTTCCATAAATACATTTTCTTTTAGAACAATCTTACAAAATTAAATGATACAATCAAAAAATTAAATGAAGGTATAACACTAATTGAACGTCAGAATGACGAACGTAATCGTCGATTTGAAAAAGTTTTAAACGCTGAAATAAATTCAAGGTATAAAAATAGTAATTAAAATTAAATTATCTCATTCTGTTTTAAAGAAAATCCAAGGATATTGATTTAAATGAAAAATTAGACAATTTCAATGAAAAATTCTCTGTTGCTGTTCAATCTTTACAAGCAAGTCTTGGAAAATTAGGTACAAGAGTTGATAATACTTTGGATCAAGTAAAAATGAGAATCTTTAGTATTGTTTTTTAAACTTAAATTTTCTAGTTTATAACCAGAAAAGAATTGGATTTAGTAGAGAAAAGATTTAATGAACTTCAATCAGGAATTCTTCAAAATAATCTTAAAATATCATCTTTAAAAGAGAACTTTGAGTTATCAGATACAAATATGCAGCAACAAGCAAACAAAATAAAAGAATTGAATGATTTAATTAGTCAAATTGATAATTCGAAAATAGTAATTCTAAATGATAGAATTGATAAACTTCCATCGAAAGAAGATTTTTATAACTTTAAAGTCGAAACTGACCAGAAAGTAATTTTTTTTCTTTTTTAATTTCTTTCCAAAAATTACAATAAAAAATAGTAATTCTTAATTTACAGGTATTGAAAATTGCATTTAAAATTTCAGGGACTGAAAGATTTATCTAAAACTAAATTCGAATATTTCAAATATAATTATAAAGAATAACAAAGTTTTCTAATTTCAAGAAAAAGTCATGATTCAAAATTATATATTAATTCTCATTTCTAATTCGAAATTCTAGTTCTACAGAAAATTTTATTTATAATTTTTTTTTAGTTAGAAGATGAAATTCAAAGAATAATAAAACACAACGATATACAATATTCAGATATCAAAAAAACTGCTGATGAAAGATATGATCAACTTTATAATCAATTAATGAGTACAACAAACAAATTTCAACAAAAAATTAATATGGTTAAAATTAAAAAATTGATTACATACAATTTTAAAGATCATCTATTTTTAAGAATGAAAAATTAATAAAAGAACAAATTTCGTTACAAAACGAATACCAGCAAAAATATATGAATATGGTAATTTTAATTTTGTGAAATCAATTCTATATTTGAGTATTGTGAATTTATGAACAAAAAAAATTTTAAATTCAAATAAATTTTTTCGAATTGTCTAAAAGTCGTTCTGCAAAATGCATCAGATAACCATCAAAATCGAAATTGCAGTTATTGTAGATGAAATTTAGAGTGAAACTTACTCTGTATCAGCTGATACATTTAGCTGGATGACTTTTAGAAACTTAAAAAAAAAGTTATTTCTTATTTAATTTTTAAAAATCTTTTTAAAAAGTTTAAAGAAGAAACAAGAGCATCAATTTTAAGTTATGATGATAAAAAAAAAGACGAATTTGAATTAATAGAAGATAAATTACAGAATAAAATCAATTTAAATAAACAATTTTATGATAATAAAATTCAAACGGTAATTTTCAAAATATTTTAACTTATACATTATTAATGTTTTTTAAAATTTTGTAAAATATTCTAGATGGAACAAGAAATCAGAAATGTAAGTTCTTAATAGAATAATATTTGTTGCTTGATATATTTATTTAATAAAGGAAATTTCGACTATTAGAAATGATATAATTAAACTAAAAGGATATCAAAAAAAGTATTTTAAAATCAACAATTTTTTCTAATATTAAATTTTTTTTAGTGAAAGTTCTAATGAAAATAAACAAAATTAAATATCCAAATAAGGTAAACTCAAAAATTATTTGGCCTATAAATACATAAAAATTTTTTTATTAATTAAAGTATATTATAGATATAAATTGATAACTTAGTTTTAACTATTTTTTAAAATCAGATTAAGCATATTTCTTCTAATAGTAAATCAGTTTATAAACTGTTTGAAAAAATAAATTTATATATAAAATATATTTTATTAATTAAAATATTTTGAATAATTATTTATTCTAAAGTTAATGAAAAACAAAATTTTTTAACCAGGTTTTTGCCAGCTTATAAAATTGAATTTATGGGCCTTATTAAAATAATTTTAATTATTTATTTTATAATAGAAAAATGCTTGCTTAATTTTACAAAATATGTGAAATTTATTTTTAATAAATTATAAATAATATTTGTTTTTCTTAATTTAATTTAATTCATCCTTAGATTCTTTAATTGTATGAATAATTTATAACAAAGTCCATTGTTTAGACCTTGATTACCACGAGTAGTTGCTTATTATAAATAATCAAAATGTATATAAATAAAAATCGAAATATTTTAATTTGACTGAAGCTAATTAATTATATAAGTTTTCAAAAACTATATTTAAACATGACAATCATTGGACAAAGATATATTTTCTGTAAATCCAAAGAAAAAATCAAAATCAATCAAAAGTTATCAGATAAAATTTGACTTGATAAATCTTTTATCAATTTTAGTGAATTTCCTATTAATAATATCAAGTTAATACATATTTAATAATTAATCGTCAACTAAATATTGAAATCATCAGAAATACAATATTATTAATTAAATTAATAATTTTATACATATTATTATACTATATCAGTAGATAGTTGACTTTCAAATTATTTCAAGTAAATTTTTTTTGTATTCAAATTTTTCTAATGACTAATTTTGAAGTAGAAATCAAACAAATCAGTTTTTACAATCTTTTTTAGTCGATTCTAAGTGAATCAATTTTAATCATATTTAATTATAATAATAAAATTTGATACAATTGATCAGAAAATTTTGTTCTTCTAGAATTAAAAAACTGGTCAGGTAGATGTAACATTTCTGAAACACCATCTCTGCAAAATGCACTGCGCTCAAAAACATTCAAATTTAATTTCTCCTTCACAATTTACCGATTATGTGCTTAAAGTAACATTTTGCGAGTATTTATTTATTTTTGCTTTAAAAATTTCGCTTGATTAAGCTTCTACTGCATCCACTCTCAGTATATTCCAATTATTAACTACACTGTTTGCAAAGAAGTTTGGATGGCCTCTTGTACCATCTGCTAAAGTTCTGTTGGAATGTTGTAAAAATGCAAATTTAATAAAATTTTTTAATTTACAATTAAAAAATTAGTTTACTATTTCGATAAGTTAATTAAATGTATTTACCGTAAATTCTCGAAACTTTGTATATGTAACTAAATCGGATTTTTTAAGTTGCTACATATAACAAGTACCATCTCGCCCATGTTATAACTTACCTAATTTTATTAAAAATCCGATTTAGTTACATGTACTAAATTTCGAGAATTTACGGTAGCTATAATTTTGATTTAGACTTTAAACACAGGGATAAATTACAAGTTTTTTCTTGAAAAAAACAAAAAGCAATTTTTTTTTAAAAACTGAATTAATTATTAATGATAAATAACTCTTTACACTTGAATTTAGTTAAATAAATGGGAAGATCCAAATGCTTAATAAAACTCGAAAAATAACTAATTATTTAAATTTTTGCTAAAAAAAAGATTTAACTTATACTAAATCTTTTGTTAATCGGTTAAGATATTTATTAAAACAACTGTTACTGCTAATTCCTTATATTAAAAACATACAATAAAAATACACTCATATTTTATACCACTTGAATATAATTTACCACTTAAATTTCTAACAAAATATTAACTGATCAGACGACTTGTTCTATATTTATTTTCAAATAATTTATAGATGTTGAACGAGAAAAAAATTATATTTAATATGATTGGCAGTTAAATAGATTTTTAAATAGATATATCTGTTTTATTGAAAGAAAATTAATGCCAAACTTTTGCTCTCTTAATGCTATACACATAAATTGCCGAGCACTTAATCGATTGTTATATTTCAGATTTAAAGGCACCTTAATTTTAAGCCAAGTTTAAATTTTGATATTCTGGATATGATACATATTTCTTGATGAAAATTTTAATTTTTGTACTTGGCGCAGTCTTAATCACCGACAGTTAGATAATATTGCAAAGCGGATAAATTAACACTTTAGCGTATTATCTGATTTACTCGTTTGAGTTATGATATATTCATTTTTGGAATATTTTCTTGAAGAATTCATTTAAATCATATCTGGATTCATCATCAAAATGGCAAATTTTGAAATTAGTATTTTAGACGCGTTTTTTTGATTGAAGCTTAATTATTTTTCTCATCTTGATTTCTTATTAAATTTCAATTAATTTGGTTAGTATCTTTTTAGCCATTCGTGTGGCTTATACTTTGATGTTACAGTTTATACGAATTAATTATTTTTAGTTTTTATACTATTCAATATTTGCACCAATTTATTTTCTATTCGTTTGTTTTTCTCATTTTAAATGAAGACTAATAAACGACGTTAAATATCTTACAGAAAAACAAAATTTAGACCGCATGAACAGAATTAAAAAAAGCTAGAAATAGATTTCCTTTTGGTATTTTGTAAAATTTTTAATTTTTTGGCTATCCAAGGTTAATTTTTTAATTTTTGTTTCTATAATAGTTTTTTTTTGTAACTCAAGTATTAATTTAAATTATTTATATAAAGATGTTTTATAATTTAAAACCATATTGATTTTTGTTATCATTTTTCATTTCCAATTTTAAACAAATCAAAAATCTTTTACTAAATTTTGCTTGTACATAAAATTGTTTCTAATTCAACTTTAAATTAAACAGTTAATTAAACACAATTTAAACAAAAATATTTGTATCATAAAAATTTACGATTTCATATTTTAAATTTGAAATTTATATGCTGATAAAAATGTGTTTTAAATTGATTTATTTCATTAATTAATTAATAGGAATTAGTTGAGATAAGTAAAGCCCGAAAAATTAAGAAAAAATACCTATTAAACATATTGAAGGGCTTCTGATTGGTTTAAGAAAATATTTACAATGGGAATAACTATAAATACGAATGATAAGGTAGGCTGGTATTTGGGTGCTTTTGACAAAAAATATAGAGAGTGGGTTAAGACTTAGAGATACTTTTGATTACTAATGCAAATTATTAGATTTCAAAATATACACTAATTAATAGGGTAAAGAAAAAATTTAATTAGACTTTAGTTTTACCCACAATCAAAACAAAGAAAAATATAAACGATTAAAACGAATATTTCAACTATTTCGACTCTTAATCTCATTTAATTACTGCTCAATTTGATAATAAAATAAGGATGTAAATATTTGTAATATTCTAATGATGGTCAATTTAAATTTCATCTTAGACTCGTGCTAATATTAATAAGATTAAGGTATCTGAAGTAGAGTTTTTTAATAGTTTATTCATCGAAAAGTTAAATTAAGTTAAGAATGGCTTCAAAAAGCTTCAAATAGTCTAAATCAAACAAATTTGGTTAATTTTTGTAGGAGTCAAATACTTTCTATTAGAGCGAGAAATTGATTAATTATCTCAAATTTGTATAAATGCATACGAAGATTAATGTATAAAAAATGAATAGACAAGATGTATTTTTACTTTGAAAAGGAAAAACACGACAAATTCATTTCTATGAAGTTCCAATGATGATAATGCTCACAAAACAGTTGCACATTTTGTTAATGATGCAAAAATAGCTTAAAGATGAAAAGAAATTTCGGTTTGTTTATCTTAGAGTTAAGTGTTGTCAGAAATTAATATCTATTCTAACGGTTAGTATATGCAAGAATTATTTCTAGCTAAATTTTGACTAAGGTAATTTGGGTTTTTCAGAAATATATTCAAATTTATTGGATTTTGTTGATAAAAGAGGTTGACGAATAAAGTTTAATTTGCATCAAAAAAAAGCTACTTATCGAAAAACTCATAAAAGAAAAATTTACAAAATTGTATTGATTGTCTAGTGCTTAAATTAAAATAGAACTTAAATCAAAATATCCTGTTTTTATTGATCGAAGTTTATTTTATTAATATTTAAATTTTCAACGATTTATTCTGTTCATTTACCTTTTTTCGCATTTCAATTTTCATATGATTAAGGACTACTTGAAATGATGAAAAAATTAGCCTAAGTGAGAGATTAAAATTACTTGGAATTGTATTTCAATTTTTAAGTGTTGTCAAAGCTTTTAATAAGCCAAAAAATTGGTATTCTTTCCTAAAAATAAATGATCAACGAGAAAACAATATGAAGAGTTGTTTATTTCTTCGATAATGTACAGTAGATACTTCAGCTTTTTTCGATTGGAACTAGTTTTTTTTTTTAACATAAAAGCTTAGAAAAAAAATCATAGATACTAAAGTTTAGGAAATAGCTCCTAAATAACATTTAAGAAATAATATCTCAACATTTTAGATAGGATCTTTATCATTCAGAAACTTTTAGATAAAACTAAATAATTTGTTAATTTCTTTCATGTAGCATTTTCTATTCTAGTTTGAAATTTCTTAGTACAAGTTAAGAATAGAAGCAAAATTTGTTTTTTATCTTTGTTACAAGTAACAAATTAAACATTTAATTTAATGTAGAAGAATCTAAATGCACTTCAGTAATTTAACTATGATGATCTCAAATTTGCTAATTTCAATTAGCTATCTCATCTTTATTGAGTATAATTTTTATATCAAATTTGAGTATACATATATATCATTTTAAAATATCAAATTGTAAGCCTTATGTCACGACATAAAATGAAAAATAAACTTAGACTACCACAAAGTGTCAATTCAATTATAAAATGAAGTTAGGTGTTTAGTTTTATGCTTTAAATATTGTTAACAATTGTTATAAAGTTAATACTCAATTATAAATAACTATATAAACACTAAGGTTCATTGAAAGATTATAGACCAAATATTTTAAGTAACTAATCCATTTATATCAAAAAGGAAATGATATAAGGAAAAATTAGGGTTTTGTACGAATTCAACTTGAAAAATTGTTATCTTTTTACACATATACTTAAAACTTAGCAATTCATAATCAAACTGACATCGCCTATGTTAAACAAAAGACTTAACTTAGATTGAGATTACGTTTAAATTGAACTAGTTATACCTTAAATAAATATATTAAGTTATTATATTCCATCAATCACTGATTAATTTTTCACAGTAAGAGAACAAATCAAAATTCGATTGGTCGTTTATGATAAAAAATAAAATAAATTAATATTTATTATGAGAAAATAAAAAAACTTTATTCGTTAGTTATTAAAAAATTTTCTATTGGTTTTTTATATATATTTGTGTTATTTGTTTTTAATCTTTGTGTTTCATTAATTTCTAACTCCACCTCACACTTATTTTTATTTTATTAATATAAGTGTAATTAATTTAATTTTTAGGTCTATTATTCGAAAAGAAGCAAAAAAAATGAAAGTTTCAAATTCTAAAATTGGTTTTATGATAAGTGAAATAATTCCGGAAATAATAACCGACTCAAATAGCCAAAAGCGTAAACAAGAATCAGAAGCTGAATGGAATGATCCTAAAAGGGCCCATCTCGACAATAGTGATAAGTACAATGAAGAAGAGTCTTATGAAGACGACACAGAACTAGCAGTTAGTGAAACTTCATATGACTCAGAATTTAATGAAAATAAGCTTAATTATGATGAAATTGATGATGATAAACATTCTCCTAAAGCATCCTCTTCGCCTATTAACAATAACAATTCGTTGGTATTTGACCATGGAAAGAATTATCTGATGTACATGCAGCAACTTTTGATGACAGCATTTCAACACCAGCAGCATCAAATGAACAACTTTCAGATGTCAAATAACTTGTTTTCAAAATCACCTCAATTCAATTGCTTTCCCAATGTTTTCCAAATTCCACAAATGAACTCACAATTGAATAAAAACATAAATTCATTTTATGTGAATGATTCGGCATTGAGCTCATTAACAAGTACATCTCCATCATCAACATCTCGCATTTCAATGTCTTCAAATTCTTCATTATCTCCATCGGCCGATAGAAAAAAAGATGAAATAAGCGGTTCAGTAAATATTGCTCGATACCAATGCGATGGGTGTAATAAAAGTTATTCAACCTACGGCGGCTTGTCCAAGCACAAGCAGTTTCATTGCAATTCACAAGTACAAAAGCAATTTACTTGTAAATATTGCGAAAAAACATATACTTCATTAGGAGCTTTAAAAATGCACATTAGAACACATACATTACCTTGTAAGTGTAAAATTTGCGGTAAATGCTTCAGTAGACCTTGGTTACTTCAAGGCCACGTTAGGACTCACACTGGTGAAAAGCCTTTTAAATGTGAAATATGCTCAAGAGCTTTTGCTGATCGATCCAATTTACGAGCTCACATGCAAACTCATAGTGATGTAAAAAAATACAGATGTCAAAAGTGTTCCAAAACTTTTTCAAGAATGTCTTTATTAAACAAGCATTCACTAAATTGTAACCAGTCAGCTAATTCAAGTGTTTTAAGTAGCTCAACTTCGAGTCCTTTGAGTCAATCACAGAAATTAGCAAATCCGTCACAGTTCAATATTTTGCAATATAATAAATATTTAACATCATTGAACAATCAATTTGTTCAAGAAAGTAATTAAAATATTATCTCTAGTTGATATCAAATTAACAACTTCCGTTTAAACTAGTCGTCTTTCAATAACTCAAATTTATCCTGTGAATATTATTTATTTATGAAACAACAAAATTTTTTTCAGATTTCATCGTTGTCTTAATTTTTTTAGTAGCTTTATTTTTATTCAATGTCTTATTATTAAAATAAAAATTTTAACTTAAATTTTTTTAATCATAAATTTGACCATCAATCAGTCATAAGTTTCCTCAAACGTGATTTCCGAAATTCAAATATTTTGTTTAAGTATCCAACAGACTTGGAGCTGATTTATTTCCGAATAAAACTTAATTAAATATTTGTACTCCTAGGCGTTTATATTATATTAGAGATCTTGATTTGAACAGGTAAGAATAAATATCCAAATATCCAAATTATACTAACTTTAAATGTTAACTCGAAATTTAGGAGTGATATTTCGTAAAATTAAGGTTAAACCTGTGCTATTTCTTCATTGTTAATTGATTCTATTTCAAAATGATTTATTTTGTGTTGTTATTAATTATTTTGTATGTGATCGATATTTTATCTTGTTCATAAGCAATTTTAATTTGCAATATTTTTTGGTCTAATTCATAAAAACTAAACTATCCATAAGAAGTTAGTTTAATTCATAATTGATTTTAAATTTATATTATTCTTAAAACATATAATAATCACGTGATATTTAAAAACCATTTTTTAATACAATATAATATCAGACTAAACAAAACTATCAATTTTTTGTAGCGATTTAAGCTCAATGAATGTATAAATATAATTTCACTTTTTTTAAAATTTTTATATGTAATGTTGATAATCTAATAAATATATTTACTCAAAATTAATCTTATTTAATTAAGTCTAGTAAATTGTTTCATATAAAGCACTTATTATAATTTTAAACTTCTATTCTAAATTAATTATTATTATTTAAATGTCTCAAAATCAGAATCTAATTGCTGATGAAATAAAATCCATTTTTCGAAACAAACAGTTGTTTACGATCAAAAAAAAATTCAAAAAATTATCAGGTTCATTAGAAATTTTCAATCAAACAATATCTTACATCTGTATCTTTAATTAATCAATACTATTTTGAGAAAAATATTTTCGGTATTTTCCTAAGATTTGCTTATTTAAAGACACCCCAGATAATTAAAAATCTCATTCTATGAAAGTTATGGCTTTTAATCAATTTTTAAGATTTCTCAGATAAAGCTTATATTATTTAAAAAAAGCCGTTTTTGAATTTTTGCTACTTGCTTTTGAGAATAGAAACTCAATAAGATATCAGAGTTTTCTTTTATTTTAGAAAATAGTTTAACAGTAAATAAACAGAAAGAACTGTAAAATTATACAAATTATAAAATTACTGCAGATCTTATCGAAAATTAAATAAATAAATCAATTGCATAATAAATAATAGTTCTGGTTAAATCCATCAAAATTTCCACATTTTATTTATGGTTTACATCAAAAAAATTATCATCATATTGTTTATTCTAAATTCGTTTTCAAATATAAAATAAACAAATTTTCTAAAATGAATTTTAAAAATCAGATCTGAAAATTTTTATGATATTATTTAATATCTAATTTTGGTAATATTAAATGAATTTTAATAAAAAAAAAATTATACAAATAATTCAGATATTAAAATTCTATAAAACATTTATACAAAAATGTCTCAAATTTAAAAAATGTCAAACAGTTTTTGAAAAGCTTAGCTAAAAAGTTATTCTCATAAAATATGATAACTGATTTGTTAATATTTTATAATATTAAAAAATAAATTTTATAGTAAAATAATTTTAGAATAATTGTTTTAAAATTTATTTATAAAAATGAATTATTTTTAAGAATACTTTTGATAGTTAGTTTTGTTTTTCTAATCTCTCTTCCATTTCATCAGCTAAATTTTGAAATTTAGTTGAATTTTCCTGATCACCTAGGCTTAAATAAGCAGATGCTACATTGCTTAGAGATAGTAAAATGTCGTGATGATCACCAGTGTATAATCTTCTATACATATTTAATGCTTGGAGTTGATATTTAACTTCATTTTCATAGTCTTTGTTACTTCGATAGGCAATTGCAACATTGTTTAACGAAGTAGCAATATATAAATGATCACCATCATATAATCTTTGGTACATATCAAGAGCTTCCTTTTGAAATTTTAATTCATTTTCCGGATCGCCGTTACTTGCAAACGCGGAACCAACGTTGTTCAAGGACAAAGCTAGATCAGGATGATCTCCATCAAATAGACGCTTGTTCATATCTAAAGCTTCTAATTGATACTTTAACATTTTCTCAGTATCTCCTGCTGAGCCATAAGCAGAACCCAAATTATTTAAAGATATCGCAATATCTGGATGGTCTCCTTTATATAAGCGTTTATACATTCTTAGAGCTTCCTCGTGATATTTTATTTCATTTTCAGAATCTTCATTTGCAGCATAAGATGACGCAACGTTACTCAAACATAAAGCAAGACTTTGATGGTCACCGTCAAATATTCTTCTATACATATTTAAAGATTCGATTTGATATTTCAATTCATTTACTGGATCTAAGTTGCTTCCATAAGCTGAACCAACATTACTTAAACTTGCTGCAATTTCCACATGATCACAATTATAAAGTCTTTTCCTCATTTCTAATGCTTCTTTTTGATATTTTAGTTCATTTTCATAATCTCCATTATTTCTATAAGCAAGCCCTACATTACTTAGAGAAGTTGCCAAATCATTATGATCAAATGAATATAATCTTTTATACATTTCTAAAGCTTCTAAATGATGTCTTAGCTCATTTTTTGAATCACCATTGCTTCTATATGCAAGTCCTAAATTATTTAAAGAAGTAGCTATACCTGAATGGTCTCCTTTAAAAAGCCTCCTATACATATCAAGACTATCTTTATAATAATTTAATTCATTTTCAGAATCACCATAACTTGCATAAAGCGAACCTATATAATTTAATAAATTTGCGATTTCTACATCGTCTAAATTTTTTAATATCGCTTTTTTTTCATCTAATAAAATTAAATTGTCATTAATTTCTCGAATCAAATCTTCAGTTACAGCAGTCTGATTCATATTTTCTTAATTAATATTTTGTTTTTTAAAAGCTTCTTAATTTATACATATATGTAAATATATATATATATATATATATCTTATATATGATTATATATAAAGATATTAATTTAAAACTTTACTTTAAATAAAATTATCATTTATATAATAAAATACGGATAAGCTTGATGATTTTATAATATATTATCAATATGTCGAGTTTAAAATAAAATAGATTTGATTATTGATGGACTATTTGATCCGAAACATGTTTTTATTGTTTTGAAAAATAAAATTATTATAGTTATAAAAGATAAAATATTTAAATTTCTAGTTTACAATATAGTCAAATTATATAAAATATTTAAATATAATATAATTTCATAATAGGTAATTGTACACTTGTCATTTTATAAATTAGATACGCTGAGTTGTTTGCTTCAGCTTAAATTCTTATAAGCTGATAAAATAATGCTAATTCAAATTATTTGATTTAAAATTAAATTATTAGAAAATTCAAATAAAATTTTGAGAGATAAATTTTGTTTTACACTTAAAACCTATTCAATAAATTTATTTTCATATAATAATAATAAAAAAAATCATATCTAACAACAAAATATTTATTAAAATAATATGTTCATAACAATTCTTAGTAAAAAATCAAATTCGTATATTTTCATTAATAAAAATGTTATTCAATTGTAAGAAATTTAGTATTTGATATAAAATTTTTGAATAGTAAACGTAAATATCACTTGTTAGTTCAACAAAATAGTTTAAATGGTTTAAGATGTTAAAAAAAAATTGTGTTGCTCCATGATATTTTACCATCGAGTAACACGAAGTAAATATACTGTCAACAATTAAAGTTCCACTTTCGGTTAATGGTGCAAAAACTCCACTCCGTTTTATCAAAACTTTTTCTATCATTGTAACATTTACAGTTTGATATACTTTATTTTCAAAGTCATATCTTTTTAAAGTATCACCTATTTTAACTTGAAAAGCTGCCATAAACTCAAATTCTTGTTTAATATTCTTCTTTACGTATATTAAATGTCTGGGTGTTAATGTAATATAACTTGTCTTATTTAAACTAGTATTGTAATGTAATCTAATAAATCTGGCATCAATTTCTTTCACTCGATGCAAAAAACTCACTATTCGGCTAAATTTCAACTGATTCATACTATAATTTTCGCTAATATAATCATTTAATACAAGAATTTCATCACCAACTTCTAATTCGGAGATAAGTTTTTTCTCTGCTTTACCATTTCTTCTATTTTTTGAATAAACTTTAGAATCACCCGGAAAGCATTCTAAAATAATAATTTTATTTTTTGAAAAATCAAAATATTGTCCTTACCAAACCAGGGCCAATAAAATGTTCTTTGACTAGTTATGTTTTTTGTTTTCGCATTAAATCTACTTAGAGTTATTATTGGTATTATTTCATCTTTTGTTTCAATTTTCTCAATCTTAGTTGGTAATTTTTCAGAATAAACTTTTCGAGTAGCTGGTACAATGCTTTCTAGTTCAGGTGCTTTTGTGTTTAATATTAAATCAGAAAATGTTGGCGGAATTTCACATCTTTGACCTGTAAACTGATTTAAACATAAGCACATATTATCTATTAGCAAACCGCCATTTTCACAATTCGAAATGTAGTTTGTGTTCATCGAATTAATAGTAGAATTTATTTTTAAACTATTTGATAAAGTTGAAAAACTATTTTTTTCGAAATTTGTGCTTAAATAAATGGGATCATTTTTTAAATTTATTAATTTTTTGTTTGTTTCTTGTTGAGAATATTTTTGAGGTAAGTTAGTTGTAACAATTGGAATATCACATAAAACTCCTTGAAAACCTTCATTACAGACACAACCTTTGTTTCTTTTACATTTTCCCTTTAATTCAAAAAAGATTATTGAAAATCTTAAAATATTCTTACTAATACATTTTTGCATATTAATACTAAACATTCATCAATTTGGTCACAAAACTTTCCAAAAGCAGGTTTAGTACAATCACAAGTACCATTTGACAAACATTTACCATATTGACAATTTTCAGAATTACATGAAATATTTAAACTGTAATTTTGAAAAATTGAACCATTTACTGAATTCGAAGGCTTAAATTCATGATTTTTTGAAGAAATTTTAATATTTAAAAATTCATCGTTTGTCTTATTTAACTTATTTAAATCTTTCATATTATTTTGAAATGTATGTATCGATGAGTTATTAGATTGTATTGTTGATTTATCTTCATAAGAATTTTTTGAACTTTTTATTAAAATTGATTGCTTTTCTTTTTTAATTTCATCTCCAGTCTGATTGCTTATTTTTTTTTTTAGCTGACAAAATGTTCCTGTTCTCGTATTTGGACAAAGGCATTTATATGTATTTGTATCTTCTAGGGTTATACATAAAGATTCACCCCAGCACGGATTTGATGCGCATCCATCATTTGTATCAATTACCAATCGATCACATTTTTTTCCAGTAATAAACTTATAAAAATTAAGATTAAATAAGGACTCTATTGATTCAATCCAACTAAATTTACATTGTCACAGTGGCAAACAAAGTCAGAACCATTTTTTATTTGTTCACAAAGTCCATATCTACAATTTCGTTCCTGTGGATTGGAATTTAACTGTTTTGCACAAGCACCTATTGTTTCTCCTTCTATCAACAATTCTGAAATATATTTATTAGAAAAATTCATTTCTTAAACGAAAATTATACTTGAATTTTCATCATTTGAAAACAAAACAATTTCAGTTAATGATTTACTGAAAAGTATCAAAAAATTGACTATAAATAATTTAAAAACTGTTAACTTGATCATTCTATTTCTAAATCAAATAAAAAAAAGGAAAAATATTAATTTGATGAATTCTTAATTTTTAGCAAATTAAATTGAACGCATTGAATTTCGATAAGAAAATCTTATAATCTTTTGTAAATTTTGTTAGAATTTATAGGAAAATTAGTGGTGTTACATTTGTAAAGAGATCATTCACTGAAAGCTAACATTTTACAATTCTAATCCAACATTTCAAAAAATGATGATTTAAATGAATCGTTAAGACTTTAATTAATAATGATATTTGATTTTGATTTTTAAACTAAAAGACTCTACTTTTTGTTTTCTCTTTTGAGTGTTCTTTAATTTTTTCTGTCTATGCACTTAATTGATACAGACAACTATTGAATTCCAATTTTATTCAATTACTAATCACGAGCGAATAAAATAATTGAAAATTGAATTTAGCTCGATAAATAGTTCAAGATAAAAAACTTATGTAGTGCAAGCTTCCGTATGAATGTATTAACATTTAAATATTCATTTAAACTGTTGGTCCTGAACTAAAGAAATAAAATAAAGAGAAAATATAAAGAAAGTAGTAATAATACTAAACCTATTTTTTATTGAATATTTACTCTTTATAGGTTCGATTTTTTGAATGGCGTGACAAAGCTCATCGATTTTTTTTAGTATATCTAATTTATACATTGAACGTGAATTTTTGAATAGATAAGACACATTTATTAAAAAAGTGAATTTTAATTTTTTTAAAGTTGCAAAAATCACAAGCCAATGCGAGAATGTATTGACTCTAATTTAAAATTTTCTCTTTCTTTAAATTACAATATTTATTTAGCATATTTTTATCCTGGCTAAAGTTTTGTAAATAGATAAATATTCAAGTAAAATGTACTCTTTTTATAGTAATCTGAAACTGACTGACATAGTTAGACTAGGCGTAATTCATTCAATAAATTACAATCTAAATCTAAAACTATTAGATTTAAAAGTTATTCTAATAAGTGTAAAAATCCTGTACTTTTTAGTTTAACTCATCGACAGTTTAATTTATAAATCGTAACGTAATATATTTAATTAAAGAAGAAAAATAATAAAATAATTATTTATTTAATAAAATATTTAAAAAATTGTCAAAATTTGAATGGTATTAAATTTTAGCTACAAATCTCTATAAATAAACAAATTCTATTTGAAAACTTCTATCTTTCATTATTTTACCTAAATTTAGTTTAAATTCAGAACTTATTTCCTTAAAAAAGTTAAATATTTTTTATTTTTTTTTAAATAATTTTCAAAAGATGTCGTTTTCAGCGGATGAAAAAAGTCCTGACAAATCAATTAAAAAATTCTTAAAAATTCAATAAAATTTTCTCAAAATCTTATTTTTTCTAAAATTAAGTTTATTGTAAAATTTGAATCAAACTTCTTGAAATAATAATTATTCGAAAAATTGTTTATGACTAAGTATATGATATATATATATATATATATATTTATATATATTTAATAAATTGATACGTGAATAATGTAGAAATAAAAAAATTAGGAAAACATTTGACTGTTCGATGAAATTGAAGATATAGCTGAATCTGTCTCTTTTTCACGTTTGACAATTAAACAGACGCTTGAACTTTTATGACTATCTTGAACAAGGGCATTTGCTTCTTTATCTTGTTGATCAGTGGTTATGATATTGAGTTTGTCTACTTCTATATTTTCAAGATTTTTCTGAAAGTTTTTTGAATCGATATTCTCAACAGAGCACGTAGAAGACGAAGACAAAGAAGAATCACAAGCCAAATCGTTTTTGAGTTTAATTTTCAAAATCTTATTTTTTTGCTCAATATATCGTTTTCGTCTATTTATTTTGTATAATTCGATACGTTCAGCTTCGTCTTTTTTGTCTATTAGTTCATTTTCCCACCGAATACTCTCGTTATTTTGGAGTATATTGAAATCAACCTCTTTTTTATTATTTTTATCGTTTTGATTTTGATTGTTAAAAATTGATTCTTTAGAATTTTGTGATTTTTCTGTCTTTTTCTTTTTGATTTTTTTTGACTTTCTTAATTTTGGAGTTTTAATATTTTGTGACATTTGTAAACTATTTACAGTCATTTTGTGTGAACTAATTGAAGATAACTCGTTTAAATTAGTATCTTTTTGTCTTAAATTTTCATCAAAAATGATTAATTCATCTGAATTTAAGCATATTTGTTCATCCTGTTTAATTAAATTGTTTAGATTATTTAGATCGTGATTGTCGCAATAGTTATTTTCATTGCTATTGGCATTACTGTTGCTAGCATTGGAATTAAAAACAAGCGATTCTTTTGTTTTTTCTTGAATTTTAATTTTTGTTTTTTTAAGTTTTTTTTTGGAAATTAATGAGTCTGCTTTCAAATTGACTGAATTTCTTAATTTTTTAATGCTTTTGGATAATTTTTTTGTTTCAGATAAAGCATTCTTTCTCTCAATACAATCAAAAGAAAGTATATTCGTATTTGTAACCAGTTCCATTTAATATAATAAAAATTACATAACACAAATTATGGATAATACCTTTTGGACATGTTCTCTTTTCAAAGAAAAAATAAAAATGATGATTTAACAATTTTTGAAATGTAATATTTTCTATAAATTATTTTTAATTTTTTAGATTTATAGTTTACAGTTTTTATATTATTTTATTTACCATATTCTTAATTAATTATAAAATTAAAATGATTCTTTTTAAACTTCGCTTATTCAAATCTTACTATCTGGAACTAAGAAAAATAAATTAATTCCACATTCCAAAATAAAATATAAATTGTAGATTGAAAATTTAGATTATTAGAAGAAAAATTTTTTGAATAAATAAATTATTTATAAAATGCTATATAATATTTATTCAGAATACTTTAATTTAAATTAGTAATAAACAAATTAAACTGTTTATTGTTTAAACAATTTAGTTTGAAAATAAATGCAATTTCTGAACCAAAAATTTTTTAAGTGCGTATTAGTATACATTTTATCCATGGTAACCAAAATTTTAAATATTTAAACATGAATATTAAAAACATTTGAAAACTTAAATGCTTAACTAATTATAGTTTTTGTTTATTTTTATATAAAAAAATTTTTAATGTTAAGCTAAATTGTAGCAGAACTTTGAATTTTTTGAGTAATTTTTGCAAAGTACGGGTGCGACTCTGATCTTAAAAAGTTTCTCGAATCAGCCATGACTGAATTGTATGAAGGTGGTTCAAGAGAACTTGGCGTTTGAATTCTTAATGTTTCGATAGTATTTGTATGGCCTACATTTTCAATAAATTGGGATGATGGTATCAAACTGAGATTGTTGTTAGAACTTGGATACGGAAGACTTTCACCTATAAAAATAAATTTCAAAAAAAATTTTACAATATTAATTTTAGTTAAATGATCAGATTATTATTATCTTAAGCTAGAATAAAAAAATTGTAACTAATAATAATTTATCTTTTTTTAAAAAAAAATTTTGATAATAATAAAAAATAGAAAATTGTAATACTTATTATAGAACCAGTCTGATTTTCTACAACTATTTTTCTTCTGCATAAAAAATATAACAAAAGAGTTACCACCAAACAGCAGAAAAAAAATGGTAATGTGATAATTAGCCTAAAAATTTTAGTTTAAAATTGTTCAAATCAATTTAAAATTTACACAAAAATCCAAGTCCAATCGAGGCAGCAAGCATTTTCAATGCTTGATGGAAGGAAGCAGCATGAATGAGGGCAACTTTTGTTCATTAAATAATTATCATTTAAAAAGTTAAGTTTAAACTTACTAAGTTGTTTTAAATTGATTGGAAATTCTATCATAAAAATTACAAACAATACAAATTGAATTCTCAAATTTCTTAAAAATATATTGAATAATTTAAAACTTAAGTTTAATAAAATAAATTAACCATGAAGAGGCTAAGAATAATGAAAGTGGTTCCATTTTTATAAAGCATTTAGTCGGATATATAAAAAATTCTTCAAAAAATTTAAACTTGTATCAATGCTCCAATTATTTTGGTTAAACCAAAAATATATTATCAAAAAATTAGTCTGACCTAAGCTGTCAAATTTAATTAATCAATTGTCTCTAATAACTAAAATAGCAAATAAGTTGCCTTAAGCATTATATAATTATCAATTTATTTAAAAGTTAAATTAATGTTTATACAAAAGTAAATCTTGATTGTTAAAAATAATAATTTATATGTATCACTGGCAAAATACAACATACGACATTATGAAATAAATATAAAAATTTAAAGTATATATTTGTCCGAAGAAATTATTTAATTAAGTAAAGAGTAAAATAAAAAAATTCGGTTTGTTTTTCGATTAAAAATGTATTACTTGCAATCAGTTAAAAATAAGTTTTTTTGTCAACTTTTTATTTTTAAATATATTAAAAATGTATATACATATTTTTGATTTTTTCAATGAAATTTAAGAAATTATCTTTATCATAAATCTAATCTGTATGTAATTTATATATTAACAATTAAAATTTCAATAAATATTTTTAAATAATCCTCTATTAGCTTTAATTTTAATTATCAAATATTCAAAATGTTTCTTAATAATAATTGTTACTTTTCATATATTTTAATAAAAACCTGCAAAATAATTTTTTTAATAAAAGCTTTGCTTATATTTTATTCAATAAAAACCGACTTAAAAGTTGAGTCGGTTCTAAATAAAATCTGACTAGATTGATTGAATGTTTTCTCTTTTTTACTTTTATTTAATCTAAAAAGTATGAATAATCTCGTTAATAACTTTTAAATTTAACTTATAATTTTTTTTTAATGAAAAAAAAATCATTTTAAAAGTAATTAAATAAATTACAGAAAATAGTTTATATTAGTATTTTATTTTAAAAATCACAAGAATACATTACATTTCAATTAAGCTAAATGATTAATATTTATTTGATTTGCTATATAAATAGTAAAAGAAATTGGCTTCACAAATAAAATTATCATGATGAATATTTTTATGCTCCTTGTAGTATCATACAATTTCAATTCATTTTTATTTACTTATCCTGTAATCAATTTCGAGCCAGGTATAACAGAATCTGAAAAAATTCATTTCTCATTTGATCATATCAAAAACAATTCAACTTTCCCAGAAAAATTTTCCATCAATATTAAGAATCATAAGTATTTTAAAATTGAATTCGTCAAGATTTCTTATAATGATGAAGATCTACCTAAAATTTTTGAATTATCCGATGAAAAAAATTTACATGAATTCAAATTAGAAGCATGTTTGGTAAATTTTTAATATGTTTATAAGTTAATTATTTAGTTAAATAAAATAACTTACTAATAATTAATTAAAAAAGAAGTACGCTTTTTATCAAGAAAAAAATGGTAAAGGATTCGGGACTCTTTTATTCAAGTCAAATAGCGAATTTTATCTGGTAAAGCTTAGATGATAACAATTAATATTAGATGAAACAATAATTCATTTTTTAAAAGTATGCCAAGATTTTTCCTATAAACAATCGAAAATATGCAATTGACATCTTTCCACAGAACATTTTTCGAAAAACTCAGCATATTATTAGAAAAAGAAGCTTAACTGATGAAGTTTCAAATAAAGCTAATAATTTTGCTTATTTCAATGATACAATCGAATCAAAGGGTAAATTTACTTTTTGAATTTGATTGACTTTAAATATCTTTAATTTTTTAAGATTCTTTTGTTAAAAGAAAAAAATATTTATTTTCAAAAAGGTAGCATATATTTTTAGCTCTGTTTTTTTAAATTGAATTTGATTTATATTAGAAACAAAAGAAATTTAATGAAGAAACCTCAAATAATAGATGTAGAAATTTTAGTAGTGACAGATCCTTCGATTTATGAGCAACATAAAGTTTTTCTACAAAAACATGATGATAATAGTATTTATCAGAGTATATTAGAATATTATATATTTTCAATAAGCGGGGTAAAATTCTTACTTAAAACAAATAATCAATAATAATAAGTAAAGGTTCAATTAAAGTTTTTAAATTCAAATGAATGATTAAATTTAAAATTTAACATAGGAAAAAATGTATACTGATGTCAAATAATCTAATTTTTAAACAAAGGTAAACCAAAAATACAGAAATTCGTTCAAAGATGATCCAGATCTAAGAATTAATATAAGACTTAAAAATATTATTGTAATTAAAGTAATACCCAAATGAGTTTTTAAAGATTTTTGTATCTCTAAAATAATTTACTACAATAAGGATATGAATTTTTCACCATGGACTAATTCTGATGTAGTGAAAGTCAAAGGATTCCCCAGATACAAAAATAAAGATGTCATTAAACGGAAAACACTTGATCTTTTTGCAGATTTTATAACATCGATGAAAATAAAATTCCGCTTCAACCATGCTATCGGAGTTTTCAAGTTATTGAATTAATTTTATTTCTTATCTTCTTATTTTTTTAATTTTCTTTAAAAGTAAAGATTTATGGAACGAAAATGAATTTCAAACACCTACTGAAAGGTCCGGACTTGTTGGAGCTGCTTATACACGTTCAATTTGTGACTATAGTTTTTCAATAGTAGAAGATTTTGGTGGATTTTCACACATATATGTAAGTTTATTCAATATTTCTTTAAATGATTAAATTAAATAAATAAATAAAAGACAATGGCGCATGAATTAGGACATAGTTTGGGTGCTAATCATGATCAATCTGTTCCAGAAACAGCTTCTTGTCCATTTTCTGATTACTTTTTAATGAGTCCTTCCATTTCATTTTCCAAAATAGAAAATTTACAAAGATTTTCAGAATGTTCGATTAAACAAATCAAAGAATTTATACTTGAAGATGGGTATTAAATCATAAATATTTTATTTCCTTTTTACTTAAATTTGTAAAAGTGAAATTTCTAAAACAGCAATCTGTTTGAAAAAAATAAATAAAAAAAAATACAAATATCAAGATTTTACAAATTTTTCATTAACTGGACAATACTGGAATGCAACTGAGCAATGCAAGATGCAGTACGGACAACAAGCTTCATTTTGTTCGGTAATAAAAATAATATTTAGGAAATTTTAATTTCTAATTGTTCAAGAGCAAAATTGATAGTATTTGTAATTATTTGTTTTGTCGACCAAATAACCAGAATGAGTGTCAATTTATCAGTCCTGCAGTTGATGGAACGTTTTGTGATTCAAATTCTGTAATATTCTAATTGTTTTTTTGAACAGATTTTTAAAGTTGGACTTAGATTTGTTTAGAAGGCAAATGTCAAAATTCAGAGACTAAACATTCTTGTATTTATGGAGATGATTTGATTAAGCCAAAAGATTTTGGAATCGGATCATCAAACTCGGCAATTACTTGTCAAGAATGGTTTTCTATTATGTATAGCCATGGAAAATCTATCGATTATTTTTGCAACATGCTAAATGGTGATAAAATTTGCTGTGAAAGCTGTGCAAGTAAAATGAAATTTTTTTCAAGATGAGCTTTTTGATTTATTTTTTACTAAGAATACAAGCTTTTAAAATGCCATGATTTAGATTTTAATTGTCCAAGTTATAAATATAATTGTTTTCTGGGAGAATTAAGCTTTGAAAATGGACGTTTGGCTAAAATTGAGAATGTTTGTTTAAATACTTGCGGAATATGTGATAGTAAAATTTAAAATTATTTTATTTAAAAATATTAATTAAAAAAATTAAAAAAAGCAACACCTATTAGATGTAAAGAAGATTTATGTATGAATGGTGGTACATGTCAAGATGATTTCAATAATATGTTTTTCAAGTTTAAATGTTCATGTTTGGAAGGATTTAAAGGTGATTTGTGTGAAATTGAAATTCCAAACATGAAGATGTCATATTTCATTAAGATAAAATAATTTTAAAGACAACTGCAATTTAAAACTTTCAAAAATTGGAAAAAATATTTATTTGATTATAAATTGAAATTAAATTTTATATTTTAATTATTGGCATAATAATGATCTTCCCTCAAAAGATAAAAATTAAAATCTCTGAATGTTTTAAAAAGCTTTATAAAAAAACTACCAATTCATAAAACAAATTTCAAAAAGATCAATAAATATTTAAAAAATAATACGTTGAATAATAATTTTTTTCCTATAAAATATATTTTTTATAAATCAATTATATTTCAGAATCTAATCCTATTTAGAATCATAAAAAAACAAATTTTTAGTAAGGAATATTTTGGTTTGATTAAAAAGACTATTTGAGTAAAATAACTAGCATAAATTTTCTCAAAATTTGTTTTTATAGAAACACTTTATTTAAAACAAAATTTCAAGTTTAATAAATGCACATTTAAATAAAAAACAGCAAATCAAGTCACTTAATTTTATATATAAAATTGGAATAAGAGAAATCTTAAGCATATAGTATAAAAATTTTTTTTTCAAATTTAGTCAAGTTCACATGGAATTTCTTTAAACTTTTTTCTTTATATATAAATTCATTTTCCAGATATATTCATTTATTTGAAAATTTTAGAAATATTTCGAAAAAAATGCCAAGTTCTGCTCCCATGGGAACTCTTGCTTTCGACGAATTCGGTCGACCGTTTATTATTCTTAAAGAACAGGATTCTAAAGTTCGTTTATCTGGTATTGAGGCCCATAAGTCTCACATATTAGCAGCTAAAACTGTAGCTAATACTCTTAAATCTTCACTTGGTCCAAAAGGGTTAGATAAAATGATGGTCTCACCAGATGGAGAAGTTACCGTAACTAATGATGGTGCTACAATTTTAAAAATGATGGATGTTGAAAATCAAATAGCAAGACTAATGGTTGAACTTTCAAAATCTCAAGATGATGAAATTGGTGATGGAACCACTGGTGTAGTTGTTTTGGCTGGAGCTTTAATGGAACAGGCCGAAGCTTTATTGGATAAAGGAATTCATCCTATTCGTATTGCTGATGGATATGAAATGGCTGCAAAAGTAGCTTGTGAAAATTTAGACAGAATCGCTGAAAGTTATCCTATTGATTTGAATAATTTAGAACCTTTAATTCAGACAGCCATGACAACATTGGGTTCTAAAATAATAAATCGATGTCATCGACAGATGGCTGAGATAGCTGTTAATGCTATTTTGTCTGTAGCTGATATGGATCGCAAAGATGTTGATTTCGAACTTATTAAAGTAGAGGGTAAAGTAGGGGGAAAACTAGAAGATACAATGCTGGTCAAAGGAGTTGTTGTTGATAAAGATTTTTCTCATCCTCAAATGCCTAAAGAAGTAAAGGATGCCAAGATAGCAATTTTGACTTGTCCATTTGAGCCACCAAAACCAAAAACTAAACATAAGTTAGATGTAACTTCAGTTGAAGATTACAAAAAATTAAGAGATTATGAGAGAGCAAAATTTGAAGAAATGGTTGATCAAGTTAAAAAAACTGGCTGTAATTTGGTCATATGTCAATGGGGTTTTGATGATGAAGCCAATCATTTGTTGCTTCAGCGCGAACTGCCAGCAGTTCGTTGGGTCGGTGGTCCAGAAATCGAGCTTGTAGCAATTGCCACAGGTGGAAGAATTGTACCACGATTCAGCGAATTAACATCTGAAAAACTTGGCTATGCTGGTACAGTTAGAGAATTAAGTTTCGGAACTACTCGAGATCATATGTTAGTAATTGAAGAGTGTAGAAATTCAAGAGCAGTTACTATTTTTATTCGAGGTGGTAATAAAATGATAATTGAGGAGGCTAAAAGAGCTCTTCATGATGCTCTCTGTGTAGTTAGAAATTTGATAAGAGATAATAGAGTTGTTTATGGTGGAGGTGCTGCTGAAATTTCATGTGCTTTAGCCGTTTCCAAAGCTGCAAATAGTGTAGCTTCGTTAGAACAATATGCCATGAGAGCTTTCTCAGATGCTTTGGAAACAATTCCAATTGCTTTAGCCGAGAATAGTGGTTTAGCTCCGATTGAAACTCTGGCTGATTTAAAATCAAGACAAATTAAAGAAAACAATCCAAGATTAGGAGTAGATTGTCTTCAATCAGGAACTAACGGTAATATACTTTTAAATTATAAAATGTGCACTTAAGATTTTATAAAAAAATAATCTTTTAATTTTATCAACAATTTCCCAGTATAAAAATATTTACTTATAAATATATTTCTTTATTTTAATAGATATGAAAGATCAACAAGTAATAGAAACATTGATAGGAAAAAAACAGCAAATCTATTTGGCTACTCAATTAGTGAGAATGATACTCAAAATAGATGATATACGATTACCTGGCGAATCAATGGAATAAATAAATTTAAATTATTAAAAATTATTTATCGTCTGTACTCGACCAATATTTAACAATTTTTTTTTTCAGAAAAAAAATGAACATCCGTTTTTTTGATTTGATTAACTTATTTTTTTAAACTCAAAAAATCAAAAATTTTAAATAAAATTTCGATCAAATTTTTTCCTTTAATATATTTTCTTCCAAGATAAAAAGCTCAATAAGATGTACTTCAAAGGTAAAATAGTTTATTTATTCTAAAAAAATATATTCATTGATTTTTAACATTTTATATTAAATTTGCTAAGTAAGCTACTTAAAATAAAATATTTATTAAGGATAAAAAAATTTATAAAAGAAAAAATAGTTTTTATAATTTTACGTATCGAATTTTTTTTAAATATTAATAAATAAATTAATTAAATTTGAGAATTTTTTTTGTATTCCCCAAATTGTAAATTTTCATTCAAAATTAATTTTAATCATAAAACGTTTAATCAATTCTATGATCTATATTCAATTGAAATTAGTAGAAAGGATTGCTAAATTAATTGATTACATTAGTAATAATGCCCCATTGTTCTTTATTAGCTGCGTTATTTATTGAATAATATTTGTTCTGAGTACGATTTCGGTTTAAACTTGAAATGGTAAACATTGAAGCTGGCTTAGTTCCGATAGGTCTTAAATCTGATCGTACTCGTATATCTGAAAAGTCATCAAAATTTTTTTGAGATTCAGGTGTATAATTTGAGCGCGTGACACAAGGTGATGGAACTCGTTTTAGACAGTTAATCGTCGTATTTTTGGAGAAAAGCTTAGGAGCTACGGTCCATTTTCGATTTGATTGTATGTATTCAATCTTTTTATCCTTCTTAGGCGAAAAATCATCACACGAGCATTCGATTTGACATTGCTGCATGTCTTTAAAATAATTATTGAATAAAACAGTTGTATTCAAAGTTTCTATGCGTTCTATAACTTCTTCACAAAGAGTTTTTAGATTATGCTGTTCACTTATACTAATCACCTTTAAATCTTGATTCATTTCAATATTCCATTGAGATTTTTTGAAATCATTTTCTTTAACTCTTAAATTTACAGATTCAAATAATGCTGAAAATTCATCAGATGTTATTTTTAATGATTCAATCATTTTAACTTTCCATTCATTTGAGATTGAATCATTTTTAAAAACATGATAACATTCTTCGTTTAAAAGTTTAATTTCATAAATAGATTGTAGCGGGTTATCAAATAACGTTTTTTTAAGATCAAATAAACCCATTGTGTAATAGCATGCACTAAAATAAGAAAAAAATTTTGAACGGTCATGAAACACACGGCCGAACATTTCGGATTCATTTTCATAGTCATTTATAGGATCATTACATATATACTGCAATTTTTCTAAATTGTCTAAGAGCTGTCGATATCCTTGACTGATTGGATTGGAATTTTTAAACTCAACATAATCATTCAAAATTAACGGTTTAGACAAAAACATTTCTATATCCAGAAAATTTTCATATTGAAAATTATCAATATTTTTGGAATTATTTTCTAATAACAATTCGTTGAATGACTCATTCTCTAATAAAGCTTTGAAAAAATTTATCCAGAATTTTCCGCTACTACAATCTGAATTTTCTTGAGTAATCACAAATGTAATATATTTAGAAACATATTTTTGTACTAAAAATTTTAGAATTTTTTCAAAATTTGCTTCTATTTGTTGATTGAGATCAATTTCAAAAATTAAGCAACTATTTGTTTCTAAATTTGGTGCCTTTTCTGAATATTCATACAATAAAAAAGCTAAATTAAGCACAAATTCGTGTTCAAAAATCAAATCCTCATTTATAAATTTAACAAGTTCATTTTCAACAGTAGTAATTGAAAGCAAAATTTTAGTTATTTGCGACATCAAATCTTGTCTTGGACAGCTATCAATATTCTTTTGAATCAGAAAATTCCAAAGTGTCTTGCTTTGCTTCAGGTCTGAGTAGTTTGAAACTGTTTCAGCGGTTAACTTACGCTTATGATCGTAATAAAAATCGATGTAGCCTGATATTATCTGATAAAACAAATTAGAATCAGCAGCTTCGATATATTCATCTTCGTTTGCACTTTCGAATTCACGAATACTAAAAGGTACACAATTGGAGGATTCAGAACATGACGAGTAAGCAGAAGTAGTGGTTGTTATAGATGAAAGAGATGAAAATTCAGTACTTAAACTTATAAAATTGTCATCAATGTTTTCATCGTAATTGAGTTCGTCTTCTTTGTCAGTTTTAATTAGGTCACTAAAATTATTAGATTCATTTCTTAAACTAAAATGTTTAGCGCTAAAAAAGAAATTTTCATTATTAAAAACCATTTTTTGGTTTTTCAATTGACTGATTTCTAATCAATTTTGTTTGAAATTCAAATTTAAATCTAAAAATTGGCTTAAAAAAATAATTAAAATGTAAAGGTTTTTATGATGAAAATTTTATTTATTAAAATCTTAGATTAAATACTAATCTTATTTTGGTTTTTTTGCTTTTCTCTTAAGTCAAACGAGATCTGTATCTTGAAAGATAGAAGTATAGAGTGTGGTTTTTGCAATTAAAAGTGTGAGTAGTTTTTTTGCAAGTTTAATGCAAATTTTTATTTCATATTCACAAAATTTCATATTTATTAATAAAAAAAATTGAAGAAAATGAGTAAAAGTAATTTTTTTGTTTATATTTTGAGTTGGCTGTTTTATTCATTTCAATTCAGCACTGAATGTACTATATATGCTAATTTTCAAAAATAAAATATTTAAGGATTATTTTCAGTCGTTTTTTTATTTACTTTTTATTTGTAAGACAAGATTGAAAATGAAAAAATTATATATGAATATTTGGTCAAACAAAATAGACCATACAGTGCTCAAGATATCACAACAAATATTAACATAGATTTGGGAAAAACGACTGTTGCAAATACCCTTGAAAAGCTAGCCGCAGACAATCGAATAATTGAAAAAATTTATGGTAAACAAAAAATTTATATGGCTCTTCAAGTAAAACTAATGAATTTAAATTTTCAAATAATTTATTTGAAAAATATTTAAAAAAGAATATAGAAACAAAATGTATTAAGAGCAATCTAAGAGATTTAGATGAAAAGATAGTTTTATCGAAATCAGAACTAAATCGAATTACCCAGGAAAATTTAAGCTTGGAGGCTCAATTGAAATCATTTAGTGACAAGGTACCTGTTAAAGAGCTTGAAAATAGAATAAAAGACGTCCAAAATGAAATAAAAGACTTAGAGCAGCGATTAAAATGCTTACAATCATCACAAATCAAAATAATAACCAAAGATGAAAAAAATAAAGTAAACATGTACAATATTTTTTTTCAATTTAATATTTTAAAAAGGCAACAAAAGAATTAGAAAAATACACCAAACAGTTGAGAATTTTGAGAAGAATCACTAAAGAAATGGTTGATACTATATTGGAAAATTCAAATATAAAAAAAAAAGATTTGATTGTAAAGCTATTTAACTCACCAATATATTTTAAAAAAAATTTTAATTTTAGGAAGATTTGTGCTTAGTTTTGGATTAGATTCAAAATTTGGAAGATTAGTTATTCACCAAGATGGTTATTTTCAACAAATTGATTAAATCGAAAGAAACATTTATTTTTCTATTCTCACAAACTGTATATATAAATAAAGAATAATTCCTTGATTTTTATAATGTTTTTATTTTATTTTAATATAATAGTCTAAATCAAATTTTGACATATCTAATTTTGTTTTAATCTATCTAATAATATAATAATAATTAAGAAATTATTATTAGCAGTAAAATCAAAGTTATTGTTAGTGCATGAATTAGATGGTTGTTTAAAACTTGATCATGAGATTGAATTCAGGTTCGGAGAACTTTTTTCAATGTTAGCAACCAAACATTTAAAAACAACTAAGCAACTAAGATTTTTTTACTGCTTATGCTCTTTTAAAATGATTCTGTTAATATGGACATTTCTTAATTTGAAAGTAAAAGTATAATTATGTAATTTGTTTTAATTAAAAAATATTTAAGATTGTTGACTCTGTTCAATGTTATTACTATCCAAATTATCCTTCATTAAATCCAGTTCTCCAGATCCAGTAAATTATATGATTTAAATATTATGTAAATTATTTTTAAAATTATAAGATGTGATAACGAATGTAATTATTACAGAAAAACAGAAAGCGAAGCTTGTAATGATAAAAATAATAACCTATGGTCACTAATGTAAGTCAATATTTCCGCTTTTCGACCTTTTATTAAAACTTCGTATTATAATTAAATAAACTTTCGTTTAAATAGTTTTAAATACTCAATTCCTTAAGATTTCCATGCTTGATCATAATAATAGGAATAGTAAGCTTTATTGTTTTGTGGATGAAAGGGAAAAAATCGTCAAAACGTGGTTTGTGTTGCAAGAATTGCTTATCATGGTTTAAATGTCCGAAAACATCCTTTAGTATGAATTAAATTTATTTTAACAAGAAAAAAAAATAAGTTCGGTTAAAATATTTCTTTTATAATATTTTTTATCAATCAAAGATAAAGCAAGAGTTAGCCAGATCAATGTTTCAAATTCGGAAAATAACAAAAACAAAAATAGCAATATAGATAAAACAGAAAAAAATTCAAATCATGATTTTAAACAACAAAATTATCCTAAACCTCCAAAATACGAAGATTTAATGATACAAAAAAAAGAAAGCTCAATTTATATCACTCCAAATTTTGATTTTCCAATGCCTGTATTACCAGAAAGTGTAAATGAAGATAACCTTAATAAGTTATAATATTTTTGAAGTCTAACATTTTTCTAGATTAATTTTTTTATTTTAAGTTTTAATTAATAGTTGATAAATTTTTTCAATAAATGATTATTTAAAATTTTTTATCTTCTCGTTAGTTGTCTTAATAAACTATAAAAATTTAATTCAACAATTTAAAATTTATTCAACAATATATGGCTCATAATAGTCTATTTTCGATTTAGAAATATGAAAAGAAGGCGTTATCCATGATCCACAAACGCATTTACTTCCACTCCAATCGAAAGTTCCTAGTTTAGAATCACATTTTGGACAATTGATTTTTCCTGTAATATCATCAAAACGGTTTTCAAACCAGTTAAGTGGCTCTATATAAATTTCTCTATTGCAAAAAATATTTTTGCTAGATCGAACTGAATTTGATTTTGCATAAAATTCTGATTTGTGCTTGATCTCGAAATTGGGGTTTTCATTTTCTTCAGCATGATCAACTATTTGATTAGTATTAAAGAGTTTAAATCTACATTTTTTACAACGGTAACAAGGTAAAGTTTCCCTATCGTTAACTGTATCTGAACTAACCATTGACTTATTTGAATCGGTTTGTGAAATCTCATCTATGGAATTCATTTTAGGATAATTATTTGATTTAAAAATCTTATGAGTAGTGTTTCAATACTTATGCATAAAATTTTAATAAAATTTGAATTATAATTAAACAAAAATACTGTCTTCTAAATTAGATTTTTTCATTATAAAGTTAAAATTTTTGTTATTTTTTGTATTTTTTATTTGTAGTACAACAAAGACAAATGGCTAAATAAACATCTATTTTAATTACTAAAAATATTAGAAGTAATATCATATTTCTGATAACGTTTAAAAAATTGCTTAGGCGCTTGGCTAATTGCGTAAAGTTATTCAAATATAAATAATTATTTTTTCATACCTTTTTAAAAATATATAAAATTTACAACTTTGTAACTTAAAGCAATTTAATTTTTAAAAATTGTTTTTTCTCTTAATGATGCATTTGGGTTTTTTTTCAGGTCGATCAGTTTATTAAAGTTAATTAGCCCCTATTTTTAAATAAAATTTTAGAATTTCAACAGATTTTCTGGAATTTGTAGTTATGAAATTATAAAATATAATATTTTAATTGATTTTTACTATTCTATAGAAAAAAAAATTGCTTATGTAATTTTGAAAATTTTTTATTTTTAAAAATCAAACTGAAAAAACTTAGATAAAGCTCAATTTAAATTAATTAAATTCATTAATTATTTTGTTCCAATTAATTCGGATGACCTGTTCAATTAAATCGACAGTTTCAGGCTGTTTTTCAAAATTAATGTAGCCAGTTTTCACCTTTTCTGATTTTTCGGATCATTAATTTAAAACGTGAAATTTATTTGAAATACAAGATTTTAAGTGATAATTTAAAAAAAAAAATTTAAATATTTAATATTTAAAAAAAGAAATTTTTTAAATAATGCCATCTTAAAAAAACATGAGTTTAAGTATCAAAATAACTCAGTCTAATTAGCCGTCTAATAATTTTATTAGACTAATCATTATATAAATTGTCATAGTTACTAATTTTTTTAAACTTCTCATTAGGTGTTATTATAAAGTTAGGTTTAGTCAAGGGTATGGTATTCGGACTTGGTCGGAATCAAAATTTATAATTATATGAATTAGCTTACTCTTAAAAATAAAGAAATTCACTTTCGAGTGTTTACAGAGTCAAAAATTTTATTGGAAGTGGTTATTTTGACGGATTTAAAGTTATTTAGATTGTATGCAACACCAGTTGGGGTAGTTCAGATAAATGAATCAGCCTTACAAGTTTTGATTTAGAATTTATAATTATTAAAATTTATATGTTCTATTTGAATCGAAACCCAATATTTTAGAGGCTAATTTTTGTTACTTTGGAAATTTCAATCTTGTAAAGAATTAATTTTGAGCTAGATTTTGAATTTAGTCCATGTTTCTTTAAGCTTAACTCAAAGATTCTTTCATTTTTTTCATCGTTTGGATCCAATTTCAAACTCAGGTTTAAAAATTTAACTGGGACATTTTCATGTTCATTTTTTCAATGCTATTTATTAATTTTTTTACTTAAAATCAAAACAAAACTTCCTTCTAATCTGAAATAAAAATTTTTTTTGTTAGATATGTTTACTTGGTAAATTAAATTTAAAAAAAGATGAATTTGTCATTTAATGGATCTGATACAAGCGAGTATTTACAAAAACTTAATAACTTAATTAAGTTTGTTGAGTCGACACTCAAAGATTGTAATCGAAAATACAAAAATAAACAAGAAATTGATAATCTTTACACTGCTTTAAATGTAATTTTAAAAAAATAATTTTATATTTAAAATTTCATGGAATAAAAATAGAAATTTTTGAGCAAAGAAAATCTCAATGATTCAAAGTTTATTGATGAGCTCACTTTTATCGATAAAGATTTTAAAAAATTTAGTATATTATTTAAAATAAAGTAACCAATTGTATTTTTTATGATTTTTATTTCAAATAAGTTAATCTAAATGAAACAAATCGCAAGAAATTACTTGAATACAAGGATAGATTGAAACATTTAAATACTGAAGTGAAAAGTATGAAAACAATGCTGGAAAAGTCAAGTAATTCATGGCAAAAATTCAATGAAACAAATAGCATTTTAAATGGTTGGCTTGAAAATCAAAAGAAAATTTTGGATATTTCAAACGTAATTTCTATCTTTAAAATATTAACGAAATTTTTTATTTTTTTTAATCTTTAGGTTGACTTCTCAAATTATCAAAAATATCAAAAACTACATTCCCAATTTAATGAATCGGCTAATTTTCTCATACAAGTCAGCGATTCATTAAGCTCATCTAAAATAAAAGATAATATGATATCTATTAATAAGCTTTGGAAATCATATCAAGATAAGTTTAAAGATACAATATATGAACAGTACTTAAAATTTTATGAATGTGAGCACAGTCTAAATATGGTAAACGATCGTTTAATTAAAATTGAGCATTTGCTAAACAAAAGCGTGAAAATAACTTCCATGGCTAAATATCTAGAGGAATTACAAAAATCATCTAAAGATTTAGAATTTTTAGAAACAAATTTAAAACTCGTATCTAAACTATCACAACGAATTGAACTAAAAAAAGAAAAAGAAAAAATTAATAATTTTATGAATACGATTCGATTAAGTGACGAAAAAATACATGCTATTAAACAATATTTGTGGGAAAATCAAAAGTCGATTTCAGAAACTCAAGCAGATATAAATTTGATAGTTGAGGAATTAGAGAATATTGAATTTTGGATAATCGAAGGTGAAAATCTTGTGAGACATGAACCAGATCAATTTAATTTTGACGAAATACTACTTCATATTGAAAAACAAAAGGTATTTTATAGTCGATTAAAAATCTTTTTGAAAAATAATTTTAATATTTAGCCAAATAAGAACATATTTGCAAATTTTATTAAAACTTTTGCTAACTTTTTAAATTAATTCTGTTTATCATAAAAAGATAAATTGTATTTAATTTGAATCTTATAATCAATAATTTTGGATTCAAATCTAGACATTATTGCAAAATAAAGATTGTTTTCAATATGATAAATGTTTTTATATTTTTAGAAACACTTTGAGGAGTTAAAAATTCATAATAATTGGATCAAAACAAAATTGCTCCAACTTCAATCTATCAAATCAAAAATACCTCAAAATATCGAAATTAACGAACTGAATAATAAACTCTTGAGGGTCAGAGATTTAATAACTGTAAGTATTTAACACAAAATCGAATATGTTAAATTTTTTATCTTTTTAATTTATATTTATATTAGAATTTAAATACAAAACGTCAGAAATGGGAAGAACTTTTTAAAGAACAACAATCTTTATGGCGAAATTTTCATTCAAAAACTAAACAACTTGAGGCATGGATAACGAATGCTCAACAAATTGTGGTTGAAAAAAATGATGATTTTAACTTCTTGATTCAAAAGCATAAAGTTTAAAAATTAACCAATTTTCGCTTTATATTTTTAAATAATTATTTTAAGGAATTTTTTAACGAAATTGATGAAGAAATTTTAAACGATTTTCTTGAATCTGGTGAAAAGCTTTTTTGTTTGAAAAATGATAAAGATAAATCAGAAATAAAAATTTTGATGGAAACATTAGAGGGACAGTGGAAAATGATAATTTCGCACGCTCCAACTCGACTTTTGAAGCTTGAATTTAAATATTTGGAGTCATTATTAAAGCAAGAGTTATTCGAAGCAGATTTTGAATTAGATCATCATTTTAACGGATTGGCGGCAAATTATGATTCAGAAAAAATTTATAAGAGATTTCATGAAAAGTTCAAAAATTCCAATTTCTTTCCTTTGTGCGAATCATATTTGGAACAAATGAAAAAATGTGTACTTGAATTAGCTGAAAATAAAATTGAAGATAGATCATTTATTGAAGAAGCGTTTCAAAATTTGAATGAAAAATGGATCAATTTAACAAAAAAGATTCAAACACTAAGTGATAATATTCAAGCTAGACTAGATAAGAGAGAAATTATTGATCGAAATTTGACAGTTTTAGACTCTTGGTTATATGAATTAGAATCCAGTACCAAAAATCTTTTCGATAACAATTTATCTTCTGTTTCGGAATATTCACGAGCTTTGGAAAAAATAGAGGTAACTATTTAAATTGGGTAGCTTTAATAAATTACTAACAAAATACAAATAAACAATTTGTTACAATCAGATACATTATAACCAACACGTAGGTTTTCCAATATTTTAGACTTTTTGAGAAAAATCTTTATCAATTTAAGATATTAAAAAAATTATAGAGTAACAGAAAAGGTTTTTCGATTTCGTATTCAAAAAAAGCAGAGAATTAAAAAAACTTTTTTTAGATTTTTGAAAACTGTCTAAATTTAATTTCTTTGATACAAAACAATAATTTTAGTCATTATGTACTAGCTAATTATTTGCTATAAAACAATTATGAAACAAGGTTTAAATTTAGTTTCAAAATTTTAATTTGAATAGCCTAATATAAAAAATAAATATTTTTATAAGTGATCGCGATATTTATTACTTATCCGCAAACACACAATTTTACGAAACCCGTAAATTGTAAAATATTCTAGCAGTCTATTAATATTTCGTAACAAAAATATATTTTATACTCTTTTGTATTAATAATAAATTTAAAAAATAACACCATCTAAAGATTCCTATAAATTTTGTACACAATTTTAGCGATTAAAAATTAGTAATATTTTTTATTTCCCTTACAGATTTTGTTGCAAGATTTAAATTCAAACCGAAAACTTCTTAGTTCATTATTATCAGAAATAAAGCCATTTAATAAAGAATATTTGCCTTCCAACGAACCAACTTCTAATTTTCTTGAAAATCTTAGAATAAGATTCGAAAAATTTATCAACGAAAATTTAGAAAATATTCAATACAGATCAACTTATTTAAAAGCCATTTTAGTGATTTCCCAAAAACTGGATTTTATATCTGGAAAAATAAGAAGTTTGAGTGCTAGAAGATTTATGGCTGAAGAAGACGATTCATCATTACATTCTGCCGTAGAAGAACAAAAATCTGTTCTTGATCAGATGAGAGTCTACGAACAGGAAATTGATAATTTGAAATTAGAGGCCAAAACGCTAAACAGTGACGTTCATCTTCAAATGCCGACAATTGTTTACGAAAGATTAAATTGCGTTCAAGAGACCATTAGGCATAATATTAGCGAAGAACTAGAGAGACGATCGAGTCTACTGGAAATCCGTCAATTAAATGATTTAAAAGAAAACAAAATTCAATCGATTGATCAAAGTCTAAAGATTGTTGAAAAAATACTTTTTGCTAAATCAAATGAAAAAATAAATGAAGACAGTTTTACTAGTTTTTTTGATAGTAATTTAAATGATACCTTAGATGAAAGCATTGATGATAATAAGGTTGATTATTTTTTAAAGAAAATATCAAAATGTAAAGATATCATTTCAAAAAATTTTATAATATTCGATGAACTGAATAAAACAATTGGACAAATTGATTCAACAAATGATAGGCCTGAGCAATTAAAAATTTTAATGAAAAAATATGACTATCAAATAGATCAAATTGTTGACTATTATGAAAAAAACTTAGCAAAACAAAGTAATAATGAAAAACAATTAGAAAGTTTTAAAGATGAATTGGCTGAAATATTAAGAAGCTTTGATACTTACTCTGAAAAAGAAACTGATAATGGCAATGATCCTATGGTATTTTTTAATTCAATGAATTTTCAGCTTGAGAAAATTCTATTAGATATTGAAAAAATAGAGTCATTAAAAATCAACATTAACAAATTTATTACTGCAAAAAATGAATCGAACGTGACTAGATCATTCGGTTTAGATTATTTGCCAGCATTGCTTACAAATTTTGTAGATACAATAGACAATGAAGACTTGTTTAGAGAAAATGAATTAAATATGAAAATAAATGAATTTTTAAGTGATATAAATCTAGTTGAGGATAATTATAAGAATAAATGTAACGAAATACGCTTTAAGATTAATCATCATTCAATATCTAAAAAACAGAAAAAATTAGATCATTTGACAAATACTCTAGATCTTCATTTAGATACTTTAATTGGTTTATCTAAAGAGAAGGAAAATATGATTGATATTTCAGACGAAGAATTCGATGATTTGCGCAAAGAAAGCGAAAACATTTTGCTTGAAAGAATGTCATTAGATGATACTCAATCGACGCCAAATCAGTCTAAGAAGGATTTAATACTTTTACAAGAAACCACAACTCGAAAAATAGTGCGTACAATAGAAAATGTTATTAAAGATGATCATCAATACGAAGTTTATAAGGCATTGCCAATAAACGGAAGTGAAGAAAATCATTTTGAAGAAACAACAACTGATTATATGATTCAAAGTGATGAACGAATGATTAATCAATATGATGAATCTATTATAATTGAGCCAGAAACAGAAAACATTCGAATTGAGAGAGAAAAGCTAGAGACGGATAAAGCTGAATTTGAAAAGTCTATTTTAGAGAGACAGATATATGAACAAAATATATTAGAACGAGAAAATATGCTAAGATTTGAGCGAGAAAAATTAGAGATAGAAAGAAGTCAACTTGAGCAGTCCAGGATAGAATTAGAAAACAAAGAGAAATTAGAACGCGAGCGAAATGAATCATTTAGAATTGAACGAGAAAAACTTGAAAATCAAAGAAACGAGATTGAAAAAAAAGAACAGCAGAAAATAAAAGAAATAGAAAATATGATTAGATTAGAACGAGAAAATTTGGAAAAGGAAAAAAAAATACTTGAACAATCAAAGATACAAAAAATGGAAGCCGAACGCATTGAAAAAGAGCGATTAGAAAGAGAGAGCCAAGAAGTAAAACGTATCCTAAAGTTGGAAAGAGAAAAGTTAGAAGCTGAAAAGAAAGAGCTAGAAAAACAACTAAAAGAAAAAGAAAGAGAACAACAAGAACTCGAACGAATTCGCCAGGAACGTATTGAAATAAATCGAACAATTGAACTAGAAAGATCCAAAATTGAACAGGAACGGATTGAGCTTGAAAAGAAGGCAAGAATTGAACAAAATGAAAGAGAAAAAATTGAATCTGAAAGAAGAATCCTAGAGAGTCAAGCTATTGAAAAGGAAAAATTTGAAATCGAAAAACGAAAACACGAAATCGAAACTCTTGAACAAGAGAGGTTGGAGCTAGAAAGACAAGCTACGATTGAACGTAATAGAATCGAAAGAGAACGTTTGGAAAGAGAAAATCTTGAAAAAGAAAAACATGAAATTGAAAAAAAGAGAATCGAGGCAGAAATCTTAGAACAAGAAAGAATCGAACTAGAACGAAAGGCTAAAATTGAAAGAGAACGTTTCGAACAAGAAAGATTAATTTTTGAAAAAGAAAAATTGGAAATTGAGAGAAGAAGATTAGATAGAGAAAAGCTTGAAAGAGAGAGATATGAATTGGAAGAAATTTACCGAATGGAACAAGAAAGACTTGAGAAAGAAAAAAATGAATTAGAAAGGCAACGTAGAGAAAAGGAGTTACTAGAAAAGGAAAAATCAGAGATAGAACGTCAACGCATCGAAAGACAAAAACTTGAAAATGAACGTAAGGAACTTGAAGCTCAATACAAAGCAGAAAAAGAACGCATTGAAAAAGAGCGATTGTCATTGGAAAATTTAGAAAAAGAACGTCAAGAACTAAAGAGACAAGAAGTTGAACGTTTAAAAATGATTGAAACAGAACGTCAGGAAAAGTTGAGAGAGGAAAGGGTGAGAATCGAAAAAATTCGTGCTGAGCGTATTGAAAAAGAGCGCGTTGATAATGAACGAAGGGAAAAAGAACGAACTGAAGCGATAAAAATCTTAGAATTAAAGCGCAAAGAAAAAGAAGAGGCCGAGTTATGTGCTAAATTGGAAAGAGAACGACAAGCTGAATTAGAACGGTTAGAAAATGAAGAAAGACGCGAAAAGTTAGAAAAATTAGAACAAGAACGTCTGAGAAATCATGAAAAATTTAAACTTGAACTCAATTTAAAAGATATTTGCGAAAGATTAAATTTTTTTAAAGCAAAAATTCTTGACTTACAAATAGATAAGAACTCTGTTGAACAAATTCAACAATTTGAAATAGAACTAAACTTATTAGATGACGAAGTACTAAATTTGTATAATAAGTCAATTAGCTTAGAAAATCGTATTCTAAACTCTGATAATACCGATTATTATTTGTTTGATACACTAGATCAAGCCGCTCTAACTCAATTTGAATTATTGCGCTCATTTCTCTCTTATCTAAAAACTCAAATAGAACACAAGAAAAACGAAGTACTGCGTAAGTCCGACTTGAAAATAAAGTTAACAGATTTGAAAGAAAATTTGGACAGGTATATTATTTTAGCTGATAAGATAAATTTTACCTCGACTGAAAACGAAGGCCATCTTTGTGTGGAGAATCAAATAGATCTTGAAAAGCGTATTGAGTCAATGGAGACAATAGAGACTTCAATGGGTTCTTGTTTAAAACAAATAAGCGATTTTAGTAGGGAACTAAAAAATGATGAATTTATTTACGAAATGGCTAAGAACAAGGAACATATTGAACAAAACATTATTCAGCCTTTGCTTATGAATTTGTCTAAATTGAGACATTTCCTCAACCAATGGAAAATATTCGATGAACGATTCGACTCTCTTACAACTTATCTCTACGAATATTGTAATTTTGAAGAATTGATTGAAATGATGAAAAGAGACTCAATTTTACATGAAATTAATTCTGAATGTAAAAATCTGGAGTCAGACTTGGAAAAATTTTCTTCAATTAGAACTCTTTTAGTTAAAAAGTTGGCTGAGTCAGACGACTTGCTAATGCTTGGAACAAATTTATTTGATCTAAATCAAAATCCTTGCGTAATTTGTCCTTTAGCAAGTAAAAAATTTGCTGATATGAAGCAATCAATAAATGATGTTAGTAAATTTTTGGACGAAAAATGTTCAATTCTTCGTTTTGCAATAAAAGAAAATAAAAAATTAGAATTCATATGCAACGAGTTTAGTCTGCTAAAATCTGAAGTTGAGAGTTTAATGAATTGCTGTGAACAATATAGTGATATAAATATTTACAAGTTAAAATATGAAAAAATAAACGATTTAAAAAAAAAATTCAGAGACCTAGTAGAAGAAAAAGAAAAAGAAGATATAAATGATATTCACGATATATCGTATCCAGAATCAAGATTCCAAAGTTTAAAGAAAAAAATAAACTCTTGTCTTAAATTGGACCTGGAAAACACCATTCATTATTTAATGGATTCTATTCAATTTTTAGAGGTACTTGTTTTATTTTTAATATACAATTTGAAAGCAATTATTTCAAGTCTTTAATTTAATAATACTTATTAGAAGATACAAACAACTTAATTTTAATATTAGTTCAGTCGATTGACTTAATGTGACTTTTAGATATTTAGAGAAAAATATCAATATAAAAAATTTATTAAAAAAATATTTTATTTTTTTTTGAGTTATATACTTTCTTTGAAAACTGAGAATTGGAATTCAATAGAATAAAATTATACTTATCAGGAATGTTTTCAATTATTAGTACAGTATTTTTAAAACTTGATTAAAAAATTGAATTTTGAAAATTATGTTTTTAAAACTCTTTTTATCTGTTTCTAGGTTGACTACCATCAAAAAATAATGAAAAACCTTCCATCTCGTAATTCATTAAATGATTTACAAAATTGGCTTTGTGATGCCAATGAAAGATTTAAGCAGATCGACTTGGCTATTGAGAATGATAGACCAATAAATTTAAAAAAACTCGAATCGTTTAAAAAAGAAGTTCAACAACTAAAAGAAGAGTTGCTTAATGAAAAAGAAGTTGAATTTAAATTCTGTTTCGAAGTAATTGAGAAAGAAGTACAGCAGGGATTTTTTGATTTAAATATTCAAGAAACTTCAGTTCAAATTGGAATAGATTTGGAAAAATTAAAACAGAAGCTTAACTCGAGTTTAGAAAGAGTTGAAATTTCTATTTTAAAATTAAGTGAATTTGACCGTAGTATTAATCAAATGAAATCATGGGTGATTAACAAAATCAAACAAACCGAATTAGAACAAATCACAAAATTTAAGACCAACTTTAATGAGAGCACGATTATAATGGATGAAATGGAAATTTTTACAAGTTTAGATGAAGAAAAAACTCTAGTAAAACAGATAGTAGGACTTAATCAAGAATTAGATGAAATACGGAAATATTGGATTGATGATAAGATTCTAAACGATCCATTGATACATTCTCTTATATATGATTATATAATTCAAGAATTGGAAGATCTTAAAATAAATTTAGACAAAATTGAGCTATTTAATCAAGTTAAAATTCAAAATAATTTTACCAACATAAAACAAACATTTTCTATGGAAATCAATGAGCTTAATTTACGTCTTCAGAATGAACTTAATTTTATTTTGAACGGAAAGATGACAAGTTTGACTCAATATTCCTCAGCAGTAGACAACTTAAAACAAATACTGGAAGGACTTGAATTAAAACGAAATGAAATGGCTAAAAATTTAAAAAAATTTGAATTAGATCTTCAAACAAATGAGCTTCCAATTATTCTTAATTTATCAAAGAGTAGTAATCTTTTACAAGATCCACACATGAAACATTCCATATTAAACAATTTAACTAATCGAGAATTGGAAAATAAGGCAAAAAATGTTATTTATCAAGCGGAAATGGATATCATTGGAAATTGGGCAAAATACGACGAAATTCTAGGAAGTTTACTTTTGTGTCTAGATAATATTCAAGAAGATTTATATAAAGAGATGAATGCTGTTGAATCCACATCAAATAGTGAAAATCTGCTTCAAAAATCAAATTATTTTGAGAAAATAGTTAACGAAATGATTAAAAACAGAAATTTGCTATCAAGCTTAGACCAACTTGGGGATATCTTATGTGATTTAAATGAGAATCTAAAAGTTCAAATCGTCCATAATAAAAAAAATGCTGAGCAAAAATTTGAAGAGTTGTCTAAATTGGCAGATTCATTGAGTTACAAATTAGAAGAAGCTGGAAAAGAGCACAAAATTTACACTAAATTAGTAGATGATATAGAAAAAGTTCTTACCAATTCAGAAAAATATTTAAAAGAATATACTTCGATTGATAATATAGAAAATCGTTTATCAGCTGATATCAAAAAGTTTTCTTACGATATTGAATGCCTTGAAAATGAGTTGAGGACAAAAATGAGCGATTTTAAAAATTTAAACATAAAAGATAGTAAATGCATTGAAAATATTTACCATATTACATCAAAATGCTCAACCGAATTAAACAAACTACGAGATGTTAGAATAAAGCTATTAGATCAACTACAAGAAAGAAATTACCTTATTGAAATAAAATTAAATGATTTGGAATCATTTCTGAACATGATAGAAAATTTTGTTAATAAAAATTTTAGAGATATGACTATATCTAATGAAGAAAATTTTCTAGATAAATGCATTAATTCGTTAAAATATTTGCAAGCAAATGATTTAGAATTAAGTAAGTGGGAACTTGGTTTGGAACATTTGGAAATTGAAATTGATGAAAATTCTCATAAACAAAAGATTTCGTTATTGAAAGAACGTGTCCAAAAAAAACGAAAACTTATTCGAACTATTAATTTTAAAGAAGGTCTTTTTGAACAATTTCTTAAGCTTAAAGACTTGTGCATTTTGATTGAGAGTGCAGATTTTAAACTAAGTAGCGACGAAGCCAAGCTGATTAATTTAAAAAATGATTTTATCAGTTTAAAAATTGATGTTGAAAAGTCAATCAATGATATTGATATATTAGATTTTGATTTTTTTAATAAAAATTGCCTTAAAATTATCGAAAATAAACTTAACAATTGTATAACAAACTTTATGGAGATAAATGATTTAGGAAACAAATTCAATTCAAAATTAACAAAAATTGATGCTAAAATAAGCGAAGTAGACTTAAAGCTTACAACTGAACAAGCAGAATTTATCAAAGATCTTTCAAGTTATGAACAAAAATTATCTAATTTAAAGAATTTTAAGTCGATTTTAACAGATAATGCTCTTCGCTTTGAAATGGAAGAGGTTCACAATCTAGCAGAGCGTTTGGGAAAAACTCATGAATTTCAAAATATGAAAATAAAATATTTAGACTTGTGCTGTGATTTAGATAACTGTATTAATAAGTATGATTTTGAATACGATCACCTAAAGCAAATTGTAAACAAATCGCAACAATTACTAGATTTAATAAAGGAATCACATGAAAATCTGACCAAGTTTAAAATTAATAAAAATGAAGATCAAATCGAATCTGAAGAAAATATTGATCAAATGTTAAGTACTATGAAGTTCAATATTCAAAATCGTTTAAAAGAAAACGAAATCGTTAAAAATGATATACTCAATTTATATTCGAAATATTTAGATAAAACTACGGATAAGTGTATTGATATGATTAAAGAAATAGTGGATAAATTGATTTTTGAATGGAATTTAATTAATGAAAGATGTTTCAATAAAATTAAGAAATTTGAAAATTTCAAAACCAAAATGACAGAAATTGACAGAAAACTTAATAAAATTAGAGAATATTCTCAGTCAATGGAGAATTATGTTCGATATGATATGTTTAACAATTTTGACTTGACCGATATGCAGCAAATAACAAATAAAAAAGCTGAGTTGGAAAATTTGCTCAATTGTTTAGTGAAAAAAGATCAGAACACAGAGACAGTTTTTAAACAAGCTCTAAACGTGCAAAGATTAAATGAGAAACAGCAAGCTTACATTAAGCATCTGAAAACCAAATGGGACGATTTAAAAATTTTGATAAGAGATAAAATTCTAAAATTAAGCAATATTTGGCTGTTTTTAAATGATCAGATTGAAAATTTTTATGTTATTCTAAGCAAAACTGAAGATTTTTACACAAATATACTTCTAAATGCTAATTATTTAATTATAGATGAAAATGAAATTAAGAAATTTGAATTATCAAAATATACTAGTTTTTTCAGGTTAATTGAGGACTTGTATGCCACAATAAATGAAGATAACAAATTGATCAGACACTTAAACGAATCATTTATTAATTTTTCCAAATATGTACACGATTTCGAATCATCACAATGTCTAGAAAAAATCAAAGAAAAATTGCTGGAAATAAATTCGAGATGGGACGCTCTTCATAATGATATAGCTATCAAAATAAAATTGGTAAGTTTATAAAAAGACAGCACTAACATCTTAGCATTATTTTTGATTTTGCTAATAATTTATCTAAATAAAGGCTCGTAAATATCAATCTGAGTTAAGAGATATAATTGATCTGCCTTTTAATGAAAATTTGCTAATATGGATAAATGAAATGAACTTGTTAATTACAAATTTAGAACACTTATCAGCAAAAGAATTATTAGCTAAAGTCAACGAAATAGAAGTAAATATTTTATTTTATAGTAATATTTTTATTTAAAATAATTTAATATTTTACAGGATATAAAGAGAGAAATATGTGATCAAACAAATTTAGTATTTAAAAATGACTATAATTTCATAGTAGAGTCTAGTTTAATTGATCAAATGAAAGATTTAATGAGACGTATTATTCGTTTAGATTCGTTCATTCAACAATCTACTTTTACAAATTTGACTCGATCTTATTCGGCTACGAGTAATCCAACATCAGAGATTACATCACTTTATGGAGAAAATTTTAATTACAACAAGTTTTAGAATTTAAATAATGTCAAATTAATAATTAAAACAGTACATAGATACAAATAAATAATTCCACTGTTAAGCGAATATTTTCTGGATGTTTTGTTTCCGTATAGACAATTATCTCCAGTCTGATAACATTGTAAATTTTGGTTACATAATAAACAAAATTTATAGCATGCAATATTTTCAGAACAATAAGTTAAAATACATTCGCCTGATTTGCATCGCTCATCGTTTTGGCATAATGAGTCACATCTGTTCGATGATAAATTTTGAATTGAGACTCTAAAATTTAATATGATGACAAAAATTATCATTATTTTAATCATTTTTTGAACTTATTATTTTAGTTTAAATATTTTTTTTGTGATTTTATTTTTTAAAAATAATAAATATAAAATTAGGTCTATTTTTCTAAAAAATTAGAATTTTAATTTCAAATTTGCAAATTTCTTAATTTATAAAGCTCTTAATTAAAATTTTAATTAAAAGAAAACTAAATATAAATTACAATAGGTTTATTCGGTCAGTAATTATTCAAAATTTATCAAATAATAATTTAGCAATAAATGAATATTTTTGAAATAGTAACTTTTATCCCTTACTTTAGTACTAAATTAAGATTAAATTTTAAAATATCAGATTTCAATAGATGGAATTCTAAAGCTTCTTTAAATAAAGTATTCTATTTTATTTTAATTTAAAAAGTATCAAACAAAAAACAATCAAAAATTTAGATAAAAATAATAAAATTTTTATATTTTTATGAAAATTTAAATTATTTTCAAAGATTTGGTAAAACATTTTTGGAAAATAAGTTACAAAACAAAGAATATATATTTTAAAAAAAATTTAATTTCTTTAAATAAATAAAAAAATGCAAATAATCAAGGAAACAAAAGTTAAGTTATTTTCTATATTTTTAGATGAATTATATTCAATAATAAAAGGAATTGAAGTAGAACTTTTTTGACAAGTCTCCCCATTTTGAATGCATGATATTTCACCTGAACAATCTAAACAAAATTGAAAACAACCATCTCTTTCCCAACATCGTGAAATTGAGCACTTTCCGTTCTTGCAATCTGGTGTTAGTTCACAAATAGTGCTACATCGTGATTGAGCTGAAACGATATTGAAATATAAAGTTATCGAAAAAATTATATAAATCTTAAAAATCATTCTTAAGTTTTAAATAAAGATCACTCTTATTTATAATGATATCTCTAAAACTAATTAAAATTCATAATGATTATCAAAATAAAAGTAAATTTACAAATTTTTTTAAAAATATTTATTTAGAACTAAGAAAAAATTATATAATAAATTTAAAAATAAAACTTGAAACCAATAATAATATAATTAAGACATTTGAATATTTTAAACTATTCGAAGCTCCAAAAAGTTTAAAACCACCAATTGAGGCTGATGGTGAACATGTAAGTCCAGCTTGAGAGCACGTTTCAATTCCAGCGCAATTTAAACAAAATTCAAAACATCCATCTCGTTCTGAACACTTTGAAATTGAACAAATACCATTGTTACAATTAGGAGTTATGGAACATATTGTATCACATTGAGATTGAGCTTTAGAAACAAGCAAAATATTTAACAAAAACCAAGTTATTAAAAAATAATATTTCGAATTGATCATCATATTAAATTTTAATAAAAAAAAGAATATTTTTCGGTTTAAATACAAAAATCCTGGACCAAATTATAAAAAAAGACCTAATTAAAAAAGAAAATTTATTCATTAATTATTTAATATTTAGAAAAGAATTGATAAAATCATGGATGCGAATAGTAGGACATACGATATTTGTATAGAATTTGAATTTAAATAAACTAAATTTGATGAATAATCACAATCTCGTCCTAATCCGTAACAAGTTTCATTTCCACCACAATTAAAACAATATTTAAAACAAAGATCAGTTTCAGAACAATCAGTTAATATACACATGCCGCTGTTGCATCTATAATCATTGGCACAAATTGTATCGCATTTTGTTTGAGCCTGGACCAGAAGAATAATTTGCGCAAAAATTGTTAAAAAAAAAAAATTACACATTTTGAAATTTGTAAATCTCTAAATATTAGTCATTCAACATCTTGCTTTTATAGTTGATATTAAATGTAGTATTAAATTTTAATTTAAAATTTTGTCTGGCACATTAGACATTAAAATAAAATTTAGCAAATGCAAATCGAAATTATAATATTTATTGATTAAATATAGAGAATATTTTTCATTTAGATTTAATCAATGCATATCAATTAAGTCTCGTAAATCAGATTCTAGATTTTTATTTTATTAAGCTCTTATTTTTTATAGCCTAAATATTATTTATCTAATAAAGATGTCTTAAGAGCAAAAATTTATTTGAATAAGAAAATTTGAGATCAATTAATAAAAAAGAGTGTTAAAACTTCAAAAAAATTTATTAATAAATGATGATAATACTATAATAGATCAAAAAATTTAATCTTTATCATTTGTTACCTCTAAAAATAAATTGTGTAATTTTTTGTTTGAAAAAAACTTGCCTTCGATTGCCATTTTTAAAGCGTAATATTTTGCTATACTAGAATTGAATTTTCGCGGATCAATTTTATCATATTTCCCTTCTTTAAAATTAAATTTCGAAAACATATCATCATCTTAAAAATAAATAGAACAAAAAAATTTAGATTTGAATATTGTTTTTTAAGTTTAAAATTTATTTGAAATAAAAGATAATTACTATGATAAACATGAATTAGTAGAATTTTATTAATATCTTTACTTTCATAAGCCGGATAATCTAACATATCTGATAATTTAATAATATTTAGTTCGTTAGACTCAATGAGGTGATTCATAGCTAAATTTTGCCCATATAGTGACAGAACCCAATAATGCCAATCCGGCCAGAGTAAAATACCCAAATTGCCATTACGTTCTGGAGGAGAAAATTCTTCATTTGCCAAATAAGCCATGCTAAATAGAGACAAATAGGAAACTAATCTAAATTGATCCGGAGTTGAGTACCAAGTCGAACCTAAGTTTTCGTGATATCCATATTTAAAATTTATATGGAATCCAGCACGTTTAAGTCTATTCATGTTGAAATTGGTAGTATATGCGCCTCCACCAACATAAAAATCGTTGCAATATCTTGGAGACCATTTTGCAAATAAAGGTGTTAAAAAAACATCAATATCTGAACGAATAACAAAATCATAACCTGCCTTTTTTAAGTATTCATAACCATCAAAAGCGATAAGAACGGAATCAGCATTTGGATAATTTATTATAGTTGTTACCAATAAATCATTAAAAGTGTCTAAATAATTTTTATTGAATATATCAGTCTCATAGAGTATTGAATTATACAATTTGTTATCAATTTTCAATTTAGGATTGTTCAAATGTCTAAATCTTAATGGAACAAATGGAACTAGAGAACACATTGGTCTATCTAGTTTTGATTTTCTAATGTTATTAAATGAACAGTTTAAATTTGTAAATAAATCATATATTTGAAATTTTTCAGGTTGATCTTGCACAAATATGACTAAATCTGTTCTCCATTTAGTTGGTTCATTTTTTAAAGCTTCAATCCAACTTCTATACAACCAAGAAAATTCATGAACGTAATGACTATATTGATCGATTGGAAAATATAAAATAATAGCTCTTATGATTCGAATTCTAAAAGTTGAATCTGGTGATGGAAGCGAAAAATCATTGTATGATGATTTATTAGCTAAATTGTATGAAGGAATAAAATTTGTTTTTAATTCACATTCTTGTATCCAAGGATACAATTTTATGTAGCTGAAATTTAAATGTTGGCTGTTATTATCATTTAATCTAACTGAATTCGTTTTTGAAATCCAAAAATGAATAAATATATTTAAAATAACTAACAAAAAAAGATAAACTTTAAATTTAAATTTTTTCATAATTTTATTCTAGCGAAAAAGAAATTCAATCAAAAATCTCATAATAACATATGATACAAAGTATATAAAAACATTATATAATTCGCCAAAGTCATCAACATAATCGACATAAAGGTAATTTTATTAGAAAAACTAGAAAAAATCACATATAGCAATTAAAAAATAATTGAATTTAAATAAATAATTTTTAAATAAAGCATTTTTTTGGCTGTTCAAATTGTTAAATAGTTTTATAAAAAATTTCATTTTTTCTATTTTTTAAAATATTATTTGTACCGTCTGTTCTTTCTAAGTTTTTTGGTTTGATTCGTTTTTTTAATTTTTTTTCATTCACATTGCTACGAAAATTAGGCAAAGGTGGTATTTTTTGAATATTTGGAATATTTGTATCAAGTTTTTTACTCTCGTCTCCTTCAAATGCAGTAGATGTGTTGAATATATTGAGTTTTTTTTTGAATCTTCTTCCTAAAGTAATTGTATTCGTTATTGGAGTTCTAATTGACTTGATATTGTTCCAAAACGCAATATTGTCTTTCGCTTCTTTCTCTTGATCTTGCTTTGGTGAATATAAATTATTGGTCGATCTAAATAAATTATTTAATTTGCATCTAGACCACTTTTCATTCAACCCATTTGAATTCTTGGCCATATGGCAAATTTTATTAGCAGCTGTAGTGACAAAATTATTTTCAATTAAATTAACAAAAGGAGATTTAGACCGTGTTGAACTAATTCCATTTGGTAACTTAAAAATTCTATGCTTTCGCCTTTCCGATTTGGAACACGTTTTTTTATCAGTATCAGACTTATTCCACCATATATGATTTTCAATTAAATCAGGCTCATCTGAATTAAAATTCGTTGATAGAATTTTTTTACAGCTTTTTGGACTCAATATAGCGTTTTCAGTTTTATCAAAGCAATTTTTAATTTTATTGTTAATATTATCTTCACAAAATATTGGAACTTCACGAGGTATTGCTTTACAACTAAGTAATGTAAGTTTAACACTTGTTTGCTGAGAGCGAATTTTAGACACAACTTCATTGTGTTTTGCCCATCGGACATCATTGTCTTGTATAGCAATTATGAAATCACCTTGACGTATCCCTGCACACTATTTTTAAATAAATTTTAAATAGACATTTTTGGAAAATAATTAATTTAAGTTGCAAAAAATTACATAAGCATAAGAGTTTTGATCTACATTATTAATCCTTACTGGTGAATCACCTTTAACAGTTATACCAAAAGTTGGATTGTTCGGCAATTTACGTAAAATGCAGCTATATGGTATTGAAAGCTCATTTTCACTTGAGTATACTTTGATTGGTCCTAATAAATTGAAAAAATCGGTTGAATCATAATTATCGAAAATAGGATCCATAGATTCTATAATTGTGTCTTCGTTAAGTATTGCTTTAGTTTTAATATTTAATTTAAATAATATTTATCAATAAAATAAAATTGTTTTACTATTAATTGGTAGAAGATCAATCAGTTCCTCATCAAGCTCTTCTGAACCTGTTTTCTCTAATTCCATGAACTTTTCTAATGATCTAATTAAAATTATTTTAAATAAACTATCAAGTTTATGAAATAATGTAAATAAAGAATTATATTTTTTGATATTATAACCACAAATATTAACTTAGGTAAATTAAAAAAAAAATCAAATTTTATCATGTTGATCACTTTAAATAGTGGAAGTATTCATTGATTAAAATCAGGAATCAGAACATCATGAGTCCAAAACATCAATAATTATTGATGTTTTAGAATTGACTAATTGATTAGTTAATAAAAATAAACTTAAACTATTGAATTAATTTTTATGAAAACATTTGGTGTACAGAATTTAATTAAATGTATGATTAATATGCAAAAACTTGAACAATAATTTCTTTAAACGATTTTTATAATGAATTTAACTATTTTTTAATTTTTTTTAAGTTTTTAAAAATCAAACTTTTAAAAATCTCACATTTCATGGTAATGCTGCAAAATATTATGTAAATAGTCATTTTTGGAAAATTTTCTACAAAATGAATGTTGACGAATAGCTTCCTCTTGTAAAATAATTGACTCTCTTAAATGCGATTTAGCTTTTAAAAAAAAATTATTTTTTAAAAAAATTCAGTTTTATTTGAATAATACCAAGATAAATTCGTTTTTTGTTTCCCAAAATTTTATTACTATATAGCATTTGTTGATCATGAAACAATTTTTGAAAGTAGTTCTTCGGAGAGCTAACAGTTGTTTGTTCATTTAAATTTGTAATAGGAACATTAATAGACTTGATTCTACTACGATCATGTAGCGAATCGAATTTAATTTGAACTTCTTCTAAATAACATATATTTTCTAACCCATTTATAGTTAAGGCAAGTGCAGCAAAATAATGGGACAGGCCATTCAAATATAGAGATTTAACTTTGATCAAATAATACCATATTTCAGGTAAATAGCTTTTAATTGGTTGGTTATTTGCCAATTTGTTGCTTATTTGGTCGTAGATTTGAGAAACCTTAATAAAAAATTCAAATTTTAATTCTATAAATCTAAAATACACTAAAAAACTAATTACATTAGCATAGATTTTTGAGCAATTTATAAAAGAGTCAAAACAATGTTTAATGTCGTATAAATCAAGGTGGTTATTGGTAATAAGAAGCATCTTGGCTTTTATTTCGTAAGCTTGTGAGATAAATATGTCATAAAATAAGTAAAGCATGAAAGGACTCATATCTAGACTTGGTGAATTGGAAAAATTGGTATTTAAATAATTAACACATCCAGCTGCTTTGAGCCAATAAACCATTTGATCCTCTAGTTTTTGATGGTTAATATCACAGCAGATCGCAGCTAACTGTGAGTACAAAGCAGAACAATTATACAATATTGAAGCTTTTTCGAATTGAATTGATTTTTGGGTAGATTCAATACCATTTATCGAGTCGTACCAAGTAAAATGAATTTGATTGCATTGTGAATTCTGAAAGAATCGCTTTTCTATCACATTTAAAGACACATAGTACTCAAAAAGTTGAGCTAAACTTTCCTCTGTTGGCTCAGAACATGTAAGAACTGAAGACTTTTTTTTTTTTAAATCTTTTAATTTGATAATAATTTAAAACTTACTTGTCTAAAACATGTAAATTGCTTTATTTGTTCATTGAATAAATTAGGATTTTCACGGTAATGACTTAAAATAAAATTTCTAAATCCTTCTGAAAAGTCTATATTATTTGAAGTTTCTTTGAAATTAAGGTAAATCATTATATCAGCGCTTTTTGTGAGAAACTCGTCCAAGCTATATTTTAAATCCTTTTTTAAACTTGATTGGTTTTTGAGTATTGGCGTATTGATGCCTGTCGAATGTATCGGAGTTGATTTACTTGACGATGATGAAGGTGAAAAAGATAGTGAATTATTTATTGTGGTTGGAATAGAGATAGGTATTAATTCACTAAAGAACAGTTCACTTTGGCTTGATTCATTCTCATTATTCGAGTAAATTAAATTTTTTATTGTCCTCAATGCAGGAGAATTAAAAGTGTAAAATGATGCTGATGAAGAAGAGCTGTATGAAGCTATTGAATCTGTCTGACTGCATAATTCACTTTGATTATCAAGGCGATTGTATAAAAATTTTTGTTTGTTAAATTTGTAAGCGTTCATATTTTTTATTTTTGCTAAAGTTAAATCGCAGTTAATTTCTGCTAATTGGTCTTTAAGATACTTTATGTTTGATTCAGAGAATGCTATTTCCAATTTAAGATTTCGTTCTATTTGTTCATTGCAACAAACCCTTGTGGTAGATAAAACATTAAAAAATTAAATCTGGGAAACCGTATAAAATTAGAACAACCTTTAAAGAAAATTAATTATATTAAGTTCATAGTCAAATTTATCAGTTTTATTAATGCTGATTTGATTTAGTTTTGAAGAAATAAATAACTACTAATGCTTCCCATAAAATTATTATCAAAATTTTGGTATAAATTTAACCAACTCGCCGGGAAACAAGGTCTCCTATGGATTTATTTTTTATTGTATAAATAAATAATTCCTATAGTAAGAAAATTTTTGTGTATCTTTAATTGTAAATATCTACCTATTTTTTTCAAATCTGGTTTTTCAATCTAAATAATGAAAAAATAAATATCTTTCAATATTGTATGAAAATTACTCCACAAATAAATTATTATTCTTCATTTAAAATTTTTAAAATGTAAAATTAAGCAAATTCCGAATGGTAATTAAAAAATTTGACATTATTTATGGTTTGGAAATTATGACTTTCTTAGAGATTTAAAATTTGACTTACAGACTATATTCCAAAAATTTGTTTTAAAAATATCAATCAATTCATCCTTTAGAAAGTGTCAGATTATATAAAAATAAATATTAAACTAGTTAAATTTTAGAATAGCCACTTAACGAATAAAAAATCAAATCTTGTCTATAATTTTTAAAATGATAAAAAAATTCTCTTGTTTTTATGACTAAAACTTGAGCTAACTTTAAACTAAGCTTTATAGTCAATTTAAGCTGGATTTAAATGATAAAATAAAAATTTTTAATGATTAAATCTATAAAATGTTAATATCAAGGTCTCTCACTTTAACAAATTAATAGCTCCGTGTTTAATACGCGATTCTTTATTTATTAGATCAGTTATTTTGATTCGTTTTTGTCTATTAGACTCAAGTTTCTTTTGATTAATCTTAAATAACTGAGATTATTTCATTAAAAAAAAACGGCGAAACAATCTTACATATTTTTGCTCGGTCTCTTCATAATCATTGAGAAAACAATTTATGTCGGATCTGATCATTTATGATACTATTTGATTCTAAAATCCAATCTAATTAGATTAAAGGCTCTTAATCTCTAAATAAACATTTTTTAAAATCCTTTATTCAAATATTTTACGAACAAAAATTAAAATAAAAAGGCAGTAAGATAAGAACAAGAAGAAAAAAGTGTCCATTAGCTGTCCCATTTTTTTTATTAAGGTCAACAAATTTCAGAACTATTTTTATCAAAAAAAATTTTTTTATTTTCTAAAGTTCAAATATTGAAATGAAATCTTTTTTTAAAAAATCCCATTTAAATTTATCAAAATAATTTCTCGTATCAATTATTTCGGATAAAAATTTTTCGCTTGACTTAATTTGGCGTGATAAGCGAAATTGCTTTGGCCGTGAACAAATTTGTTTTAATTTTTTGACAAGTTGAGCCTCTGTCGAATATAAGCATTCTTTTGGATATAATTCCGGATAAACGAGCCTATTTGGAAGTAAAGGATATGCGCCCAACATACATGCTTCCATTCTTTAAAAAAATCATAATTTTTCGAATGTCAATTTTAAGAATACTAACACTGATACACCGAAAAATTCATGTAAACTTGTAGATATGATTAAATCGCTTTGACTTAATACTTCAAAGTATTCTATTTTACTTGATAAAAAACCCCATTTGTCAATTTTAGAATTTAAAACTTTCTTTGCTTCATTAAATATATCTTTTTTTATTCTAGGTTAATTAGAGAGTAAAATAATTAAATCCGTCAAATACCAGGTATTTGAGTGAACTGTTCACCAATTACATTTAGTCGAAAGTCAATTCCCATATTTTGAATTTTAAATAAAGCATTGAAAAACTCACTTGGATTTTTATCATGCTCCCAGCGATGAGACCAAAGAATCGAAATGGGACGATCTTAAAAATATTTTTTGAATTATTTAAAAAAAAACAAAAACAGTTTTCAATAAAAAATGTTTTTTTTAATAATGTATGCTCATTTTAAATGTAAATTGATTTTAGCCTTTTTAATGATTCTTCTAAAAATTTACCTTAACTTAATTATTAATAATTTTTTTGAAAAAAACTTTGATTTTTAGGTAATAAAAAATATCAATTAAGCTGAGGTCAAAGGCTGAATGCATTTAGGAGAAAAAAACAACTAAAGCTATAAATTAAAAAATATAGCAGGTAATTGAAATTAAACCTGCATTGATTAAATTTAATTTAAAGTCAATTGAGCATTCAAAAAATCATTTGCCGTAAAATGTTAATTTAATGTCGCTTTGGTAATAAAATAAAACAGGATTTAAAAAATAATAAAATTCAAAAAATATTCGCATTGCTTGTAATTAGAATAATTTAAAAAATCATTTACTTGAATATTTTTCCATACTTAATGTATCAATAAGTTGATTTAGGATAGTTTTATTTATAATTGAATTTATCAAGTTTTGACTTAAATTTATTGGAAAATAAAGTACTAAGCATTTGGGTTCTAAATCTTTTTCCACATTTAAACGAATACGGTAATCTGGGATTTTCTTTAGAAACGAATTAATGTTGGATAAGAATGTTGTCCGATTGTAGTTAGAATTAAAGTAAATGATATCTGCTACAAGGCTTTAAAAAAAAGAAATTTTATAATTTTAAAAAATAGTCCTTAAAAAACCTCGTGAGTATCTGATTGTAACCATATTGGAAGTCTCTTTGTTGTTTATTTTCGATAGGATTTGTGTTTCGTGTAGATTGATTCTGAGTTGGATAGACTAGTTGGTTTTCATGAAAATAAACAATCTTTTTAGCATTTCCTAAGTCTTTCCTAAGCGATATCAGCTCTGATAAATTCAAGACAGAACTTGTGAATATTAATCTTAAATTAATTAAAGAATATATATTAATTAAGATTAGTAATATATATTTTTTTAAAAATCGTTATATTTAAAGGATATAATAAAGCATAAATATCGTATTACTCGAACTTATCTAGGTCAGTATTATTTAAAACAATCTTCCTTTTTAGAAAAAATGTAATTTAATTCAATTTTTAAATGATTCTACTCAAATTATCCTAAATTAATTTCAGAACAGTCATAAGATAATTAAACGTAATATTTTTATTTCCCTTGATAAATTTTAACTATCTAAAACAAAAATTAAATTAGCTGAAAATTTATAATTAATTTATTTTTTAATTTAAAAAAGCATTTCAAACTTTCTTACTTATAATTATGTTCTTTTGGTATTATTTGACTAAAATACAAAGCTGAACATCTAGCACGCCAGTGCCATTTTTTTGAAGACATAGAAAATAAATCATATTTTTTCGTAAATTTTAATTCCTCCTCAATCAAGTCAATTAATTGTTTATGACTACCGCCATAAAATGCTTCTATGATGCAAATTTCACCAGTGGCTTTTAAATCAAATATACTCATCATCTATCTTTATCAAACTATTATAGATTATTTTTAACTCTGGTTTTGGTTTAGTACTCCCAAATTAAAAAAATTGAATATTTGTAAATAAATAATAGAAAAATAGTTTTTTTTTATCTATTTTATTGAAAAAAATATAAAACATTATGTTTATTTTTAAAAATTGATCAATTTTTTTATAAAAGTATTGTTATTCTAGCTAAATTAACTATAAAAAATAAATGAAAATTAGAAAAAAAATTATAACAAAAAGACGAAAATTCAATAAATTGTAATTTCCTTGCTTTTTCCCCCAAAAATTTTGTAGCTAAATTCTTAAAAATCTAATCTAAATACTCAAAATTCCAACCAATTTTTCTGATTTACTCGAAAAACCATTTTCTGAAATTTCTTGTCCTGGTTTTAATATACGAATGTTTTCGTTGTTGATCAAAGAAGATAAGTAACAAAAAGAAAGCCTTTTTTGAGTATCATTCACAGATTTTGTACCAAAACTTAATTGATCTAAGCTTTGGTTTAAATACTTTAAATGTGTATGCTCAAGTACTGTATTTAAATCATATTTAGCCTTTTTAAGAATCATATTTTGCGCATTTGCCTTAGCATTCTCAATAATTTCGTGAGCTTTATTCTTAACAGATCTTACCATTCGAGTAGTTTCAGCAATAGTTAAATTGATAATTTTTTGATATTCTTCTTTTTCTTTATATAGTCCATTCAAAATACTCAACAAGTTGAGATTGATAATAACTTTTGTAAATTTAATTTCTTGAATATAAAGATTATAAAACTTAATTTGGTAATCATTTTCAAGTCTTTGTTTTAATTTATTTCTAAAAACAAATTGTACGTCCAACCGTTTTGTTCGGTAAGATTCAATTGAAAACATTTGTCCAATATTTTTTAATTCACTTGAGCAAACCGACTTTAAAACTGGTTCTGAATCAGAACCAAATTTTCTGTAAAAAAAGTTCAGCTTGTCAGGACTTAAATAAAAAGTAAAATAGACAATTAAAAATTTCGATAATTGAATTTTCATTACTCTATTTTATAAAAGATTTTAAACGATATTTTCACTTGAATTTTATCAGTGGTAAATACTTTTGTATTGTTTAGTTCAATGATTTGAATAGTTTTGTTAAATTGTATCAATTTATACCATGGGTAATAAAAATGAAGTCCACTATCAAAAGTTTTATCATGTAAATGACCAGTAATTGAACTCTGGGCTAATGCAATCTATTAAATAATTATTACTAATTAGAAGTCTTAAATTTTTTAAATATGTTTTATGTTTTAATTAAAGGCTTAATTTATCTTAACTTTTTAGAAACTTACTTTGTCATATTTTACTCCGTAAAAAAATTTAGGTCCTGAGTATATCATCAAACCAAAAACAAGTAATAACAAATATATTAAACCCTTTGTTTTAATGAATAATTTTGGCATTTGAGATGAACCTATATTTTCTTGATTATTTTGATTTTGTGTATTCTGATTATTTGAATTTTCAAAATCAGTTGGGTCATCATTTCTAAGTAATGGACCAAGTTCTTCTGATATTGCTGATTCTACATCTTCATTATATTCTTTTACGACAGGTTCAATAGCTTCTTCTTTATTTTTTTCTATTAGAGGTTCGTTGGCATTGTCATTATCTGAATCAGAATCTAATTTTGTTTCAATTTCATTAGCTGTTGAAATGTTGGCGGAATAAAAAGCTGATATTTCTTCGTCAAAGTTTTCATCATTATTACTTTCATTAGATTCTAATTCTTCTAGTTCTATATCATCCATTTCTAAGATTAAAAATAAATTTTAATTAGCTAAAAAAAAACAAAAAAAACAGTATTGGATTTTTAAGTCCAGTTTGTTGTTTGTATTGTTTAAAATTTAAAAATTAATTTATAATTTATTTATCAAATTAAATTCGAATCAAAGTAATTTAAAAGTTCAAAATGTAAATTGACATCATAATCTTCATTTTCTTTTTCCTGAAAATAATAAATATTTTTTTTATTTACATAAAATTTTTCAAGAAGTTCTAAAAATGTGTTATATTCTTGCACAGCTATGAATTTTTGACTTTTTAATTGATATGGTGTAGTAAATATATAGCATGACCATTGAAATCTTTTTATACTTTGAATGATTTCTTCTGATGTTATCCAACTGTTAGTAGATCCTGAATGACCTCCATCAAGCCAAAAAACGTGTTTTATTTGACTCAAGAATTCTGTTATTTCTCTGAATTCAGGACTTGGCTCTATAGTTAAGTTCAATTCATTACAAAATTGGTTTAAAACAACGCATCCCTTACTAAAACCACATAAAATAATTGGTAATTTTTCATCAATTTTATCATCATGATGAGAATTATATTCAGTAAAAGATTTTGAATAAAGTTTTCGTATGTGATCGATGCATCGAATTTTCTGGAACTTCTCACTGCTTTGAATTGTCATTGTTCTTATTGAATTTTCTTCATTCTGATCGAGCTTTGATGAAATATCAGACGAATTTAGAACTGGAATTCCAAAATCGGTTGATGAAACAAAATTAGAATAGCTAAGAGTAAATAATTTATAGCAGAAAAATGTTTTTGAATTTTTAATACTTAGCAAATGACTTAAGGTGAAAATAATCAGCTCGAATAATCAAAATATTGGCGGAGGTCTCTGGGGTTTTAGAAAACTTTTTTTCTAATAAATGACCAGTTGCAATCAGATTCCATTTTGTGAATAATCGACAAGTTGAACTTTTATTCATTTCATCCTCGTAGTTCTTTTACATATTAAATTATGCGTATTTGGTAAATGATTCAATGAGTGCTTACCTGAATATCACCACCAAAATAAATAAGATTATATTTGGCATCGAATTGAGTGCATTTGAGAATAATGACATCATTAAAACAATCACTATTCCCCTCTAGTTTTCTTAAAATATAATGATTTGAATTGTCGTTTATGCTTTGTTGTTCTATATCTACAGACATTTCAGTCTTTTTAACATTACTAGCTTCATTTGTTTTTTTTCATATATTTTAAAAAATTAGTTTTAATTATGAATTCATAAAACTATTTTAAAATCATAAATTAAAATCAAAATAATTTAAATTCAAATATTGGATTATTTTCAGTTCTGAATAAAGATTAAATCCAAGTTTCGGAATTAAACATGCATTAATATTATATATATTATAAAATAACACAGTTATATAAAAACATCAAAAATTTTGTTACAGTTTCATAAGATTGATAAATATGACCGGTTATAGTTAAAAATTATCACACATCATTTTAAAAAATTAAATTAAATTATAAAGATTTTGTTCAAAAATAAAATAAAAATTTATTTGTAATAAAAATAAATAAATAATTTAAGTTACATTTTTATTAAACCGCCATCAAACGATTAAAATTTAAAAAAAAAATAAAAATACAGATTATTAATACTCTTCACCTAAAAGGTGCAAATGATATTTTGTGAATATATATCAAAAAAAAAAAACAAAATGAAACTAAAATTTCACTAAAATGGTCTATAGCACCTGATTTTATAAATCTACTTTTTTAATTAATAAGCTAAAAATTAATTTTGCATAAATTTCTCTTTTTTTAAGTTGATTTTTTTCCATATGGATGAAGTAATAGCTAATGCTCCACCGGTACCAAAGCGGACAAAATTATCTCCAATAAGCGGTCCCATAGCATACAAATTTTTAAACTTACTGGATTCATGAGAATATTCATTAACAGAAATCGGGTTTTCTTTGGTATTCAAAGTTTGCTGAGGATCAACTGCCAGTTGGTTATTTATATATGGTGGTAAAAAACTTAAATCCGGTGAGTATCCAATTAATATACATGCATAGCTCACTTTTATCTCTGTTTCATTCGATGGTGTCGGAAATTTTCTACATTCTGAAATTCTATCTATATCTTCATCACTAGAAACTCTAACAAAATTTTGACTATTCCTCTCAAAAATTATATCATCACTATTTTGTTCACCTGTATATGATAAAACACAAGTTCTTTTGGAAGAAAAAAATTTTACTTCATGCTCATCATAGAGGACGTAATTTTGATTAACAATATTTGAGTCAGTTGAATTATGTGAATTTTTAAAATTTAACATTTGTTCATATACTTTATGATATTCTGGATAAATTTTTTTTGGTAATTTATTAAATATTAAACTTTGGTCAAAAACTGATTTTTTAATTACATGTATTATACGAATGTGGTATTTTTTGGCTAACAAAATGGCATCTGCTGCGCTCAGACCAGACCCTACAATCAATAAAGGATCTTTTTGCAAACGAGTCAAATCTTCTTTTATTTTATCTTCTAATTCTTTTATAGAACTTAATATGTATCTATGATTTTCACCTTTTACATTTAGTTTGTTATTTAAGTCACAGGCACCGATTGCAAGAGCTAAATATTTGCAATAATATTTGAACTCCATTAGATCACCTTTGTGGGTTAGCGATGAAGCTTTTTTGCGATCACGTTTATCAATTATACCTGTGACTTCCCATAAACACTCTAAATTGGAAGAATTTTGTAAAGACTGAATGGAATTACAAGGTATTATAGAGCAAGTACTATGTGAATTATCACCGGAGCTCAATAATAATTTGCTACAACAAACTCGTCGAACGTTGGTAACTGTAGCACTATTTAATAAATATTTATCAAGATTTTTTTGTTTTACATAATCTCGGTAGTAATTTCTTATATCATGCATTGATGCTCTTGATTCCTCAGTACTTAAAGATCTTGGGATTAGAATCTTTGGTGAATTTTTGCGAAAAACATTAGCATTCATGAGTGAATTATCTTCGGAAAAATTAGAATTTTTTGAACTAAAAACAAGACCAGCATTTACATTAGATGAGCTTTTATTTTGTTTTTTCCAGTCAGAGTAAACAAGTTCGGGAAGTTCCATCCACCTGGAAGGACTTATTGTTAATTGTGAGCCATCTAGATCATTCCATGAACCACCTGGACCTGGCGCTTTACCTATACAAACATGATCGATTTCTCTATTGGGATCATATTTCCAATTTAAACATGTTGGTAGATCAATTCCAAGATCAGCATCAGGATGCTTCAGTTTATCATATAACAAAGCTACAGGATTAAATGAGCGTCCTTCAAGTCCATTGCTTAAAAATTCCAAGTCATTCTCAACTAAAGATATGTTATTGTCTAAATGATTTAATCTTGTTTGCAAAAATTCATCAGATACCGGATTTCTATTGTAATAAGGCCAATGACCAGATAAAAAATATGATAGGCATAAACCGGATGGACCATTGCCAATAATTACTACATCTTTGTATCCCCCAATCGCCCTATTAGCATTTTTTGAATTTATTAGTGTAGCACAATTAGGCATTAAAAATAGATAATTTGGTCTTAGAAAAATAAATTTATATAATCTAAAATTAAAGTTTTTTTATATAAATTTAGAATGATGTTTAAAAGTTTATCAAATTAAAAATCTTATCAAAAAAAGCTTGAATAATAAATAACCTGTGAATAATTCAATGCAAAAGCATGCCTAGACATCATTTACATTAACTTTAAAGATTAATTCTGAAAATAATTATTTCACCATATTGGTTTGAGAACGAATACACACTTTATAATATCCTAAAACATGCGACTTAAGCACATGTTATTATACCTTGAATTTTTTAGCATTTTTATTAAAAAAATAGATACAATTTTTGTTACATTTTAATACCAAAATAATTTACTTCAAATAGATTTATGCCAATTTCAGTTCTATTTATATGTCTTGATCTAAAACTTTAAATAGCTAATATTTACGATTATCTATATAACCCTCCTACTTTGAATCATAATTAATATTTTGGTTTTCAAATTTTGCTTCGTCAGTCTGGAAACTATGCCAAAACAAGTTATAGAAATTTCGAATTGCTTTGTCATTATTTAGCTTATAGATTATTTAATTGTTCTTATGTTTGTGTTTAAAACGTTTTTTCTGCTGAATCTTAATGAGTCTTTAAATAATCTTAAAAAAAATTATTCGGTTATAAATTAATCAAAATGGAAGGCTGAGCATGTTATTTAGAAATTAAGTCGTCGATAAATTTAGATTTTTAAACAAATTTATTATTATTTTTTTTGGAAGTCTCAACCAAAGAAAATATTATCGCTTTATTTTAAACTATATTATGAAATTCTTTTAGCACATTTTTGGATTTAAAATTTATTATAATTCATAAATGTTGCAAACAGCTAGATAAAATGGAATTTAAATTCTGTGATGGATTTTCTACTCAAACAAAATAAGGTTGAATGATGCATGATTAAAATTGTTTGATGATAACTTATCACAAGTTATGAATAAAAACCTAAGATTAAATTCAGCATTTTGTGGTTTGTAAATTTCTTGATTTTTATCTTAGCAAAAATTTAAAATAAGTTAAAATGAGTTTTTTTCATTGTGTGTGAATTTAGAAAAAACTTTTAATTTTTCTTAAAAAAAAAACTTAAGATTCTAATGTTAGCTTTTATATGCGAATTTTGTCCTTATTTAAAAGCAATTAAATCTAAAATTTTAATAATATGTTAATATTCGAGTTAATTATCTAAAATTTAAAAAAAGCAAAAATTTAAATGTAACAGTATTTGAAAAATAACTTGATTATCTTAATTTAATTAATTTATTTATATCCTTATTAATTTAATGCTTAAAACAAAAATCAATATTTTTGAAAGTTATTCGATTTCTTCAATAAATATGCCTACAATAATAAGAAATAAAAATTTGCTAATATTAAGTATGATTTTATCAACTTTGATTATTTATCTAGAAGTCAAATTAGAATTTGAAACATTCGTTTAACTAGGTTTATTTTAAACCTATATATAAAAATTTTCTGAAGGCTAGTTTTGAATAAATTGGATTACTGAAGAAAACAATTTATTTAAATTTTTTTTAAAACTAGCTAGAAAAGATTAAATAAAACAAAAAATATGAAACAAATTTATTGATAATTAATTTATGCGAATTTTTCCTATTATTTAATTTAAACACAACACATTTTATAGAGAATATTAAATCAATGATTTTTAATAATTGTCTTTATTACTTTTAAGTATTATTTATGTCTAATTTTAATTAAAAATTGAAGAAAACAAAGATGTGAAAAAAAGCTTAACCTTCTATTTAATTCAATCATTTGTTAACAATTGTTTATATTTTTAAATCTTTTTTTGAAATAGTACGATTTGATTGTTTTTATAGATAAAAATCTTCGTTCTAATCGATATGTTTTCTTAAATAATTAAATTTTATATGTTGTAAGTAGGTGAATCAAAAAAATTAAGTTTTTTTTTCTACAAGTTATTAGTTTTCTTTTAATGGTTGATAAAACAAAATTAAAAAAGAGTGGGTTCCGAAAAAAGGTAATTAGATACGAGTTTTCATTTTGGATTTGTTAAATAGTAATATAAAAATATAACGAAAATTTGATACACAAAATAATTTTTGTCTCTTGTCATTTTAAATTAAAAATAATCGATAATTGTTATAAAATAATTAACGAAGGCGATATAAATTAAAGTTTAAATTTAAATTAAATGGAAAAATTTTGTTATAATCGATTTTCAAATGAAAATTATTTAGCTTTTTCTTCTTTATTTAAAAAACATTTTAAAAACTTTAACTAATATTATATTTTTATTAAATATTTTTTCGTAAAATAAAGAAAATTAAAAATAAAACAAAAATATAATTTTTGGACTAAACAACTAGCTGTACCATCTGCAGTAACACGATTCTTTAGGGCATTTTTTATATGGACTTATACAATTCTCATAGCAATCTTTACAACTTAGCTTTGAGTCTCCTATTAATAAACATAATGGTATACCATTGAATTCATTAGGATCTTCATCTTTTGGCAGCTTTTCAACAAGTTTAGGGTCAATTTTTTCGCAATGAAAAAATGGATTTTTATTAATTTTTTTAATTGAGGTTGTTGTTACAAAAATTGGACTTTTCCTAGTGGTGTTTATTTTTGTTGTCTTAGATCTCTTTGTTGTTGTCTCTGTTGATATTTTTGTTGGTTTATAAGGTTTAGAAGTAAAAATTAAAGAAAATGATGTTGTGATTTCACCCGGAAATGACCTTATTTCAATATCAGCACAATTATAGAATTCTTCTTGAGGTCCAATTCCGATACCACTTGTCCCATTCGGTAAGCTTCCCTTTATTTATTTTAACATATTTATTTTGCTTAATATTAATTAAATATCCTACCCAGCTATTTCCTGCTCTGTATTTCCATTGAAATACACAATGAGAGCATGTTAAATCAGATGGCAATTTTAAGCTTAAATCAAGTCAACTGATTATCTTTTAACTATAAAGAAATAATTTACTTAAGATTTATTTCGTCTTCGCCAGTTCTTACTGGATATGATGTACCATATCCAACTATTTCAAGTAAATTTTCATCCAAACATTCTTTTGTTACCTCAATAAATTTATTTACTACTGGACAAATTCTGAATTCCATATTTCCTTGATGATTAGCACTTAGCTTTATAAATGATTAAGATTTCGATAGTTTTAAAAAATTAATTCTTTTTTCATTATACCCTCACACGAACATCAATAATGTTTCCTCTCACATAACTTTTAACAATGGTACCAGTCGCATATTTTCCTAATTTAAATAAATAAACGTTCTTCTTAAAAAAAAATGTTTACCCCCTGCTTCATGTAATCTTGGACCATTGAAATTATCTCCGCATATTCCACATTTACCACCATTAGTCGCATGTTGCATACCAGCTCCTCCACAATTAAGTTCATTATCATTATAATTTATTGGTGTACTGAATCCAAAACGCCATGCTGCATTCCGAGCAGCTGGTAATTCGAGTCTACCATGGGAAAAGCAAATATCGACCATGCTCAACAAACAGATTTTAATGAGCAAAAAATTTAGCAGTCGAATAATCATTCTTAATTCTGTAAACCTTTTTAAAAATTTAGAAATTGAGTTTCTCAAAATCAAGTATTTCTATTTTTTTCTAGTCTGCTCTAAGTTGACAATCGAATGTTGATTTTTTTCTTTTAAAGAATTATAAATTAAATGTAAATTTATCAAATACCCAGAATTTTTGCCTCTGTAAGTAAGGTCACTAAAGCCAACATTTGCATGCAAATATTTTTATTTGATATTTTAAGCCATTAGTTGAAATTAATATTTAAAAATAAATAAGATCTGAAACTTGAGAATCAGTGGTTTTTGTTTTTGTCCAAAGTAAATAATTAAAAATTTAAAAAACAAAACAAAATTCCATTCAAACCTGATTGCGTAAGTTCTATTGAATGTAAAATTAACTAAAATAAAATTTAAATATTTAATTTTTCATATATTAAAAAACAAATATAGACAACCGATTGTAACAGGGGTTTAAAGTTAACATGAAATTTAAGCTCATTTTTTTTACAAAAGGATGGTTATCTTAAATTATTTAAAAATCAAAACGTATTTTCATCTTGTTAAAATAATTTAATTTAAAATTAAACATAAATAATTATTTTATCTTTCTTCGAAATAAAAGCCAATTAATAATTAAAATTTATTAAACGAGTAAAAATAAAAAGTTAATAAAAAATTTTCCAATTCTAAAGTTCTATTTTTAAATTTTTAAGGCTTTCGTCTACAAAATCAATCATTTCTTGGAAATTTTGACTCTTCTGTTTTCGATTTACGTTGTTTTTATTATAAGATGGAATAAAAAAGAGATTTTCCGATCTTGGATTCTGGTCAAAAATTTCAGGAATATCGTTTAAAAAAGTGTTTATCTTGCAAAATGTAATCTCTTTATTTTTTGCATACTTGTTAGCTATTTTTTCTAAATTCTTTTCAAAATTTGAATCACCATGAGCTATTAGGCCCAAAAAAATATGCTTTTTTGATTCTTTCAAAAAGTTTTCAATTGTTTTTCCAACTAATTTTATTACGTTTTTATTATTTTTCTTGGGGATTGCTTCTGATTTTGTATATGGCGTTAATTTACCATTGATGAAATTGTTCACAAATTCCGATACACTGTCTTCTTCAAAAGAATCGCTATCTTCATCAAAGATAAAAAATTTTGATTTTTCATTTATACATACAATGCTTGTTTCGCTTGGTGACTCTTCTAAGTGAAATTTCTACAAATAAAATATGACAGAAAAATATTGAGAAGAATAATTTTAAATCAAACCTTAATTAGATCATAATTTTGAGTTTCATTAGCTAGCACAAATTGTATATTTTTAAACTTTTTAGCAATTAAAGCTATTTTATCTCTGATATAAACAACATCTTTAAATATAAGAATTAATTAAATTTAATTAAATACATTTTAGCCGCCTACGAGATTGTAATTCTTGATCAACGTCATAAAAAACATAGCATGATGGTCGTATTTTGTCATATACTAATGGAAAATTTTTTGGACTCATATAACCAACTAATGGTACTGAAGTTTTGAAAACAAAATGTTCCAAATCCTCAATACTGTAATTTTCTTTGTTTAAGACCACAAATTTAGGCTCGTTCTTACAAACTGCCAATTCATGATAAAAAACTATTACACTTGATTGCTTTATTTTATCACTTTTTATAAATCGCAAAAATTCCTCAATTTCAAATGTATGAAACAATTTAGCATCTTCAGAATATTTTGAGGCAAAATGGTTGAAAATTTCAAAGCTTTGATCCTTTTGGTCTTTAAAAAATCCAATGACATGAATATCTGTTGGGCTATTTATTTTTGCCATAAATGAGTTAAAACTTTTGACTTCAGTGGAGCCAGCTGATTGTAATTTTTTCATTGTATTTACAATATCTATAGAAATTTAATTATAAATTAAATGATTTATATAATATAAGATATGAAGTAGATTTAACCATAAACTTCTCTTCCTCCTTTGTACTCGTAATGACGACCTCTTCGAAACACCAATAAGGTCGGATAACCAGCAATTTGATATTTTTCACTCAGTTCTATTTCAACAGTTGCATCGACTTTTGCTAATGGAATTGGACTTACAGATTCGGACAATATTTTTGCGGCTTTCTCGTAATTTGGAGCTAAGCGGACACAATGGCCGCAACTTGAAGAGATTTTTTTCTGTTAAAATAGTTAATGTTTGTAATTTAACTTACTTTGGAGAGTAAAATTCTACAAGAGAAATATCAAAATTTTCGACCCATTTGGTAAAATTAGAGTTGGATAAAACAGCTACTTTAGATACAGGTGGCTTCCAATTATTGCTTGATTCTTGAACTAGATAGTTAATTATATCTTTTGCTTCTTTTCTTGGACCATCATATTCAAATGCTACGGATTTTCTAAAAATTTTTAAGGTTGGATAACCTTGAATTTGAAATCTTGCTGCCAATTCTGTTTCAACAGTGGCATCCACTTTTGCCAAAATAATTGTTTTGTCACTTTTGATCGATTCGTCTTCTTTCAGAAGCCTAGCAGCTTCGTGGTAATAAGGTTTCATATGGACGCAGTGTCCACACCACGGAGCATAGAAAAACACTAAATAAAACATTTAAAAAATACATTTTAAATTCAATCATGCTTTTATACCAACAGTGAATTCATTTTCAACCAAAAATTGGTCAAAATTTTTGGAATTCAGAACGAACACAAGCTCGTCTTGATCTACTGTATTTGCAGATGAAAAAGTGACAAAACTGACAATTACTATAAACAAATAGATTTTTTCTATACGTGAAATCATTTTTTACTTTGAAATTTAGCTAAAATTAAAAATGTTAAATTGAAAATTTTTGTTAAAAAAATTATTCTTGAAATTTCTAAAGCATTTGTCCATATAATTCGTACATATTTTAAATGTAAACCAATTGAAAATTTACAGGTATTTTAGAAAATTGTTTATTCATTAACAAAAATAAATTATCTCAATGTTAGTTCTAATTTAAATATTTCTATTGAGACCCTCATATTAAAATTTTTAACTGTTTCTGAAAATCTAAATAATCTAAAAATTTTTCTGACCCGATCATTAAGTCGTTTTTATATTTCAATTTAATTTTAAGTCACGAAATTTTGGAATTATATGTCAAAAAATTTAAATAAAATTTTTTTCTCTATTAATTTCTAATCTGTTTGGCTAATAAATAATTAAATTTATTTAATTCCTTATTCACTTATTGTGGAGCAAAGTGTCAAAACTTTTACATGTCATATTTAAATAGGTGAGCTCCGAGCTTTTTTAATTGTCGACATCCATGTTACTGTTAAGTATTCGTTTTCTCTTAATTCTAAGTATATATCCAAGCCAACATAGTCTTTTATTCTTGATACATTGGCTCATTGGTTCTGGCTTGGTTCTTCCGTATGGCTCATCATTCGACAATGTTTAAGGACATTGTACACTTTACTGCAAGAATCTTTCTCAGACCACCAGCGTGGACGTGTCTTTATCAAACTCAGACACTCCCGAGTGTCACTTCCGTACATCGACATCAAAAGAAGCGTTTTCCAGACTCAAACATCCAGCAAGGAGACAAAAATTAAGAAAAATTCAAATGATTATTTTAAAATTTTTATTATTTTAATAAATCAATATAAGTTTTAGTTTGATTTTTATTCGTAAAATGGTCAAATTTTTTACAGTTTAACACAAAATTTTATCGTTTTGTTTTTTTTTTCACGGATTTAAAGATAAATAATAATTTAACTCAATTTTATTTCGTAGAAATTTCTAATAAAATTTTTATTTCTTTATTTTGCTTAAATAAGCTATGTTTTATATTTAACACATTCAAAATATAATTAACAGAAACAATTGATAGTTAATTTTGAATTTTTTTAATTTTCAAAATTTAAACTTAATTTAAGTTGAAGGATTACAAATTAAAAGTTTCATTTAAAATTTAATCACTCTTCTTAAAATTGAAAATTGAAAAACACTAATAGGCTCATTAAAAAATGTCAACAACATTGACAGATACTCTAATGACATCGGAGCAAAGTGCTCCACAGTTGGTTATCTGGGGCACAAATATCAATATGCATAAGGTCAAAATAAAGTTTCAAGAGTTTATCAAAGCTTATCTAGTTCACGATGAGCAAGAACAGAAAGAGCTCATGAACGAAGGTATTGACATCACAGAACCTTATTACATGCAGAAATTAGAAGAAATGCATTTGATAGAAGAACCTTTTTTTAATTTTGATTGCTCTCACTTACAACACTTTAATGTCGAGCTGTACAAACAGCTCATATGTTATCCTATTGAAGTTATGGAAGCTTTTGATACGGCAGTAAAAGAGTTTTACTTCACGAAATTTCCTGATGATGAATTGAATATCCGTGTAAGACCATACAATGTTGACAAGGTAACCAGCATGAGAACCTTAAACCCTTCTGACATTGATCAATTGGTAACCATGACAGGAATGATTATTCGCTTGTCAAACATTATTCCGGAAATGGCAGAGGCTTTTTTTAGATGTAGCGTTTGTCAGGCCAATTGTACAGTAAAACTCGAACGTGGTCGTATACTTGAACCTACTGTTTGCCAAACATGTAATTCGAACCATTCTTATGAAATTATTCACAATAGATGCACATTTTTTGACAAGCAGCTCATAAAGCTTCAAGAATCACCAGATGAGATGCCAGCTGGCGAAACTCCCTGCACAATTGCCTTGTACGCTCGAGATGATTTAGTTGACGCAATTCAGCCAGGAGATCGTGTAGAAGTAACTGGTATATATAGAGCAATTCCACTTAGAGTTAATCCTAAAACCAGAAACATGAAATCAGTATACAAAACTCATATTGAAGTACTTCATTTTAAAAAGCAGGATAATAAGCGATTGTATGAAGTTGGCGAAGATATTGATATCAGTAAAAACTTCACTGCTGAAAGAATTATGCAGCTAAAAGCTTTGTCAAAAGAGTCCAATATTTATGATCGCTTAGCTAGTGCCATTGCGCCAGACATATTTGAAAATGATGACGTAAAAAAAGGTATTCTACTTCAACTATTCGGTGGCACATCGTGTGCTCCAGAGAGACAAAGCGACGATTCTCAAAAAAATAACAGCCAATCTGGTCTTCATACTCGTTCCGAGGTCAATATTTTGCTTTGTGGTGATCCAGGTACATCAAAATCACAGCTGCTTCAATATGTCTATAGATTAGTGCCAAGAGCCCAATACACTAGTGGCAAGGGCTCTTCTGCTGTTGGTCTAACTGCTTTCATATCAAAAGATGTTGAAACAAATCAATATGTCTTACAGACAGGTGCTTTAGTATTGGCAGATAATGGCGTATGTTGTATTGATGAGTTTGATAAAATGAGCGATTATACAAGAGCCGTATTACATGAAGTTATGGAACAGCAAACTTTATCTATCGCAAAAAGTGGTATTATTTGTAAACTAAATGCTAGGACAAGTATTTTGGCAGCAGCAAATCCAATCGAATCTAAATGGGCTAAAGGAAAAACTATTGTAGAAAATATTCAATTGCCTCATACCCTTATGTCTAGATTTGATCTTATTTTCTTAATTTTGGATCCTGAAGACGAATTGTACGATAGAAGATTAGCTACTCACTTAGTTTCTTTGTACCATGTGTCAGACACAATGGCGCCAAGTGCCAACCATTTAGAAATGGATTTACTTAAGGATTATATTATGTTTGCCAAGACCCAATTTAAGCCGAAACTTACAGAAGAAAGCGGCCGAGCTTTAACTGAGGCTTATCTAGAAATGAGAAAGTTAGGAAGTGGAAAAGGTCAAATTACAGCCTATCCAAGGCAGTTGCATTCGTTAATCCGTCTTTCTGAGGCACATGCTAAAATGAGATTTAGCAATTTGGTTGAAGTGTGTGATGTAGAAGAGGCTAAGCGTTTGCACAGAGAAGCATTAAAGCAGTCGGCTGTTGATCCAAAAACTGGACGTATTGATGTTGGAATTTTAACAACTGGTTATAGTAGTGAGGAAAGAAGAAATAGAGAGAAAATAGCTCAGGCATTGAAGAAAATTATTCGTGAAAAAGGAAAAATAACTACCTTAAAAAAAGAAAGTTTATACCAAGACTTATTGACTCAGTCAGATGTGCACATTCAGAAAGATCACTTTGAGAGCGCTTTAAGAGATCTTCAAGAGGATGACTATTTGATAATAACAGATCAAGTTATTCGTATACTAAGCAATTAAAAATTTTAGAGAATATTTTTATTTGTAAAATAATAGTGAAATTTTAATAATCGTAATTGTACAAAATTAGAAATGGTCATTTTTTTTTTCTCAAAAAAAAAACCTAAAATTTGAATATTTTTTAAATAAAAATTTTAAAAACATTCATCCACTTAAAATGTCCCATAGATTCTTAAGTTCATAGCCGTCTTTTAGCTTTTCTATGGCCAAACCAAGTTCTTGACTATAAACCGGTTCTTGGACTGCCAAATTTTCATTTTGATCATAAGCGTAGTATGCAGCAAAAGTGTCTGCATGTTCGTCACTATGTTCTATTTCAACATCATCCGATTTTTCCACCATAGAATTTACGCGTGCTTCTTCAATGGACTGTGTCTTAAAAGAAAAAATACTCATTCTTTAGAATCACTTCATAATGATATCCTCTATATTATTTTAAAGATTAAACCATATTAAAACAAGATATTATTGAGTATTTTTCCTTTAAGAAAGTTTTTTGAATAGTTAATAATAAAATTTTTCTAATTATTTTTATTTCTTAATATCTGAAGTTCAAATTATAAGATATATAAGAAATCTAAATGTTTGATAAATGTAATTAAAACAGTTTAAATATACTTAAACTAAAAATCCATTTTTTATTTTAGTTAAATATTTACTATTTAATAATTTTAAAAATTGATTGCAAAATAAAATTCAATTCAATGAATGAATAAAATTGTACAACATATAAATTTTCTTAGCAAAATTGAATAAATTACCTTGTCTTCAAGCTCAAAGTCAACGCCAAATATTGGTGAAGAGCTGAATATTTTGTAAAGGCTACTAATTTCTTTGAAAACATCTTTAAGTTTATCTTCTGGATCTATTTTAAATCCAAGAACGTAGTTTCCACTCTAAAAGCAGATTAAATTAGTAATAAAATTTTCAATGAAATTTAAATTTACATTTGGTAATGTCTCTATTACTAGGGCTGTACCAAATTTTGAGTCTCGAATTTTGATTCCTTTCTTAATCATAAAATGATTTAATGTTTTTTTTAATTTTAAATTAAATACCATTTGAAGATAAGGAACACTGACATTAAAATTTTCATTCATATTTGCGTGCCAAATAACACGGATATTGGTAATATAAAACGTTCCCAAATTACCTTGATCACTAGATAAATTCCATACTCCGTTAATTTTGTTATATAACTGCTCCTTGGGTAAGTGTTTAAGCTGTCCTTTGTTCAGAAGTGCACCACGTAATTTAACTTCTCTATATAACTTAGATGATTCATAAGCTCTTTATTAAAAACGTGAATACTTTTCGTACTTAATCTTATCTAAATATTTAAATACTTGTGAACTGAGATGATTGATTGAAACATTCTTGGTGAACCAGGTACCATGTAGGTAAAGATAAATTCGAATTTTACTCCATTATGTTTGGTCAAAATGAATAAAGATTCGGAGACACCTCTAAGTTTAGTTTTCGAGGGTTTTGTTGTAATATTTAGTATACAATTAAATCCAATCGCTAAAGAGGAACTTTTTCAATTAATTTAATCTAAACTTTAACTAATTTTACATAGATTCGTCTTTTGATTATCATCTGCATGCCAAATAAAGCGCAAATTTGTAATTATTATTCTTCCACTTTCACCACTGTTTCCTTTGGTATCTTCAACAGAGTCTAAAGAATCAATTATAAACTCGCCCGAGCGACACTTGAATTCACTGTTTGATTTTAATTACAGAAATTAAATTAGTTAAAATTTAAATATTCGTACCTTAAGCTACAATCAAATTTGATTTCTCTATCTTGCCAAACATTCATTGAATCAATCATTTTAACTTTAAAAAATTGAAGAGCTAAAATTAATTTATTTTAAAAAAATGCAATATATTGAAAATTATACTAAAAGATTATATGGTTGCTATAGAAACAGACAAATAAAATGACCATTCATTTAAATCAATAATCACTTTTTGATCAGATAACATATTTATTAAATTCTATTAATGATTTGTAGTTATTTAGCATTAAATTTTATCATTTTGTTTAAAATTAGATTTAATTTATATAATTAATTAATTATTTGAGATATAAAATCAAATCAATTGAGTTTAATATGATCTTTTTAATTATTTAAATAAAAATTTGAGAAAAAAATAGAGATAGTGGTTGCATGTTATTTTATTTAAATTACAATGTATACAAATAGATAAAATTCAAAACGCTTATCCAAGGATCGATTCTTATTGAATAAAAAAGTGATGAATTGTATCCATTGTAACCTCCATACAGCCACATGCTATTATTTTTCTAATCTTTCTAAAAATAAAAATATTAGTTTTAAAATGGTTAAAATGTTATGAAATAACCTTGTAGAATCCAATATCGTTGGCGTATTGTTTGAAACATCTACGGCAGATCATCATGCCATATTTTCTAATAACACCATGAGTACTGGCGCATACACGGCTATCACAAAATAATAAATATAAAATCATAATTTTTGAATCGAGATATATTCACCATTGTCTGGATCCTTGACCATAGTTTCTTGGATGTGTTTTGTGGATATTGGCGAAACCCATTGTTATTTTTTATTTAACTTAATGAATTCTAAATATTAATTTACTAAATTAGATTATTTACATAAAAAACACAGGTTCAAGAAAAAAATTTATCAAAAAAATTCTAAATGCTAGCATGCTTTCTAAGCTCAAATTATTCTATATGTTTTTTTACTGAGTATACACATTAACAAAAAAATGATATTTTGCAAATTATTTTTCATTTTTTTACAAAAGCATATAAATTTTAAAAATTTAATAGGAACATAGAAAATTATTGAGTAAAGTAATTTAACAAAATGTCAAGGTAAAAGTTTTAAATGGAAAATGAATTAGTCGTATTTTATCAATTCAATTTTATTCATTTGATTAAAAAGAATTTATTTTTAAAATTTTAGACTATAATTTAAAATAACTTTCAAGACTTGTTTAATTTCTAAAAAAATGCTTTAAAAAAGTTAAAATATGAAATAAAATACTGAATTTTTTTAAAAATATTTATTCTTCCATCATTTCTAATTTACTATTTTCATCTTCGAATAATATAAAATTTTCATTACTAAAATCAATAAAGTTACTAATTTTTGAACTATTAAGTGATATGAAATCAGATCCAAAGGTCTGCATTTTATCTTCAGTTTCACTTTTTTTATCATGGTTGAGATCAACCTCATTTAAACCATTTTTTACATCTTCGACCATTAAATTTGAATCAAGACACTTTATTGATGTAAACGGATTTTTTAAATGATTTAATAAAGGAATTATTTTTGTCCGAATATCATCTAAGAAATTTTCAAATAACATCTCGTGATTTTTGTTTAATTCATCTGCTGTATCGATGTTTTTACAAATAGCCAGCGCACTTACAGTTTTAATATTGAAAATTTTTGAAAGAGTGTTTAAGTTTTGAACACATCCGGCAGGGGTTCTAGATAAAGAACACATTACTTGTATGTGTCTGGTTAAAATTGATAATGGTTTACAGCTTTTACATACCAAAACTAATTCGAATTTTGAGGGATTTTTTTCCATTGCTTTAGTTATTGAATTGATTCCGATTCTTATTTTACCTTTGATAAAATCTCCGAAATCAGGTTCTTTAGTTGTTTTTTTGTGATTTGGTTGTTGGCGTATTTTCTTAGGAAGAGTTTTCTTTCGCCTCAAGTTTGGTTCTTTAGAAAAAAAATTTTCCAAAAATTCTATTATCTTTTGACTATCCTGGTCATTTATTTCTGGCCAAATAAAGTTTTCATTTATAATTGATTTCCGATTCATACTTAGAGCAAAATGATATTTTAATAATTGTTTTAAATCAATTAACTCGAATATTAAATCGAGATGGTCTAATTTCAGAATATTTTTATTTAAATAGTTAGACATACAAAATTTATTAGCTTTATATAAATTAGATAAAATTTATCTTAAAAAGACAATCCATAAAGCCATGCTAACACATGCGATACTGACCAGATGATGAAGTCGTGTTCCAATAACTGAGGCTAAATTTAATATGCTTAATATTTAAAAGGCAATTGTTTTTTAAATACATACCTTTGTAAAATATACCAGCAAATCCTTTTTTCTCGCTGAGGAAAAGTTGTCTTATTTTGGGAATACGTCGAAAATAAGAACATGAGCAAATTACTAATATAAAGAGGACAAGAAGTCCATCAAATGAATAAGCTAAAAATAACTAAATTAAATATTTTCAAAAATATATTAATAAACAAACCATTGACCATTTATAAGAAAATATTTTTGAAAATTCGAAAAAATAAATATCATAATTATTTCTATTACAATATTGCAAAATTAATAATACTTTAGATTAGTTTTGATTGAAAATGTAGTACTAAATTGACAAATGAGTAAAGATCACATAAATAAAATACAATTAATTTTTTCATAGTGAGTTATTAATATTATGCTAGAGTAGTCTGTCAGATTTTATTTCAGTGATATTAAAACTTAAAAGATAGATCAAGGAATATTGTAAAAAAATTAAACAGATGATTAAAATGATGAGCATTTGCTTTATTCATTTAGAATGTATTTGGTCTTGAAAAAGACCGGGGGTTATGTATGTACAATAACTGAATGTTGTTTAAGCTCTTTCGCCTCTTATGCGTCTTGCCAATTGAATGTCCTTTGGCATAATGGTGACACGTTTGGCGTGAATGGCACACAAGTTGGTATCTTCGAACAAACCAACCAAATAAGCTTCGCTTGCTTCTTGTAAAGCAGCAACTGCTGAAGACTGGAATCTCAAGTCAGTCTTGAAGTCTTGGGCTATTTCACGAACCAAACGCTGAAATGGCAGCTTTCGAATCAACAGTTCAGTGCTCTTTTGGTACTTGCGAATCTCACGAAGAGCTACTGTACCTGGACGATATCTGTGTGGTTTCTTTACTCCACCTGTTGCTGGTGCACTCTTTCTAGCAGCTTTGGTTGCCAATTGTTTTCTTGGAGCCTTTCCACCAGTTGATTTACGAGCTGTTTGCTTTGTACGAGCCATTTTACTTTGTTGTTTCTTTGTTTTTAAATCTAACTAAATCCAAATAATAATAGATAAATTTTCAAACACATACATATATTTTTATACTAATTATTGAATATGAAAAATTTATTTCAGATTTATGTCAAGGTCGTAAATATAAACTTTTCTTTTATTTCCTTGTTCATAATATAATATTTTTTTCTATAACGTAAATATTATGCTTATTTTTTTAATATCTTTTGTTCTTCATGTGAACTTTAAACTTTTATTAAATGATTTTACCTATATTCTTTTATTTTTCAAAATAGGAATTTTAAATTTCATTTTTTATCCACCTGGAAAAAAATTTTCGAAAATTCTAAATTATATTCTAAGAATCAAGATTAAAATTAAATATTATAAAATTGGAATTCAATTAAATAAATGGTTTAAAAATCGAAAAAAATTCATTTGGAAACATTATACAGAAATATTATCATTTAATTATTTGAATTCTTTCAATCAAACAATCTACAATCTACAATTCAATCAAAAAATTTTTCTTTTAAAAAAAAATTTTGTTTTAAAACTAATTGATTCTTATTTTTATTTGATGAAACGAATTTTATTTGATTTTAACCATATCCTTTATTCACCAAAACAGGATTTTAAATTTTTATTTATTTTCAAAATTTTTTAATTATTTTGATGATAAAAATCGAAACATTTTGATGTACGACTTAAAATTATGCCTAAAATTAACTTAATTCTTAAGATAAAAGGTCTAAAACTCTACAACTCAATTTTTTATGCAAAATAATATTTAGAAACTATATTCGATCTCAAATTGACTACTTATTCATCCCACTTTCAAGTTCAACTCAAAAAATCATCAATGATTCTCAAAAAATGCAAAACAAAATACTCAGGCATATCAAATACTTTTCACTGAAAATTAAGATCAATACCATCCATAAGAGTCTAAATATTGACATGATATCAACTAGATCTTAACAACTTTTGAATAAATTCCTACAAAAACGAGTGGATCGCCAGCAACTATTAGAAGATTTAAATGACTACCTGACAAACCCTCCTTTTCCAAACAATAAGTTCAACATCTTATTTGAAAATTTTAAAAAAACAATTATCTAGTAAATCGTATAACCTTTAGTTACCTATCAACTTTATACTTTATAAATTAAATTTATATTATTTTATTGTGCTATAATCATTTTTGTGCTCTGATGTATACATAAAGTTTCTCTTTTCTTTAATATTTAATTCAATATTTTAAACGTTAGGATAAAAAGAAGGACTATGATCCATTCTGAGTGGCCTGAGGACTTCCTCAAATAATACATTAAATAAATAAATAATATACTGTCTATTTTCTTTGTTTAGCTAATATGTTGCCACTTTTGAGTTGTAAACTGTTGCAATTCTAGTTGTTAATTGGACTAAATGTCTAATTGGACAATAAAGTCAATTAGTTTCTGCCAGTTGATCTCGAATTAGTTTGTTACTGTTCGATGCTTTCTGTAGATAGCGCTTTGATAGCAACTCAAAACGGTCCTTGGTGTTGCCGATTTTTGCAAGATTGTAGCAGTCTTTTGTTGCAGTTGAGAGGGCGAGTCTATGCGATATTTAGATTGCTTTTCGTTGGCGCATTTCAAGTGTCATCAAGCTTGTTTCCGATGCACTGTACTTTATGAACGGTATATAAACTATTATCGGCCTGATAAGTGTCTTGTATGTTGTTAATAAGAGTTTTGGTGAAGCGCCCCAATTTTTACCCCTTATTGATCTCATCATGTTGATTCTCTTGACATGTAGTATTATATCGAGCTTGCGATTTTCTTGCCCATTGAGACGTGTGAATAGTGTACATGCTGTCTTTGTTGTGCTGAGTTTCATTCTCCAGTGCATTGACCAAGTTTCGACTTCTTTGATTGCCTGTTGTAGATTGCTTTCGACTCTCTCGATTTTAGGGCTTGTAGTCCAAATTGAGAGGTCGTCGGCAAAAAGACCTTTATCCGTTGTTCTAATCTTCTCGATAATGTCGTCAATGAAGATGTTGAACAGCAATGGTCCGAGAACGCTTCCTTGTGGGACACCACACATGATTTGATGGAGCGTTGATTTAGATGATTGGACACGTACTTGAAACGTTCTGTTGCTCAAATAGTTTCTAATCCATGCTCCTATATAGGCTGGACATTCCTTCTTTTTCATTTTGAAAAGAAGTCCATCGTGATTTCTTGAGCCGTCGCTGGTTCAAATATTTGGTGTTTGCTTGGAGCATTTTCGAACATCTTCTTGGTTGCGCTCTCTACTGTTGTTTCGAAGGTTTCGTTGAATTCGAACTCATTTGATGGAGAAAACGTTTGCTTGAGTTGTTGAGCCAATATGTTAGCTACCTCATTTGAAGAAGTAATAAGTTGCTCCTGAACCTTAAGTAACGGACATCTGGACGGTTTTAGTATTTTGGAGTTCTCGATTGATGAAATCTTGCGCCAGAGCACTGTGTCTGATGTTTTATGAATGTTCAATTCAGTACAGAACTCCCTCCATTTGTCTCGTTTATGTTCCGAGACTTCTTTCTTGATCTGTTCGGTGAGTTTGTTGATTTGTCGCGTTGTTTCTGTTGATCTTGTTTCCAAAAGAGAACATTGGAGGTTTCTCTTCTTTTCGATGAGAGTTACAATGCGTCTTGGTAAGACTTGTGTTTGGTAGCTCTTTACTGAGTATGTTGTCTTTACCTCGTTAATAGCAGACGTGATTCTTAACTCGAGTTATTGAGTAAGCTTGTCAATGTCCTCCTTGTCAAGTCTGTTGTAGGGAGCCTAAGTTGGAGTGTCAGAGTGATGGACAGTTAGCTCAAGCTCATTGAGTACAGTCTCAAGAGCTAGACCGTATTTGTCCGTCTCTGGGGAAGTCCACAGTGTGTTGTGGGCGTTCAGATCTCCTGCTACTATAGTGTTGGAGTAACTGAAGATGGCTTGCATTGTATTTTTGCTGACTTCGTTACGTAGCGGAATATAGACAGACGCTTCGTGAAGATCTTCTCCGTTTGGTAAGATCTTTGGTAGACAAATAGTGATACACTCGGTAATGCTGTTGCTTGGGCTCTTAGAAACGACGAGGCAGGGAATTGTGTTTCTCACGCATATGCATACACCTCCTCGTTCGGCTCTTGTTCTATTTTGCCTATGAACTGTGTAGCCTTTGAGCTTGAATTGTTTGCTTGGCTTCAACAATGTTTCATTGAGCATGATGATGTCCAAATGTTCGTCTTGTGACGTTTGTTCGATGTCAGTTGTCTTGTTCAAGGATGATTGTACGTTGAGGTGTAGTATGTTAAGGTGTCTATACATTATGGTTTTTGGTTGTCTCTTTCTTTGCTTGCAAAATTGTTTTTTTGTGAAGTGTCGATGTTGACTGTCTTGTTATCTTGTTTGAGTGTTTCGAGCTGTTTTGGACCTTCGTTGCATTGACTTTTTTGTTATTGTTGTCGGGATGAAGTTTACTTCACCATTGTTTTGGATATTAGATACGTCTAAAATTGTGTTGTCAAAGTCCATATTTGGTTCTGGGTGCATGTTGTCGCTAGTCGATTGAGGAGATGGAGATCGACTCTTGCGTTTGGCTAAGTGGTTAAGTTTGTGTTGTTGCTGGCTTAGTTGATTGTTCTTGCGTGAATATGGTGTTTGTTTGGTGACTTTGTAAAGCGTTGCAAATGAGGTTCTGTACTGAGTGAAGCATTGTATCGCTGTTTATGTTGCAGTGAGTTTTGTTGTTTATGTGTTGAGTGGCTGTGTTGAGCTTTGTTACTGTTGGTAAGGAGAAGACTTCTCTATGTGAGAGGAGAAGTGAAATCTCCGCAATAAGCTTCACAAGGAGCTCGGTAACTGGTTTGAGTTTGGCTTCTATTGTGTCGTTTATCATGTTTTGAATATGTGGATGTAGAGGTTTAGAGAGAACTGCAGAAGGTTCTTTGGAGACTACAGAGCTCCAGTTTCTGTCTTGATTTTGTCTGTTGACTTGGTAATTTGTGGTCGTAGTGGTTGTAGTCAGTTGTTCTGTTGGTTTCGGAGTTGGCTTGAGTGAAGGGCATATTCGTGCGCACGCAGCGTGAGATCCATTACAGTTAGCGCATTTAAGTGCTGCTGAGCACTCTTTATGGTTGTGGTTGCCTCCACATCTGAGGCAAACTGTCTGGTTTGGACAGGTAGGTGCTGAGTGTCCGACCTTTTGGCAATTGAAACATTGGAGGATCTTTTGGTCTTGTGAAACTTTGAATCGGCAGAGTGCCAGCTTTAGTTGATTGCGTTTAAGAGAGCTCATTGCTTCTTTGGACTCTACTTGTATTAGACGTACTCAGTAGGTGTATTGAAAGCTTTATTGATGCTTCTTGTGGCAGCAGTGATGCCTTGTTTTTTTAGTTCTTCGAGAACGTCAGAGTCGTTGATATCAATATCAACTGGTACTCTGTGTATTGTTGCTCTTATCGACTTTGTTTTTCGCTTTGAAGGTGACGCCGGAGGTAAAAGCGTCGAAGGGCCACGGTTAGCTCAGTTCTGCGTGAGTCTCTTTGTCATCAGTGGCTATGATGAGAAGACTCACATCACTGATTATTTTGGCAAATTTGATTTTGTTTAAGGTGACGCTTTTGCATCTTATCAGTTCTTTCTGAAAATGGAAAGGGTTCTGGTAAGAGCTAATAACGTGTGGTTTAATGTTTAGTTTGATGACTGGTAACCTGTCAGGGTTAGTTAGGTCACCGTTGAGAGTCATGTTTATATTGAAGATCTTTTTGCAAGATTTAAAGTGTTAGTTAATCAAGCTGTGATTTTCAATTAATTTTTAGTGATTGATAATGTTTATTTTTTTTTTTTTTATTTGTTTACAAATTTGGAATTGGTCAAAAATGGTGAATTTTTTGATATTATTATATTATTATATCAGCACCTACTCTCTCTGCATAATGTCCTTTTCTCAGCAATCGATGAATACAACCGACTGGAAATTGTAGACCTGCTCAGCTTGAGCGTGTTTTGCCTTTGGCTCTTACTTTTCCTCCTTTTTCTCGACCAGACATTTTCTTTTTTGATATTTATGATTTATCTTTTATTCATATGCCAAAATGTCAGTTAGATTATTGCTACCTGGCGAATTGGCTAAGCATGCCGTCAGTGAAGGTACAAAAGCTGTTACAAAATATACAAGCTCCAGATAAAGTCTTGGCTTGCTTAACCCCCGGCCTTTTTCAAGGCCGTTTATTCTATCAAAAATAAAGCCAAAAGAAAAATGTTTTTTAAGTTTTTATTTTAAAATTTACATTTATTTTTAGTGCAATAAATAGATATAATTTAACTATGTTAATGATTTAGAATCAAACATTTGAACCTTTCCATTGCCCTGGCCTACAAATATTGAATCTGAATTAGTGTCTAGGCACAATATTTCTGTGTCAAATTTTGATTCACTGACTAACAAACCATCAGACATATTATAAAAATTAAGAACTCTGCTATTAGCTAATGCAACAACAGTATTGTTGAGCAACAAAGAAAATGACACTATTCTACCTGTTCCGGATATTTTATTAACTATTTTACCAATTGTGTCAACCATGTATAAATTTGAACCAACTGAGTAAAATATATATTCCACTTGAGAAATTTCATAAACATCGACTTTTTTTATGATACCAAAATCATCAACCTTTAATGATCTTGCAATTCTTTCATATGATAGAGAAGTTCTTATTTTTATTGATTTCATTGAATCTGCTGATACAAGATCACCATTTTTTAATTGTAAAGCACTAATTAAACTTGCACCATTTATGATCAACTGAGTTATATTACCGGTTGAATTAAGGAACAAAATTATTCCACTACTTGTTCCAATGATTATATTTTCCGAATTATAAATGCTTAAAGAATTCAAGCTTCCATATTCAGTTAAGTTTAATTCTAAAATAGTATCTCCATCATAAGTGTGAACTAGCATAAATCCATCTCGATTTATTGAAACAATTTTTGTTTTATTGAAATATTTCATGTCAATTAAAATTCCAGAATTGACAGACTTTTTCACTTGTTTTAATTCAGAATCCCAAAACATTAATTCCCCTAAAGTCGATGCGCTCACCAAATTGGACTCAAATGATGAAATACCTATAATTGCACCACCATTCGACCCCTCAATCATTAAATTTTTGTTTACAGTTGGTGCAGTGTTAAAAGGAATGAAAAAAAATATAGATGTTATCAAAGTTGTGAAGAAAAGAGTACATGATGAACAGCAAGTAAACAAAAAACTACAACCTATAAATTTAGCTATCTTTCTAAGGATCTTAAGCCCGAGTGAATTGAGTCTTTCTGTTGCTCTTCCCCATAGACCAGTTGCTTTGAGAAATTTTTGAAAGTAAGAAAATCCTGATTTAAGTTGAGAATATTCATCACTTTGGTTCGAATCTTGTGAATCTTTATCTTTAGAATCTGTGTCTTTATCTAAATTTTTTTTATTTGCATGAGCATGACAATAACAATGACAGTGGTAATGGCACCTGCAATGATGATGATGATGATGACTGCTTTTACAATTATACATTGAGAATATATTTCTTATTTATTATATATAAAATAATTTAATGAATTTAAAAAAACTTGTTTTTATTTTTTATATTAAATATTTTGGATGATTCTTTTTAAAAAAATTTAGATTATTTTGATAAACTTTGCATTCTGTGAAAATATTTTCAATCAAGAAATATTTTTATCAGAACTTGATTAATTTTTGATAAACATAAGGTATGAAAAATTTTCAAAAAAGATTCGTTTTATGCAAGTCAAAACATTAAAATGAAAAATATAATAAAATATTTAATAAATTAATAGGCTGATAAATGAACATTTTGATCTTATTTTTGAAATTGATAACCAAGTTGCCATGCATTGTACAATTTTTCTTTATTATTGCTTAAATTGCTTATTAATACGGAAACATGTGTTGAGATATACTACAAACATTTTAATAAAAAGTTAATTATTCAAAAATGAAGTTTAAAATTCCTATTTTGAAAAGTAAAAGATTATAGGTAAAATCATTTAATAAAAGTTTAAAGTTCACATGAAGAACAAAATTCGTATCATCAAATAAAAATAAGAATCAATTAGTTTTAAAACTAAATTTTTTTTTAAAAGAAAAATTTTTTGATTGAATTGTAAACAGAATTCAAATAATTAAATGATAATATTTCTGTATAATGTTTCCAAATGAATTTTTTTCGATTTTTAAACCATTTATTTAATTGAATTCCAATTTTATAATATTTAATTTTAATCTTGATTCTTAGAATATAATTTAGAATTTTCGAAAATTTTTTTCCAGGTGGATAAAAAATGAAATTTAAAATTCCTATTTTGAAAAATAAAAGAATATAGGTAAAATCATTTAATAAAAGTTTAAAGTTCACATGAAGAACAAAAGATATTAAAAAAATAAGCATAATATTTACGTTATAAAAAAAAATATTATATTATGAACAAGGAAATAAAAGAAAAGTTTATATTTATGACCTTGACATAAATTTGAAATAAATTTTTCATATTCAATAATTAGTATAAAAATATATGTATGTGTTGTGTTTGAAAATTTATCTATTATTATTTGGATTTAGTTAGATTTAAAAACAAAGAAACAACAAAGTAAAATGGCTCGTACAAAGCAAACAGCTCGTAAATCAACTGGTGGAAAGGCTCCAAGAAAACAATTGGCAACCAAAGCTGCTAGAAAGAGTGCACCAGCAACAGGTGGAGTAAAGAAACCACACAGATATCGTCCAGGTACAGTAGCTCTTCGTGAGATTCGCAAGTACCAAAAGAGCACTGAACTGTTGATTCGAAAGCTGCCATTTCAGCGTTTGGTTCGTGAAATAGCCCAAGACTTCAAGACTGACTTGAGATTCCAGTCTTCAGCAGTTGCTGCTTTACAAGAAGCAAGCGAAGCTTATTTGGTTGGTTTGTTCGAAGATACCAACTTGTGTGCCATTCACGCCAAACGTGTCACCATTATGCCAAAGGACATTCAATTGGCAAGACGCATAAGAGGCGAAAGAGCTTAAACAACATTCAGTTATTGTACATACATAACCCCCGGTCTTTTTCAAGACCAAATACATTCTAAATGAATAAAGCAAATACTCATCATTTTAATTTTAGAATCTCATTCATTATTTATGTAATTGCTTAACATTATTCTTAGATTTATCTTTAAAATCTAATATTACTTTAAATAAAAAAGTCTTAATTCATCATTTTTGATTATTAGAAAAATGTTTTTTTAATTTCTTATCATTAAAATGCATAATACTTTTAAAATTTTGATATAAAATTATTCTACTAAATTATGATGATATACCTTTTTGTTAAAGTTATTCGATTTTTATTTTCAATGAATATGTAAAATTATCATTTTAATTTTAGAAATCTCACCTTAATTCATTTAATTTCATTTAATAATTCTTAAATTTATCGTTGTAAATTTTAATATTTATTTAGAAAATAATTATTTATTTTCTTTCATCGTTATTATTAATTATTTTATTTAATGTTTAAAAAGTTCTTAAACACTTGAATAATTGATTTTTATCACTATTTTTATTTTAGTAATTTCTCTAGTTTCGCATCTATTGATTCAATTGCTTTATTGAGCAGTATATCTCCATTTTCAATGAATTCTTCAAATTTTCCTGTTAATAAGTCCAATCTTAAAGAATCAACTTGAATTCTTTGCACTAAAAATAATCATATATTACTTTTCATAATTTTCTTCAACTTGTGCTTCAAAATTTTCCTTTTTACTTTTTTGTTTCTTTTTTATCACTTCATTTGCCAAAATTTCCTCCAAATTATTGATTGGTTTTTCTTCAAACTCATCTAATTCATAGACTTAATGAAAACAAATAAACCATAACTATTTTTCAATTAAAATAAAATTGTACCCAGCGAATAATTCCATTTTTTAGCTAATGATCTAAATAGTCTATTTTTAAGTAAAAATTTGAAACAACCAAATTCAGTCTTATTTTTGGACAAAATCTTGGCAATTTTTTTTATAGAAAATTTAGTCAACGAAAACAATATATTAAATATTAGGAATGGTGCTGGCAAAAATGGTTTGTTATAATATTCTGAGACCAATTCATATCGTTGAAATTTCCATATTTCGTTTGCTTCTTGTTCAACTGTATCATAGGCGTTGCTTTTAATTTAAGTTAGATAAAATTAATTTTAGAATAATTAAATAATCATTACTCAAAAATGGCAATCAAAAGATTGACAAGTAAAATATTTAGAATTATCAAATATATGACGTATAGAGCTAAAGAAAAGGCAGCGCCAATTTCGTCAGGACATTTTTCATAAACTTCAGTACTCTCGCATGTTCCAGCCGAAGCGGCCATAATTGTATCCAAAGTGTAGTATTCTCCACCTATCATAAAATAATAGGGCAGAAAAATTGTCTTTACTAGATCAAGATTCAATTCCAAGTTTTCAAACATCAATGCTGTAGATGAGACACCAAATGCAAACATAAAAACCAAAACAATGAGCATAAAATAAAACAGTTGAACCAACTTAAAAAAATGTTTTAATGCGAAAATGTTAAAACTAATTATTAAAATTTAAATATACCATTTCTCTAATCATATAAAATTTAGGACCAAGTTGACGAAGAAAAGTATACGCTTTTAAGAATTTAAAAAACCAAAGTAGTACATCAAGTGACAAAATAATTCTGGCAGCTTTGTAGCATTGATCATTATCAATAAATCTGAGAATAAATGCTATTATGTAAAGAAGAATGGCTGCTGAATTGATAACTTGCCAATTGTCTCCGATAAAAATCTTTTTTATAAAATTTCTCTTCATATCATTTATTATGAACTTGTAAATCTCTTCAAGGATTAATGCAAACACCCAAATAATAAGAATAATCTCTGGGATCGATATACCCATGCCTAATGATGTGGTTTCGTTAGATTGATTAATTTTATGAAAGTCGCACAAAACAACATAGCTGATTAAAATTAAAAAAAGAAAATACCAAAGCTTAAAAGTAAAAATAAAGTTAAAATAAAATGAAGCTTAATTTATTTACTTGGTGATAGATAAATTTACAAAATGGAGTGTTTAAAAAGTGATATAAGAATTCAATGAAATAATAGTCTCCTTCTACCCCACGATCGAAAAATTCATTTGCCAGTTCCATGTCAATTTTTCTTAAAATAAAACAATAATATATATTTTTAAAATAATTCTTAATTTTTAAAATTATGTTACTTGATTTCGATTTCATCTTTACTTTTGACCAAACTTTCTGAATCAAAATTTTTTTCATCCTCGACCGGGGTTTCCGTATTAATCTCATTTAGCTTTTGCCCTTGGGATTCTTTAGGCTTAACACGGTAATCCAAAGCGTATTTAGCCATAAACGGAAAAAATAGACAGACAAACAACAAAAATTTATTAGACTCTGGTAGAATTTTGCTGTACCATATTCTTATTAACAAATTCTGAAAAGATTGCATTGATACAAAATCAAAATTTTTGGACAAAGTTGCCACTTTTAGACAAGTAATTCCACCAAAATCGTTTATTCTCCGAATTAAAGTTAATTGAGAGTTAAATTCGTCTTTTTCATGGTACTTTTTTAGTATATCACAAGCTAATTCGATATAATCTCTAAATTTTTATTCTTTAAATTTTAAAGAACAAATTTAAGGAAAAAACTACCGTGGGTTTAGTTCAGAGTCGTCAAAATCATAACCAAATTCCATTTGGTAGTTTTTAGTTATCTTGCCAGCAATTAAAGCCGAACAAATGGGATTCTAAAATAAACTAATTATTTTAATAATAAAAAATAACTTTTTAAAAATACATTTCCTCTGCTCAGAAACAGCAATGACATTTCATATCGGCAAAGAAGTACATTCAAAATGAACATTTCATGGTCAGGATTGTCAAATTCTTCTTCAAAATTAAAATCTTTGCCTAATATATCAAAATTAGTAATAATTTGATTAATTTAATAGTGTTAATTATATTCACTTTCTTTACCATCTAAAATCAGTTTATATTCTGAATTTTCCTTTTGAAAAAAAAATTAAATATGTATAATATTCTATTTTTTATATAAGTTTTTTCGGATAAATAAAAGAAATAGATAAAAATATGAAACTAATAATTAATTTAGATTTTATTGTTATAATTCAGATAAAAAGAAATATTTTTGGCTTACTTCTGATAAAATTTTGATTTCATTATATGGATAATTTTTGAATTTGTGTTTGAAGATATGGTCAACAAGTTTGGTTATCACTTTTCCGATAATATCAAATGTAATAAAAGTTTTATCGATTGATTTCTTTCCTTTTTTGTTGATCAATTTCGCTATTGTTTTATACAAAAGGCTAGATTTATTTTTTTTTATCTTGATTATATAATCTAATAGATATTCAATTTTTTAAATAAATAGAACTTACGCATTCATTGTACAAAATTAAAAGCTGTCTTGTTGTTAAATAGCTTTTTAAAGAAAAACCATTTTCAAGAAACAACTCTACAAACTCGTGTTTGTTATCAATTATTGCACTGGTAAAGTGTTCTGAAGAGCAGCCTCTATCTATATTTTGACCTATGAACAAGAAATTTCTGGCAATGTCTATTCGATTCCAACTTAGAGCCAATTTAAGCTGTGTCTCAAACTCTTTGAATTTGTCTCCTTCCTTATCTTTTCCGGCATAAAGAAGTGCTTCTAAAATTGCCACATCCAATTCAGCTCGACCGTTTCTAGATCGGCATACAGTAAATAAGTGCAAATATTCAATTTTAAGTGATTCTTTAATAAATTTCAAAGTTTTATCGGCACGTTCAGCTGAATTCTTGAAACTGCTGTAACCATTAACTAAACATCTTCTGACCTCATTCCAGAATTCTTCACTAGCTAATAATTCAGATTGATCTTCCTTGGTGGGAAGACTTTTGATGTGATTGATAGCATATGAAAAACCATATTCCATTCCCCCAGTTGACTAAATAATTAAAATTTTAGCTTGTCCCATTTTAAAATAAGTAAATACCTCTAAAATTACACATGGAGTTCCCTCATTTACGGCCTCGCAAATACTTTTTGCTGAATTTGGACCTCCTCCGATCGCTAGTACAACAGTTTTAGCTGTTTTTCCCAATTCACCTTCCAATCTTGCTCTCATTTCAATGTCAGCTCCAAAATAATTGAATGCATCGTCTACAAGTATAAAATGTGTATGATTTGGTTCTAGAACAGATTTTTTTCCCAATTCTTTGTTTGGCTTTGAAGAATCATATTCAACAAAATTAGGTAAAGAATCCTATTACTTAAGTAAATAAAAAATAAAAGTAAAATTAGTCTAATTCACTTTGTTAATTAGCGTAGAATTATTGTACACCGGACACCAATCAGCTATTCCCAACAAATTAACATTATTACTCTGGTCAATCGAAAATGTGTTCTGTCTAAAAGCCTCGCCAACTAATTTCATGCATCCACCATTTGTCCCTCCAGTTGTAACCAATGCATCTTAAAAATAAGGCAAGTTTTAATAATTTTTTAATCTTAATAATTTTTTACTTGTAGTAACTGCTGCTTTTACAAGTCCATTGGAAAATGCGTCCTTTAATTTCGGATTTAGAGAGATTTTCTCCGCAGCTCCTGTAACAGAAATAATAAGCTCTGGTCGTTTGAGATTCCAACATTCTGGTTTAAATAGCAAATCAATTAGCTTATCAACTTGGGTTTTGTATGAGAGTCGAACATACTAACAAATTATTCTTGTTAAAAAATAATTTATTTTATTAACAAAATTACATTTGCCATTCTATCAGTTCCACTAAAAAGTATTGTTCCAAATGCATCAGTAGATCCAGAATCTTCTGTGCAAGTTTCTTTGTCCCATTTGATACCTATATCAGGATCATTATTTTTTTTCCTTCCTATGTAATCATCAATTATATCCTTATCATGGTCATTGATTGAGTTTAAACAATAACATCTTAACTTAAAATTTTATTTTTTTTAGACAAAAATAGCGAAAAAAGTTTACAAATCGTTATCTTTGGGTATAATAAATTTACAGTGTCGTTTTTGCAAATTAAGATCGGATAACTTGAAATAAATTTTAAATAAAGTTAAAATAATGATAAGATTAAAATTTACATCAGGTCCATTAACTAAAAGACTTGTTTCAGGAAAAATCCTCATTTTAATTTAAAGATTAAACGTAAAAAAAATATATCAATTGATAAAATCAAATGAAATTTAATTTCTAAAAATTGTTTTTCTGATGTTATGGTAACTAACTTAAATTATAATAAGATTTAAATAAATTTTCAATATAATTTTTAGCTATAACATAATTATTGTTTTAAATTAAAGAGTTAAAACAGTTAAATTTATAAAATTTCTTATATAAATTTAATATATCATCAAAATTAAAAATTTAGATTTTTAAATTTATTTATCAAGTTATTATATCAAAATATTAATTAAACTTTTAGGGCTAGTAATTTGATTTATAAAGATGTGAAATTTAAAAAAATTGATATTTGGAATTTTAAAAATTAAATAAAAAAAAATTATTTAATATTTTAACAAATTTTGTAAAAATACATTTAACTAATTTTGAAATACTATTCAAATTTGGTACAATTTTTAAAAAATAAAGTGAATCAAAACATAAAATGAAATGCTTAAAAAATAAAATGAATCAAAAAATTTAATTTTTAAAAAGTCAGGATACAAATTAAAATTCCAACAGTGGATATGAAAACATTTTTTGTTACTAAAAATTTTGTAGCTGTGAGTTATTTATACCAAATGAGCTCAAAAATTATTTAATATTTATTATGTCTAAAGTAATGAAGAAACATAAAATTTTAAATGTAAAACCAAATGCGCGCATAAATTTGCTCTGTAGATAAAATTTATTCATATTCATGTAAATAAATAGATATGTCATAAAACAGTTTATGTATTAAGAAAAAAATCAAACGACTTGTGATTAAAATAAACATAAAACTAGACTCTAAAAAGATTTGCAAAAAAACCTTCTTTATTCACAATCAATCTTTTTTTAAACTTTATCATTTACTAGATTTTATATCCAGCTTTCGATGTAATTTATTACCAAAATCAACTTTTTTTCCAATACTTCATTTTTTAAAATTTCTATTAAAATTGAAAAATTAAGGTGCAAAAAAAATTCAAAGAATGAACGATTTGGATGTCCAAAAACAGGTATGAATTAATAAAATATTATTCCAGATTAAAAGTAAAATTTTCATTAAAGATTCGCCAAATGGTTGCTTTTATTGACCAGGAAGCAAACGAGAAAGCAGCAGAAATAGACGCAAAAGCCCAGGAAGAATTTGCTATCGAAAAAGATAACTTGGTCAACCAACAAAAGCAAAAAATACTTCAATTCTACCAGAGAAAAGAAAAGCAAATTGAGCTTCAGCGAAAAATTCAGCAATCAAATTTACAGAATCAATCAAGAATTGCCATTCTAAAGGCCAGAGAAGACTTAATTCAGCAGTTACGTGACCAAGCTATTCAACAGCTAAGTTTAATTAGCAACGATGAGAATCGATATACTCAGCTTTTGACAAATTTGATTGCCCAAGCTTTATTCAGATTAGTCGAGCGAGAAGTGATAATAAAATGCAGAGAAAAAGACCTTAATTTGGTTAATGTATTCACTTGGATTTCGCATGATTAAAATTTTATTTTTGATTTTTTAAGCATTCTGTTGAAGCAGCAATTGGTTTGTATAAGAATGCGATAAAGAAGGATGTGAAAGTTACAGTTCTTAATAACGCATTTCTACAGCATGACATGTAAAGTTTTTCAAAAAGATAAAATTAAAAATATTTTTAATTTTTTCAAGTGCTGGTGGCATTGAGGCTTATAACTCTGATAGAAAGATTAAAATAAACAATACACTTGAAGCTAGATTGGACATGTTGTTCTATCAAATGATTCCGGAAATTAGAGAGAAGCTTTTTGGCCGAAATAAGAACAGAGCTCATGCTAATTAATACTATTAATAAATAACTTAATTTATTTTGTAACTGTCCGAGCATTTAATTCTAATCACCAATTTTGTAGTTTATTTTAGACTTAATTTTTATGTGACATTAATTTAAAATTCCAACTTACCTAAAAATTCTATCCTCTCGAATAAATAAATTCCTTTAAGTTTATATATCTTTTAATCTGGTAAATTAGTGGTGCGATTTAAACCGCAAATAAATTTAGCTTATAGAGAGATAAAGCGTCTTGATTAAGAAATGTCTGAAAAAAAAACAAACAAAAAATCAATTGAAGATGATGAGGAAGTCTCACGTAAAAAATCTAAAAAAGATAAAATACATGAAAAAGAAGATGACGAATTAAGACATAAAAAGTCTAAAAAAGAAAAAAAGAAAGAAAAGAAAGAAAAAAAAGAAGAAATGAATAAGTCAAGCGAATCTGAGAAAAATGAAAAAAAAGAAGAAAATTCTAAAAATAACCAATGTCAAGAACAAGAACCAATTATTGTCAGTGATAAGAAAGAAATTGATACAGATGTTCATACTGCAAACAATTGGGAGGAAGCAGATCTTGGGAATGACCAACGAAAGCTTAAATTCCTAAAGTTAATGGGGGCGTTTAAACATAAAAGTGAAAAAGAAGTACAACATAAACATTCACGTGGAAGTAATTAAAGAAAAATAAATTTTTTGAAAAAATTTATTAAAAATTTATTTAGAAAACGAAACTCAAAAGATATCAGAAGATCTCGAAAAACAATTTAATGAAGGATTAAGTCATAAATTTCAGAAAAATCATCATTTGGGTCTAGGTTACCATTCTGATGAACAGGCCTCAAAAAAACCTGAAAATAAACATATTGTTTTTGATGATTAATAAAAAAAATTTAATAACGCTTTATAATTTTAAAAAATCTTGTTATGTAAGAACAATAAAAATAAATAAATAACTTGAAATTAATTTATAATTTTAAATCAAAAAATTTACAAGAATATTTATTGGACTTAGCTAAATCTCATTTAAAGTTGTTGTTATAGTTTTCATATCAGTTATTGAAAATTATATTGAATGAAAGAGAAAATTCATTTACTAAAAAAAGATATGTATGTCACTTATAATATGTCTAAAAAGAATCAGGATTTTTTAATTCATAAAGATGTTAATATTAGCTTGAAAAGAATATTTACAATACAATGATATTAAATATTAAATTTTCAAATATTTTATATGGTATTTGGTCTAAGAATTATATAAAGCAATTATATAGATAATGGTCGAGTTTCTAAAATTAAAATGATGAGTATTTGCTTTATTCATTTAGAATGTATTTGGTCTTGAAAAAGACCGGGGGTTATGTATGTACAAAAATTGAATGTTGTTTAAGCTCTTTCGCCTCTTATGCGTCTTGCCAATTGAATGTCCTTTGGCATAATGGTGACACGTTTGGCGTGAATGGCACACAAGTTGGTATCTTCGAACAAACCAACCAAATAAGCTTCGCTTGCTTCTTGTAAAGCAGCAACTGCTGAAGACTGGAATCTCAAGTCAGTCTTGAAGTCTTGGGCTATTTCACGAACCAAACGCTGAAATGGCAGCTTTCGGATCAACAGTTCAGTGCTCTTTTGGTACTTGCGAATCTCACGAAGCGCTACTGTACCTGGACGATATCTGTGTGGTTTCTTTACTCCACCTGTTGCTGGTGCACTCTTTCTAGCAGCTTTGGTTGCCAATTGTTTTCTTGGAGCCTTTCCACCAGTTGATTTACGAGCTGTTTGCTTTGTACGAGCCATTTTACTTTGTTGTTTCTTTGTTTTTAAATCAAACTAAATCCAAATAATAATAGATAAATTTTCAAACACATACATATATTTTTATACTAATTATTGAATATGAAAAATTTATTTCAAATTTATGTCAAGGTCATAAATATAAACTTTTCTTTTATTTCCTTGTTCATAATATAATATTTTTTTCTATAACGTAAATATTATGCTTATTTTTTTAATATCTTTTGTTCTTCATGTGAACTTTAAACTTTTGTTAAATGATTTTACCTATATTCTTTTATTTTTCAAATTTTAAATTTCATTTTTTATCCACCTGGAAAAAAATTTTCGAAAATTCTAAATCATATTCTAAGTATCAAGATTAAAGTTAAATAATATAAAAATTGGAATTCAATTAAATAAATGGTTTAAAAATCAAAAAAAATTTCATATTAGAAACATTCATATAAGATATTTCAAATTATGATTCTTTATGCTTGAATTTGGGATCCAATTTAAACTTATTTTTCTTCTTTTTAATCTTTTAGAACACTTAATCTATGAAATAAAAATCTCTTATTAATTAAATCCAAAAAAATGTAACGAAAAGAAAATTAACACAAAAAGTTAGAATCAAACTTTTTCCATAATAAGCGGATATCCGATGCTTTATTTTTGATCTCATTGATTAAACAAGATGAACATAACTGACAAAGATTTGGCCATAGATATATTTAGCGAATAGTCCAATTTTGAAGTCCTAAATAGAAAATCTACAGAACCTCTGATCTTTTGAACCCTTTGGACACAAAACTTCGGATGATATTTTTCATTTGGCTTTCTTTTGACAAAGTCTGTAGATTTTCTATTTAGGACTTCAAAATTGGACTATTCGCTAAATATATCTATGGCCCAATCTTTGTCAGTCCAATTGCGTCTTTCTTTAACCATTTTACCGCTTCTTTCTATCCCTCACAGTATAAGGAAGATTTTTAACTGTGGTATAAAACTCATTACCTTTCTATGCAAGCATTCCTCGGACTGTTTCTCTGCTAATCATATGTTCATCTTGTTTAATCAATGAGATCAAAAATAAAGCATCGGATATCCGCTTATTATGGAAAAAGTTTGATTCTAACTTTTTGTGTTAATTTTCTTTTCGTTACATTTTTTTGGATTTAATTAATAAGAGATTTTTATTTCATAGATTAAGTGTTCTAAAAGATTAAAAAGAAGAAAAATAAGTTTAAATTGGATCCCAAATTCAAGCATAAAGAATCATAATTTGAAATATCTTATATGAATGTTTCTAATATGAAATTTTTTTTGATTTTTAAACCATTTATTTAATTGAATTCCAATTTTTATATTATTTAACTTTAATCTTGATACTTAGAATATGATTTAGAATTTTCGAAAATTTTTTTCCAGGTGGATAAAAAATGAAATTTAAAATTTGAAAAATAAAAGAATATAGGTAAAATCATTTAACAAAAGTTTAAAGTTCACATGAAGAACAAAAGATATTAAAAAAATAAGCATAATATTTACGTTATAGAAAAAAATATTATATTATGAACAAGGAAATAAAAGAAAAGTTTATATTTATGACCTTGACATAAATTTGAAATAAATTTTTCATATTCAATAATTAGTATAAAAATATATGTATGTGTTTGAAAATTTATCTATTATTATTTGGATTTAGTTTGATTTAAAAACAAAGAAACAACAAAGTAAAATGGCTCGTACAAAGCAAACAGCTCGTAAATCAACTGGTGGAAAGGCTCCAAGAAAACAATTGGCAACCAAAGCTGCTAGAAAGAGTGCACCAGCAACAGGTGGAGTAAAGAAACCACACAGATATCGTCCAGGTACAGTAGCGCTTCGTGAGATTCGCAAGTACCAAAAGAGCACTGAACTGTTGATCCGAAAGCTGCCATTTCAGCGTTTGGTTCGTGAAATAGCCCAAGACTTCAAGACTGACTTGAGATTCCAGTCTTCAGCAGTTGCTGCTTTACAAGAAGCAAGCGAAGCTTATTTGGTTGGTTTGTTCGAAGATACCAACTTGTGTGCCATTCACGCCAAACGTGTCACCATTATGCCAAAGGACATTCAATTGGCAAGACGCATAAGAGGCGAAAGAGCTTAAACAACATTCAATTTTTGTACATACATAACCCCCGGTCTTTTTCAAGACCAAATACATTCTAAATGAATAAAGCAAATACTCATCATTTTAATTTTAGAAACTCGACCATTATCTATATAATTGCTTTATATAATTCTTAGACCAAATACCATATAAAATATTTGAAAATTTAATATTTAATATCATTGTATTGTAAATATTCTTTTCAAGCTAATATTAACATCTATATGAATTAAAAAATCCTGATTCTTTTTAGACATATTATAAGTGACATACATATCTTTTTTTAGTAAATGAATTTTCTCTTTCATTTTTTCTCATAAACTTTATTTTTTGACATTTCAATAGTTTAGATAATAATATTCAAAACTCTGAAAACAAATTCTTTTTAATTTTCATCTTAAATCTCTAAAATTAATATCCTTGTTCTATTTATATCTTAATCTAGAACCCTGATTTTTCGAATTACTAATTTTAATGGAATTTATGGTTTATTTATATTTTTGTAATGGGCTGAAAATTAATTTAAAAATTAAAATCTAACTTTTTTTTTTTATAAAATATAAAAAATAAAATATTTCACTCCTAATTTTAAATAATGCCATTTGATGCTAAAAAGTTTCTTAAATACTCTGTTATTGTAATAAATGTTATTATAGTTTTATGCGGTATAATTTTACTCGCTATAGCTTCATCGATTCAAAGTCAGATTAATTCTACAAGGCTGAATGATACAATTGCAGGCTATTCTCTCTCAGCTGGTTCAATTCTTGGTATAATTACCGGTATTCTATTAATAATCCTCGGAGTTGCTGGAATTTATGCTGGAGTTAAAGAAAAATACAAACTTCTTGTAGCTTATACTGGATCAATGGCAACTGTTTTTGTGATTCAACTGATTACTGGTGCTGTTGCTCTCACAGCCCGATATAATACACAGTATCTTAGATCACTGAATAGCATTTATCAAAACAATTTTGCCATTAATTCAACTAATGAGGCAAAAAGAGATTATCTTCAACAATATTTTAAATGCTGTGGATGGAATGGTATAAATGATTATATTGTCTCAGAAAAATCAATAATTGTTCCTGTTAGTTGCTGCAAAAATCCAGAAACTTGTGACCAAAATGATTTGAGTAATTTATATGATATGGCTTGTAGAGAGCCTATTTCGCTTTATGTTGGTCATTTTATTGAAGTTATTGGCGTTTCATTGGTAATTATTTAAAAAAAAAATTAAAATTTATATTAATGAGTATTTATTTAAGATTATATTTTCAGTAATCAATTTAATTTCGATCATATTCACTGCTGTTTATTGTAAGAAACTAAAAACAGAAGTATAAACTTAGTGATTCATCGTTATCTTTTATCAAAAACAAAATATATCAAATTTTTTTAACTTTTAGATTGATATAAATTGATATAATTCAAGCTTTTAAGACTTTAATTATTGAATAAATATTAAAAAAGTTTAGATATTAAATGTCAAATTTTGATCAATTTTTTTTCAGATTTGATTATTAATTTTTATTATTATTTTTTTAAATATTTATTTTCTTTTAAAAAAAAGGTTTTAATCTGAACTTTATTTACAATATTCTTGAGATATTTTAATAAGAAACTATTTTCGACGATCATAACTTTTTCCATCACGATCTCTACTCCTGCGACGATCACTTTTACTGTATCTATGCGTATCTTCATACCTATCTTTTTTGATTTCTTTTTCTTTATGTCTATCTTTGTATCTATCTCTACTGCGATTTCTCTCTCTACTCTTATCTCGTCCATCTTTTTTTCTATTGTCATATCTTGCTTTTGAAGATTGATAATTATCATATCTGTGACCACGTTCCGTAATTGGCTCATATTTGCCACTATCTCTATTTTCTTCATCAAAAATCAATTGGTAACCATGACCACGCCGAGATTTATCTGTAAATTTAAACTTCTGTCTGCTCTCTTCTCTTTTCAATTCATCTTTGAAATTTCTATTATCTTCAAAATATCCAGTTCCGGTACCTTTACCTTTCCACTTGACTTTTGCTACCGACTGACTAAAATCAACATGAATACGACGGTCGTCAATCAATACATTGTCCATTTTAAAATAGGCATTTTCACAGTCTTCTTGCCGATCAAACTCTATAAAAGCATAGCATAGAGAGTCTCCTGTTTTTTTGTCTCTGATCACTTCGCATGAATTTATTTTACCAAATCTGGAAAAAATAAGCTCCAAATCTTCATCTGTTGTCACCGGATTCAGCTTACAAACAAACAGTACGTTTTCAGGCGGCTTTATATCCGCATCCGGAATATCTCCTATTATTTCGAGCAATTTTGCTCTTGTTTTAGCTTCTCTTTGATTCATAAATTTTTCAATTTCTTCTGGACTCATTCCTTCAAGCTGATCAACATCTTCATCTATTCTTATCCGGTCACTTTGAATGCGCTCTTCAGTTGGTTCAGGAGAAGCACGACCATTTTCAACACTGAGAGCAGCAAAGTCCTCGAATGGGTCGTCTAATATTACCGTGTGCATGATCCGAATATCCTGGTATGGACGCCCTTCTTTGTCACATATCCACTCATTTAACTTTTCCAACACTTCAAAACCTTTGGCAACCTCACCGAAGACTGTGTGCTTCCCATCCAAATAATCTATGTTATCAGCCAGGGTAATCAAAAATTGTGAACCGTGAAGATCGCTTCCATTGTTTATCATTGAGACAGTGCCCATTTTTCGATGTTTTATCAGCGGAAAACGCTCCATCTCAAAATATCTAGCTTGTTCTCCATAAACAAAACTATTCAAAAATTAAAGATAAATTTTAAATAAAAAAAGTGATTTTTCTACTAACCTAAAAATTGATTCTCCTCCTCTACCTGTTCCGGTAGGGTCTCCAGTTTGAGCAATGTAGTTTTCCTATAAGATTAATTTCTTTATTGAATTTTACAATCGTTTTACTTTACTGAAATTTACCTGTTTGTAATGGAAAAGACAAAAATTGTAATACTTTATTTTACAAAGTTTTAAAAAATTTTTGCAGCCTTAAATTTTGAAGTTATCTAATAAATTATAGGATAAAAAAGATAATTATACATGTTGGACGTTCGTCTACATATAAATCTATAACAAAGTCTCCAATCGAAGTTTCAACCACTACTGACATTTGAAAAAAAAAGCTAACAATTTTAGATAATTTTTTTTAATTAATATGTACTCACATTTCAGTTTAACTTGAAATTTAGTGAAAATGTTTTTAAAATTTTGCAATATATTATCTTTATCAAAAAATTAAGAGAATTAGAGTCATATGACCACTTTTTTAAACAAAAAATTAAAATCAATTAATTCACTTTCATATTCAGATGGATAAATAAAAATGTCGAAAAAAGAATCCAAATTAAAAAAAGTAGCCTTTTTCGATCACCAATGCTCTGGTGAAGATGAAGAAATAAATTTATTACAAGACAGTAAAAATGTAATTTATTTGAAAGCTTTTAATCCATGGCATAATTGCCAAATATTAGCATGGCTACTTTAATGGTAGATTTAATACGAAATATATTTAGGTCAACTATTCTTCTATTAATGGTGATTGCTCAGGAGAATTCATCATCCAAAATTTATATGAGAATTCAGCATGCTATCTTGAAGAAATGAAGCAAAATGATCACGAATTTTTATCAAATAATTATGAAGTAAGTTAAAAAAAATAAAATTATATATATATATATTTTTTTAAATTTAATCAGAGTTTAGATTATGATAAAGTTTATAACATGATAGATATGAATAAAGAACCTAAGTCTGCAAATGTAAATCTTTTTCATTTTTCTGACAATTTTGTTTAATTTACAAAATTTAAGAGTATTTTTGTTAAAAATTTATCTAGATGGATTGTTATGTTTTTAGTTGGCATTTGTACCGGTCTAATTGGCGTAACTATTGATTATATAGTTGAAGTTTTTTCAAAAATCAAGTATTCATTAATTGCCAATAGTATTACAGAATGTACAGCAGAAGGTTGCTTGTGGAAACCATTAACTTTATGGGTTGGATCAAATATTGGATTTAGTCTTTTGTCTGTACTTCTGGTTGTTTTTCTAGCAGTAATTATATTAGATACAGCTTTTTCTAGATTTTAAATCCAAATCTTTTCTTCAAAAAAGCCAGCATCTCGAGGAAGCGGAATACCAACAGTTAAATGTTATCTAAATGGAGTAAAAATTCCAAAAGTAATTCGCATTAAGACCTTGATTTCAAAAGTATTTGGAATAGCCACCGCAGTTCTGGGGGGTCTTGCTTGTGGAAAAGAGGGACCTTTGATTCACAGTGGAGCCATAATCGCTGCTGGAATATCACAAGGAGCTTCTAGTTCACTTGGCTTAGATTTGAATGTATTAAAAAATATAAAAATTAAGCTATTTGTTTTAAAAAATTTTATTTAAGATTTTTAAATATTATCGATCAGATACAGAAAAAAGAGATTTTGTTTCAGGAGGCGCAGCGGCTGGAGTCGCTGCAGCTTTTGGTGCACCTGTTGGTGGAGTTTTGTTTAGTTTAGAGGAAGGAGCTTCGTTTTGGAACCAAAGCTTAACATGGCGAATTGTAATTAACCTAATCATTAATAATTAGAACAATTTTAAATTAAATTTGATAATTCAAGTTTTTTGGCTCAATGGTTAGCACATTTACATTAAACATATTTTTAAGTTTAATCAAAGGAAATTTTGGTGACTTGTCAAATCCTGGTTTGATAAATTTTGGAAGATTTCAGGACATTACCTATTCGTGGTTTGAGCTTGTTATTTTTATTATCATGGGATCTATCGGAGGCCTAATAGGTGCTTTATTCAACTATTTAAATATTAAACTGACCAAATTTCGCAATCGTTATGATGAAAATAAACTACTAAACATACTTGAATGTATTTTAGTAGCTGCGACATCGGCAGTGATAGGTTTTCTGCTAAGCTATTTCGTTAGTAAAGATTGCCAGCCTATTGGTCGTGATTTGGTATCAAAATATCCCGTTCAATTGTTCTGTGATGATGGTCAGTACAATGCTATGTCTGGTCTTTTTTTTCAAACACCTGAAAATAGCTTGAGATCTTTGTTCCACAATCCACTGGGTTCATTCGATCCAATTACTTTGGGTGTATTTTGTATAGCTTACTTTTTCCTAGCTGTATGTACCTATGGATTAGCAATCCCTGGTGGTCTTTTTATTCCAAGTCTGCTCACCGGAGCGGCTTGGGGCCGTTTGATAGGGCTTGGAATATCTTATTATTTCCCAAACTTGCATTTGGATCCAGGCAAATATGCCTTAATTGGAGCAGCATCAACTTTAGCAGGATTGCTAAGAATGACTCTAAGCTTGACTGTTATCTTAACTGAAGCAACAGGCGACATTTCTCTTGGTATTCCAATTATGTTCTCAGTTCTAGCTGCCAAACTTACTGGAGATTTATTCAATGAGGGCATTTTTGATATGCACATAAGCTTAAGTGGAATTCCTCTTCTGGATTGGGAGTAATTTTTTGACATTTGGTAAAATTTGAGCTAAAAATTCTTTAAAGACCTCCAGCTACTACCGAAAAATTAAATATCCAAGATGTAATGAGCCATCCAGTTGTCGTATTTAAAGAAAAGGAAACGGTTGGACATTTATTACAAATTCTGAATAAAACACACCATAATGGTTATCCAGTGGTAGATGATAGCCAAGTTTCTAATTCTTCACATTTCGGACTTCTAAAGGGGCTAATTTTGAGACATCAATTAATAACCTTATTAAAAAGAGAATGCTTTTTAAATAATGACATTTTATTAAGACCAAAAGATTTCCGCGAGTATTATCCAAGATATATTGATATAAAAGATATTCATATTGAAGATTGTTACATGAATTATGAGCTAGATTTAAGACCTTACATGAATTTAGCTCCGTATTCACTTACAGAAGACTCTAATTTACCAAGAGTTTTTAGGCTCTTTCGTGGTCTTGGTCTTAGACACTTAGTTATTGTTGACAAACGAAACAATGTTGTTGGAATAGTGACACGTGTTGACTTGGCGCGTTACAAAGCTCATGTTGGCCTCAAAAACACAGTTGTAACTGAACTAAAAGTTACAAAATAATTTTTTAGTCAATTTTTTTCCACAATTTTTAGAACATGAAAATAAAATTTTAAACTAAGTTGTTATATAGGCTTTACTGGTGGTCGCATATTCTCATATTTTAATAGTTCTAATTTAGTTTTTTTTTTGATTAGTTAAAGTTATTTTAATGAATAAAGAGTATTGAAAAAAGTTTTCCATAGATACTTTAAAACCTAAATTGTCCTAATATTATAAATGCAATTAAAATGATTCCAACTTTTTTGAATTTTTTCAGTGATGTCTCTTTATTTTCTTTATAAATAAGTCACTCTACCAACTCGGTTAGACAGTTTTTTTTATGTCTCAAATTAAAAAAACTGAGTTATTTTACATTGAGTTAATTTTTACGTAGTCAAGTGGAATTGAATATCTATCACCTCGGAAATATAAAATTTAATAATGTTTTAATAATTCAATAAAATTAATCCTTCAATTTGACGATCATGAATTTTAAATTTTTAAGATATCCAACATAAACTTTTCTTTTTAAATAAAATTGTTTCTCTTTATTCAATGAATTTTTAATAATGTAGAAATGTACAGAAAAATTAAAGAATTGTTAAAGTCCAGGAAGATTTATGGATATAAGTTTTTGTGGTTACAGATTGATTTTCTTTTCTTCAATTTGTGGTAATTTAATCGATTGCTAATTAAATCTGTACAGCAAACATGCATACTAATCGAAGTGAATTATCAAAAGACATTCCTATTATTTTTAATTGAAATTTGATAAAATAATTATTTAAATACGATGTTTTTATGACGGTTTTAGTAGTAGTAGTAGTAAATAATACTGCGACCCTATTGGGTTAAGCTTCTTCGAAGCTATGGCAGTAAATTAGACTGTTTCTTGAGCCATTTGTCCAGGTTAATTTTGAAATTAATGATTGATTCGGAATTGACGATGTACTGAGGTAGACTATTCCAGACATTAACTACTCGATTTGTTAAAAAATGATATCGTTGCATGCAACTTTTCACATCTTCTCTAACTATACATTTGTCATGTCTTCTTAAGCTATACGACTGGTTTCGAGAAAAATTAATACCATTTTCAAAATTGATAATTTCGTATCTTTTAATAACTTTAAAAAGTTGGATTAAGTCTCCTCTCATCCTTCTAACTTTGAGATCAGTTAAATTTAGTATTTCAAGTCTTTTAGAGTAGTCAAATTTTCGAAGTGAAGGGATTATTTTTGTCATTCTTCTTTGTACTTTCTCGATTTCAAAAATATCTTTTTCAAGAAATGGACACCATGAACTAATGGCAAACTCTAAATGAGGTCTAACCAGTGCTGTGTAGAGCATTCTCAATGTATCAATGTTTAAATTTCTGAAACTTTTTCTAATCATAGCTAAAATACGATTTCCTCGACTCGTGCAATATTTTACTTGGCCTCAAAAACACAGTTGTAACTGAACTAAAAGTTACAAAATAATTTTTTAGTCAATTTTTTTTCCACAATTTTTAGAACATGAAAATAAAAAGATGTTTTTATGACGGTTTTAAATTTGATCTTTATCAAAAATTAAGACTTTAGTTTTGATTTTATTCTTCTATATATTAAATTATTAATTTTATTAAAAACTAACAGTTATAAAAACAATCAAAAAAATTGAATTGTATTACCCTTTTACAAAAAATATTATTTTTTATTAGTTATAAAAAAATATTATTTTTAGTACTTAAAAAGTTATATATTTAAATAAAAGAATTGTATTATGAAAATTTAAACATAATTTAAGATTATTTTGTTTAAAATTAAAAAAATTGTAATCTTGCATTCAACTTTTTAGTAAAATTATTAAATTTAAAATCTTAATTTAAAAAAATGAACAAATTTTCAAGAATTTTGAATAGAATTTTAATTGATGGAAGAATCAGAGAACAACCCTTTAATACTTCAATTCGTTTAAATTCAACCGTAAATAAATATGAAAATCGAAATATTATGCAGGAAAAAAATCGTGGTTTAATTGTCGGAATATTTCCGGATAAAAAGTAACTAATTTATTGATTAAGTTGTAATTTTTCACCTATTTTTTAAAAGAGATCAATTTGAAAAATTGATATCAAATGGTGCTCAATCTGTTTATTGTGGATTTGATCCAACAGCATCTAGTCTTCATATTGGAAATCTAATAGCGATAATAATGTTAATTCATTGCCAAAGAAAGGGTCATAATCCCATTGCCTTAGTAATTAATACATAATATCTACCTTATCATGCTTAGTTTATTTTTAAAAGATTGGATCAGCGACTGCCTTAATTGGTGATCCATCTGGAAAAACTTATGACAGATTGATTTTAAATTCAAGCGAAATAGTCGAAAATTCAAATCTTATTCAGAAAAACATTCTCAAAATATTCCAAAATCATGAAGAGTTTATTTGGAAAAGAAATAATCAAACTACTTTACCAAAGTTAAAGTATTATAAATTTTCAATTTTTTATAATATTACTATATAAAATTATATTTTATCAGAATTTTAAATAATATTAAATGGTATGAAAATATGAATGTTATTAAGTTCATGTCTATGTTTGGTAAGCATCTTAGGATGGGTGATTTGCTTTCACGAAAACAGCAAGTTATATCAATAAAAACTAGAATAAATATATTAATTTAAAATAATTTTAAGAATTGAAACAAGAATTAAGTCTAGAGAGGGAATTAATTATACTGAATTTTCTTATCAGCTTTTCCAGGCTTACGACTGGTATCACTTATTAGAGACATATAACTGTACCATTCAGGTATTTAGAGCTAAAAAAAATGAGCTTTAATATTAAAAGTGAATATTAGATTGGAGGAAATGACCAAACTGGTAATATAAAAACAGGTTATGAATTAATCACCAAATTAAAGCCCAACAAACGAATTTTTGGACTTACTTTGCCAATCATAACTTCAGAGAAAGGTGACAAACTGGGTAAATCAGCTGGAAATGCTGTGTGGCTAGAGAACGAGATGTTTAGTGCATTTGACTTTTATCAGTTCTTCTACAATACATCAGACCAAATGGTCGAAACTTATTTGAAATTATTTACATTTTTGCCAATAAATGAAATAGATGATTTAATACTCAAACATAGGAAAAATCCTGAAAAATTTACAGCTCAGCGAAAACTTGCATCAGAGTTGACTATTTTGGTACATGGTGAATCTGGTCTTAATTCAGCGATTAAATGTACAAACGCCTTTTTCCACAGTGATAGAGAGTCCTTAGCGAAAATGACCGAGAAAGAAATTGAGAGCACATTTAGAGGTGCATCGATGGCTACTTTGACAATGGCACCCGAAATGAGTGCGTTAGAATGCGCTGTTGAAGCTGGATGCTTTCGAAGTATTGAAGATGCAACCTCTGTAATTAAGGCCGGAGGCTTTAGGATTAATGGTACACTAGTTACCAATCCACAAGAATCACTAATTTATGGTCAGCATATTTTAACCAATAATATAACCATTATTAGAGTTGGTAAGTAATCTATTTTAAACTAAAAAATAAAATAAACTTAACTAATAAAATTTTTTCCAAGGCAAAAAAAATTATTATCTCATAAAATGGATGCCTTAATCAATGATATTTTATTTAAATAAAATAATTAGATAAAGTTCTCTTTAAATCAAATGCTCATTTTGCTAAGATTAGATGACGAGCTGAAATTACCATTTTCATTTGTGCCTGAATTTGTTTGTGATTGACATGCGTTTCTTATGTTTAATACTGACAAATCGATACCAGAAGACGCCGCAGCATTAATATTCTGTGTATTTACATTATTGTTGCTATATATTCTTCTTGGACCAATTAATGAATTCTTGGCTGCAGGTCTGAATATTACCAAGTCAAATCGGTTATTTATCTTGTATTGATCTGACGAGTTGTACATTATTTTAGCTATTATTATGAAACCAAGCCAAACACCTATAAATATAAACCCAACTATAGTTGGCACTGGGGTAAATTCATGAGCTTCTTTTTTGGTCCGATTATTAATAGGCACATTGCACCTTTCGTTATTGTATGCTGGAACTTCGATTGTAGACAAGTGTGTTTCAACTACGGTCACATAAAGTTCTTTTATAAAATAAAATAAGCCGATTCTTGATACCAAATGTTTGGTAAAAAGCACTAGTTTATTTGGCATAATAAATAATTTTTTAGACAACTAAGCAATTATGATTTTAGATAGAAAATAATGATAAAAATATTATTGATTTTTCCAAAAATTTTTAAATATTTTTTTAAATTACCAATAAAATTCTTACGAGATGAAAAATAAAAAAATGAATATGATGTTTAATTAAAAAAAAAATAAAAATATGTATTTGATATATTTAATTTTGAAATAAAAAAAGGATATTTTCGAATTATAATTTGAAAAAATTTATTTTCAATTAATCAAAAGCTAGAGCAATTAGAAGCTGAACTATATCTCCTAGAAAAATGATCTGTAATTAGTAATTTAGAAATATCGAAACCCGATTGAGACATTACTTTGAGATTATGTTTCTTAATGAGGCTATTATCAAACATTTTTCCATATTCGATACCTATTTTTTGATACGGTTTGAACATAATTAAATCATATTTATTATCACTAAAGTGTTGAGTAGAATTCATTATTTTTAAAAGTAAAATCAAAAGAACGAAAAGTCCTATGAAGCATACAGATACGATTGTTATTGCCGGCCATTCGTCGGAATTTAATGGTGCTTTTGGGTAATTGAAAATTGACTTTGAGTCGTGGGCTGATTCGGATTCCATATTAAGTTTGATAAAATAAAAATATTGTGTAAATTTATTCTAAAATAACTAGGTTTTATTTGATTTTGAGTTAGTTAAATTTGTCATTTTTAAATGTGTCAACAAAAAATCAATTCTATTACTTATTTGAAATTGTGCTAATAAAACAATTCTTTACTTCAAATCAATATTTTGACAGACAACTTATCAAAATATTACTTTTTATAGATTGTGTATTTTAAAAAAGACATAAGCTTTGAAAAAAATAGCTTTGTACATCGGACTTGAGACAATTTAATAATCAAATAAAAGACCTGTAATTTTTTCTTTATCAATGATACAAATAGAATAAAAGGAAAATAAACTGCTTTTAAATTAAAAAATGGAAGGAAAGCTAATGAAAATACTGATATAACCTTAACCGGTCGATGTATTGGCGGGCCTTCAAAAAGATTCATTTAATTATTTTAATTATTATATTTAAAATATCAAATACAATAAAATTTCGAAAACTTAAATTAAAAGAATTATTTTATTTTTTTTATAAATTCTTATTAGATGTCAATTATGCTGATCAAAGATTTTTAATGAACCGAAAAATTTTTTACAGCTTTTCATTTTTATAGAATTCAATTATGTATTTTAATTAAGATCTAAAAATTGTTTATATAGCAATCTATTTTGCACTAAAACCTAGGAAAAAAAATAAAATAGTGTACGGTAATATTTTAAGTAATTTTTAATTAATCACTTTTAAAATTTTAAGCATTTAATATTTTAATTTAGGTCTATACATTAGGATGATTGTTATATAAAAAATATAAAGATATGAAGCAACACTAATTAGTATTTATTAATTATTGATTGATATTAAATTTTAAAATCGAGTTTTAAGGCTTCACCAATCTTAATAATTGCTTAAAATTTTAAAGGGTATTTTTTAAATATTAAAATTATTACCGTAGACTCTTCGGAGATCGGACTTAAGACGATTTTATCCCTAAAAATGAAACTACTAAAATCCCTGGTCAAAAACCGAATATTCTAGCATGACTTCGCATTAAAAAGTGAAAATTAAAAAATGATAAAAAAGGGTCTTTTAATTGATTTTTATATTGGTAAATTAAATAATAAAATTAGAAAAGATTTTAGATTTTTTAAAAATATGTTTTATGGTCACTTATGAGTACACTAAGTCAAAAATTTTTCCATGGTAAATTTTGCAAAAGTTTGGAGGATATTCTTATATTGAAGTTGTTTAATTTAAGACTAGAAGTTTTTAAATTTTAGTTGTCTATTAGACTTTTCGAAAACTTTCTTAATTAAAATTAACTTTAAAGTAAAACGAAAAAACAAACCACAAATTTTTATTGATTATAAATTTATAAAAAATATTAATTTTAAAAGACATTTGAATTGGTATTTCTTTATAGAGATGCGAATTTAAACACAATTTAGACGATAATTTACATTTTTATTTACAAAAAATATTTCCTTTAATCTATGTATATATCTATTGGTAAACTTTTTTCTTATTTATATGGTTTCAGTTTCGCTAATCACAATAATAGTTGGAGTTGTAAGCATATTTTTCTCTGAACTTGTAGCTTGTTCTTTTCCTTCAGGCATTTGTTTAGTTTTTCTGGCTCTTTTTTTTTCTTTTTTCAACTCTTCTTCTCTTAAAATGTCCCTGTCCAAATAATACAAATGGTTATGATGATTATGGTGTGAAAATATAGAAGAGACAATACTCTGTGATCTGGAACCTGAACCATAAAATTTCGGTTTTTGAAAATAATGAACTAATGCGCCTATGAAGACAAATGATATAATAGCTAAAACAATGAAAACGGTGGAAAAAAGGACGAATAATTTATTTGACAAGTTTAATTTATCATTCGATAAAGTGTAATCATAAAATGGTAGATCTTGCGAATTATTTTTACCATTTTGCTTTTTCCATTTTAGTTCAGTGTCTTCATCGATAGCATCGTTTGAGAAAATGAACCAGATTATGAGAAGAGAAAAGAAAAAAAAAAGCACTATGGCCATCACAAGTCCTCGAGATATTTTACATTTTGGCAATTTGATTGAATTTTGAGGAATTCTCGAAGACCGAAATATGTCAGAAACAATTTCTTTGTGACGCCTTGTATTCCCATCTTTATTCACATTGTTGCTTTTTTCCACATACATTGATCCAATATTTTCATTTAACATCCTTTTTTAAACATACAACAAATACATTTATCTAAATAAATAGTATTTTATTTTTAGAACAAATTGATAATTAAAACTAAAAATATAAAAATAAATTCTCTCGTCAAAACGGAAAAGTTTGATCCAAATAAATGCTCATTTTTTAGAATTTAATTTCAGGTGCTTATTAATTCAATAGGTTGATGCTAATTAAAATAAATTAAGATGCTTTTGAGATTTAAATTTGTTTTTAAAAATTCAAGTTTGATATAGTCATAATTTTGGCATGCTTTTAAACATCTAAATTGACGTCAAACGAGAACTAATCAATACTTTAGTTATAGCTATTTTAACTCAACTTATTTAATAAACTAATACTTTTGGTGAAAATCCATTATATTTCGTTTTCTTTTCACCATTTCCTTAAACAAAGTATTCGTGCTTTTTATATTAATATTTTAAAAAAGAAAGCTCGGAACTTGTTTGCATACAATTCTTATTTATTTTGTTTACCCAAACATATATAAATATTGGCAAATCATACTGCTATCGATCTAGTTTGTCTAATATTTTTTTTGAATAAAATTTTATTTGAACAAAAAAAAATAAAAAAATTGAATTTAAATAAAAATTAGCAACTTTAATAAACTGTCTGCAATAACTCACCAATTTTGTTAGGTTCAGTGCAATTTTAAATATAATTCGAAATGAATATCACAAAAAAATTAATATTGAATTATGACATACTGTTATATAATATAAAAATACAATCAAATGATTTTAATTTATAAGGGATACATTTTGTTGAATAATTTGTACTACAAATAACTAATAATAACCTAGAAAAGTGAGAATTGAAATTTAAGATTATTTCTCGATTTTTGTCTCAAATCAATATTAATTTGCAGGAATTGTCTCCAATTGCGCCAGTGGTAAAAATTTAGTTAAAACACGAACATAGATTACCTTAGCTTTTGAAAATATTTGATGATTTTTTTCTAAAATATTTCTAAAATTGACTGTAATTATTGTCAGGTAACATATCCAAATTTAATTACTCAGTTTAATCAATTGTATTAAAACACTCTGATGAATTATTAATTTCTAATGATTCATACAAATTGTTCAATTATAAAATTAATCACTCCTACTTGAAAAAAAATTAATAAAGTTTTAAAAGATGATAAATTCTGGAGGAAAATTTTCTAACATTAATCAATTGTATAATAATTATGACTCATATCAAGTCTTAAATTAAGAAAATAAAAATTGTTAATAGATGACAATGGTCACAAAAAAAAACAAGTTGGAACTTTTCTAGATACTCTTTAAAATTAAAAACTTAATAAGAAATAAAAATCAAATACAAAGACTTTAAATTTATATAGAAAGGTATATATTCATTTTGAAACAAATTTTTGTTATAAACATTTACTCTTAATTAGCTCAGTCGTATTTTTATTAATATTTGAAAAAAAAATTATTAAATATGAATATGTTTTTGGCTATATAAAATATTGAACGAACGAATTTTTTAATATTTTAAGAAATCATAATGAAAAGAACTAAAAATTGTCTATAAAATTATTATAATTTGCTAAATCAATCAATTACTCATTACTTTTTTAAAATCACTTATTTGACAAACTTAGTTGCTAGAAATTAGTACACCCGATTTTTGTTAAATAATTTATAAAAGATTAATCATTTTGACCAAAGTTTGGTTCTTTTTTACTTTGTTGAAATAAATAAATAATATAAAACATTGAATTGATATTATGTTAACTTAGATAAAATAATATTAATAATAACTATTTTAAAATAAAATTTATATTCACATAATTCAAAATAGAAATGAATTTTTTTGAACCTTTTGCCGATAAGCCAGCCATCATTCTTGACATAGGCCGAGCTTATACAAAATGCGGCTTTGCTAACGAGCCAGCTCCTCACGCCATCATACCAACCCAAGTTACTCTAAACTCAAAGCGTCAATCATTATACGATTACAAATTATTACCACATGGGATTGAAACGCTAAAGGAAATGTTAATAGAATTTTTGTATAATATCTATTATAAGATTTTAAATGCCAACTCGAGAGAACGTAAAGTTGTTATTGTTGAGTCAATATTGACCCCTAGCGAGTTCCGCAATATTCTTGCTGATGTTTTATTTAATGATTTTCATGTGGTATCACTTCTATTTATTCCAACAAATCTGGCATGTACATACACTCTTGGAATTAGCCATGCGCTTGTTGTTGACATGGGTTACAGTGAGTGTCAGATAGTTCCAATCAGCGATGGATATTCATTAACCAATTTATGTTCATTTGTGAAGCTAGGAGCTCAACATTTGCATGAAAATTTAAAAAATTTGATTGAGAAATACGCTCTGGTGACTGTAAATGGTGAAAAAGTTCTGTTTTCTAGCCTAGTCAAAAGACCAACTCTTCGAGAAAGCGATCTTGAAGACATAAAGCTTAGATGTTGTTTTGTAACTAGCTTTGCCAGAGCTCAAATAATATACCAAGAAATGGAACAAAAAAAAACCGATTCATTCGATGATTTAGAGTTTGAATTTGCTCCCGAATGTGAATACAATCTTGACAATTTAATTATACACATTCCTGGACAAGTGAGAGAAATGGCTTGTGAAATATTTTTCAAAAATGAAATTGATTTTGACCAAAGTCTGCAGCATTTAATCCTAGACACTTTGTCCAAAACACCCATAGATATAAAAAGAGAGCTTGCATCTAATGTGGTTTTGGCTGGTGGGGGTTGCATGCTGGATGGGTTTAAGACTCGATTGGCAAAGGAAATAACTTATCTTCTTGAAAATGATTCAAAAATTCTTCCTGTACAAAATTTGAGTTATCATAAGCCACCTAGTCACGATAATTACACAGCATGGCTTGGTGCTGGTATATTCGGCTCATTAGATGTTCTCGACCACTATAGTATCCAAAATTCAAAATATAAAGAAATCGAAAGATTGCCTGATTGGTTTACAATGGATATAAAAAACGACCAAGTTCAAATATGAGTCTTACTTTTTAAATATCTTCTTAATCTAGAGTTCCTATTTATTGCGATCTATCTTAAATAAATCTTTATTGTTTAAGTTCTTTCCATTTTATAAACAGAATTAGATTAATTCCAGTTTTATCTTGTGGCAAGATTTTTTTTGGTTAGAAACGATAAAACTGCGATTTAGCAAGCATTCCGCAGATACTGATGAAAGACATTTTTAATCAATTATTATGATTAATGTTCACGATAAAGGCAAATTTCTTCCCTTAAATGTCTTGGATTAGAGAGATAGTTTAGTTATTGAATACTGCCAGATTAAACTGGATTTTGAGATCAGGCCCATGCTGACTATTGAAAAAACTAATCTTTATATGTAATTTTACATTCTATGTAGATTAAAATGTAGGCTTAAATTCAATATTTAAAATAAAATATAGCCAGCTTATAATTAAATCAACTCGAATAAATAATATTTTCGTGAGATTAATTAAAAAGGAAAATTTATTTTACTTTAATTATACTAAGATAATTTTTTTGATTGTCCCTTTTCGAAAAAAAGCTGAATTATTTTTTTAATTTCAAAAATAATTATAATTATTTTTATCAGATTTTTTATAAATAAATGAACATTTAATTGAATCGAATAGAACGAAAATAAAATTTTGCGTCAAACATTTAATTGTTTGATTTGGATGTTTTTTTTTCCAAAAATTAAATCAATAATTTAAAATTCCTTAAATATATGGATCAACAATTACAAAAATTAATCAATTGCATCAAAAAAAATAGTAATACCTGTTGACTTAAAAATTATATTTTTGAAAAACTAGAGAAATTTAAGAACATAATTAAAAAAATTAATTTAAGCAAACAAAAATTTTTCAACAAATTTAAATTAATATTCCTTCTTTAATTTGGTCAAAATAACAAATTATAAAATAAAAATCATGTTGATATCAATATTAGACGATTAATAAAAAAATTTAAATAAAAGAATAAATTAGACTTAATGTACAACTATTGATAATCTTTCACAATCACTTTTAGATTCTAAAATTTATAAATCCACTTATCTTGAAAATATATCTGAAAATTAAAGTTAGGATTATTGAATTAAATTGTAAATGAAAGTTATAAATGAAATCCAAATTTAGTATTTTAAATCTATCCATTCATTAGAAAAAAAACTCTAAATTAATCTTTTCAATTAAGGATATGTTTTTTCCGCTTTTTTAAAATTTAAAAATAACTTATTTACTATTTATATATAAACTTATTTGTTTGCTCGTTTTATAAGGGTACAAATAAACAAAAAGTAAATTAATTGCTTAAAAGTAAAAATGTACTGAGAATGACCATAACAAAAATAAATGATAATAGATATATTGCATCAGATCAACAAAAATGTTTAGCAAAAAATATTTTAAAAATAAAGATGTATAGTATCATCATTAAATACTTTAAAGTAAATAGAGTTAATATTAGAGTTGAAAATATTAAATGATGATTTTTAAAAGAATATTTGATGAATTTTTATTTAAAAATTTTAAAATTTTAAAAATAACAAGAAATTTTTCAAGGATGTTTACACTTAATAAATATTTAATAGTTTTTAAATCCTTTCTTTATTAATTAATTAGCTATTATTTTAAGCAAGTAAATTAGATTAAGTAGATTCTGAAATTTCTTTCGATTTTCGCTGATTTAAAATATTTGTTATAAAAAATTCACCAGCTTTATATGAAGATCGGACTAAAGGTCCACTAGCTGTATAAAGAAATCCCATTTTATCACCGACTTCTTTCCAATGGTGAAATTTTTCAGGTGTCACAAATTCAGATACTTTCAAATGCCTCTTAGTTGGTTGCATATATTGACCAAAAGTGAGACAGTCAACACCATTTTGTCTCAAATCTTCCATTGTTTTCATCACGTCATCATCTGTCTCGCCAAGGCCGAGCATCAGCGATGTTTTAGTGATTAATTTCGGATTGTACTTCTTAGCATTGACTAAAACATTAATTGACTGTTTATAATTAGCTCGAGGATCTCTCACTAGCCATTGTAGTCGCTCAACAGTTTCTACATTATGAGCAAAAACATTCAGACCGGATAAAGCAATTGTTTCAACGCATTTCTCATCACCACGGAAATCTGGTGTCAAACATTCGACATATATATCAGGATTTAAATTTTTGATTTCTCTTACAGTCTCAGCAAAATGGTTAGAACCTTGATCGGACAGATCGTCTCGATCGACTGATGTTAGGACAACATAATGAAGATTCCACTCCGAGATAGCTTTTGCGGTGTTGATAGGTTCCAAAGGATCCAAAGGCGGTGGAGCCTTGTTTGTCTTAACTGAACAAAATCTGCAGCCTCGAGTGCATTGATCGCCCATTATCATAATTGTAGCAGTGGCAGTTTGGTTTTCACCTCCTCCCCAGCACTCGCCAATATTAGGACACTTGGCTTCTTCACATACTGTATTCAGTTTAAGACCTTTGAGAGTGTCTTTTAGTTTTGAATAATTTTTTCCCATTGGAATTTCAGTTTTGAGCCAAGGTGGCAATCTGAGACGCTCACGACTGGTACGCTTTAAAACAAGTCCATCATATTTATCATTCGGATTGAGAAAGTCCCTAAAGTCAGGTCCTTCATTTAGTTTTTTTTTTAAATCTTCCAATTTATTAGTGCTTTGATATCTAACAGGCTTGTTGTTAAGACATCTTAAACTATGAGTTAATATCTTTTGAGTCTGCATGGCGACTATATTTTCATTATTTATATATAAATATATTATATCTAAATTATAATTAAAATAAATTTGAAATGGATGCTTTGGAAATAAATGTGGGTGGCCGTATTTTTGCTACATCGCTAAATACACTAACCAAATATAAAGATTCAATATTTGCTAAGATGGCAATAGGAACTTATCCATTTGGCAAAGACAAAAATAGTAAGTAAACGAAATATTTCGTTTTAAATCAAAAAAAATTATAATCAAGTATAATTTATTCAAATAATTTAATTATTTGTTAATTTTTTCTATAATTTGTGTTTAGATTTGTTATTTATAGATCGTAGCGCTGAGTTATTCACTTATGTACTTCAGTATTTGCGCGCTGAGCAATTAGATGTTCACAAACTAATAGGTGATCAAAAAATTGATTTGTACAAGGCTTTGCTTACAGAAGCTAAGTTTTATAATTTAAATTCATTTGTTTTTTATCTAGAAAGTAAAATAAAAAGTTGATAAATTGATTTTACTTAATTTATTCAGAAATAAATTAATAAATTTTATTTTGAATACTTAACTTGTCAAATGTAACAGGATTTGTTCATTTATTTTTTAGCATATCAGCTCGTGGTTTTAATAATTTGGTAACAATTTAGTCACATTCTTTTCCAAAACTTTTTCTCAAAATTTGGAACCGATTGATCTCAAATTGTTGAAATGGAAAAATGTGATCATTTTTACTGGTATGAGGAAACTAGAAAAATTTTGTGTTAAAAATTCTTGTGCTCTGAAAAAAAAATTAAGTCAAATTGAAGTTGTCGATCAAATTTTAATTATCATGCCAATAAATTAATATTAAATAAAAGTTTTAGGTATTTTTAATTGAAAATTTATTAATGATGTATAATTATGATTTGTTCAACATGAAAATATGTTTCTGTATTAGTTTGATGATAAGAAAATAGTTAAAAGCTTCTTTTATTATAACTTTTTAGCATGATCATTAAATTTCAATAATTAAGTTCAATTTTCCAGTATGCAGATGATTTGGATTTGGTGAAGGAAAGCAAGCAGAAGTGCATCAACATTTTAAATCAGTAAATATTAAACAGCCAATGGTCAGCAAATTGAAAAAGAACATTGATTAATTACCAAAATTAAAATACTTAACCAATTTCAAACTCAAAATCTTTTTCATAATTTACCAAGTTTAATATCAAAATTACTTTGTTGTTATTGGTAAATAAGGAATATAATTTAAAGTTAAATAATGATTAATTTTAAAAATTCTTTCTGCTTAAGCGATTAAAGCACAAACAAAGCTTAATTTTAATCTCGTTTTTCCATAAACTTAGTTACCAATTGAAACTTAACCATCTTTTTTCTCTAATGAATGGTTAGCTTTAATTAGTCGCTCGCAACAGCAGTCTGCATATATTATTTCTTAACTAATTTTGGTAAAATGCTATCGATTTTGTTTCAAAAAACTTTGAGACTTTTACCAATTTAACATGAATTTATAAAGATTTTTCAAACAAGTAAGTTTTGGAATTTTCCAAAAGTTACAGTTTTTGTTTTTAAGAGATGATTTTTTTCTTAATTAAAAATTAGTTTAGATAAGAAAATATATTTTGTATCTGACATGTTTTGGTTAGCTTTTAAAATTATAAGAAATTTCTTCAGATTTCAGAATTTTTAGTTACTTAAAAGACTATTTTTAGCTTTTTTTTATACAGTGTAGTCATAAATTTTATGATTTTATATCTATAAGCGCATTTAATTTTAGAGCAATATCATTGAAAAGGCATTTTAGAAGCGTTTATTTTATTATTAAATTTATTTATTCAATCTTAAAATGTTAAAATTCTCTTTCTATCTTGGACTGTTGATAAGCCTTGGTTTTAACATAGTCTGAAACGTTGGATTTTTCTTCCACACTACGCTTTATTTTGTATATATGAGGAAATCTTTCGGTAAATTGCGGATCCGATGGAAAGTAGTGTTTGGCCATTTCGTAAACAAACAAATCTGCATATGAGCATTTATTGGCCACGCACCAATCTCCATTATTGGAGTACAATTTAATCAAATTTTCTACAGTATCTGCTGCACTCTCCACATCATTGTTCAGGTAGTCTTTGAGATTAATTTTTTTGCTATCTATGTCCTCAATATTGAATACATTTCGATAATAGGTATCAATTAAAAGCATGACTGTCTGAGCAATAGCATCAGCCTTAGCCTGAAAAAAAAAATTCGAAATTTTGCTTTGCTAATTTACAATTTACCTGGTCGATGTGGTTTTCTCCAGCCAAATTAAACTCTTTTGCCAAGTATCGGCATATTACAGATATCAAAGGAATTTTGTCCTCATTTATCTTCAAGTAGGGCATAAAGCCCAAACTTGTGTCAGAATCGGTATAATTTTCAATAAAATTATCCTCATATTTTTCTCCTGCACAGTGGAATATCAAACGGCATAGTTCGACTTTTCCATGTTTATTAAAATAGTTTAGGACGTATTTGTTTTCTGTGCTAGTCATGGTTAATTTCTTAAATTTAATTAATTGTTTAGCATTTATTTATACTTGGCAATATATCATAAAATATGTAGCAAAATAACAGAAATTCCTTTCTAAATTTGAATTCAAATATTTTTTCAAGGATACATCGAAAAAAACTAAAAATAGCTTTATTAATAAAATCTAATAATAATTAAAGTTCTCTAAAATGGGGTTTCTGGACGCTTTTTGACATAATCAGCGACACCTGAATTGGTGTTAACATTGCTGTAGATTTTATTCAGCACTGGAAATTTATCCATAAATGTCGCTTCTTTTCTTAAGAGTGAATAAATTACATCATAGATTGCCAAATCAGCCCAAGTAAGGGAATCGCCCACCGAATAGCCATTAGAACCATACATTCCGACCAATTTTTCCACATTTTTTGCTCCATTTGTTGCTTGTTTTTCAAGAAATTGACTAAATGCTTCGGCCTTATTTTAATTTAAAATAAAAATTTAAAAACAAGATTGTTTTTTCTACTTTTTCGTCTTCATCTTTAATTCTAAAAATATTTGAATAATAATAGTTGACTAGTTCCATAATTGTGTCCACAATTGCATCAGCCTGAGCTTGCTGAAGGTTATTTTTTCCAGCCAAACCCGTTTCGCGAGCTACGAATCGGGCTATTGCCATCGATTGAGGCAATTCAACTGAACCAACTTTAAGATAGGGTAATTGACCAAGTGGTGCTTGGTTTTTTCTCGCTGGCCATTCTTCGAATTCGACTCTTTCTTCATTGTATTGCTTGCCAGATGCAGCAAAAATTAGTCGTATTATTTCTCCACGAGCTCTCAAATTAAAATATACCAAATTGTAATCAGACATCTTTAGTTTTATTTGTTCTAAAATGAATAATGTATTTATAGGTAATCCAACAGCTTATCTATAAATCCACATGATTTTTTGTCATGAGTTAAGTCTTTTAAAATTTTACCTTCATTGTTAGTATAAATACTTTAATTATATATTCTATTAAATTTTTTTTTAAATTGAAAACTCTTATCTGTTGCTATGTTAATAAGAAATATTGTTATTACACCAATAAACCTTGTTGCTTAGGTGGTAAAAGGTAATTGTAAACTTGTCGTATCTTATCTAAACTAAGTAATGTATAAATAAACTTTATATGCATTATTTTTAAAAATCAAATTCTTTTATTAAAGATATTTTTCAAAATGGGTTGTGATTCTTCGAAAGCAGTAAATGTTGTTGAGCCTAATACTCAACCAACTGATCGTTCTAAATCAAATACTGGGTCCAGAATTTCGGTTAAAAAGAGCCAAGCAAGTGTCAGAGATGATCATAACAATTTAGAGAATAATGCTTTGGAAGAAGATACTCAAACTGAAAACGAAAATGAAAACAATAATGAAAATGAAAACTATAATGAAAATGAAAATGAAAACTATAATGAAAATGAAAATGAAAATGAAAATGAAAACAATAATGAAAATGAGAATGATAATGATAATCAAATCGAAGTGGATTAACAAGCCCAAGCTCAAAACGAAATAGATAAAAATTAAAAAATTTTCAAAATTTTAGTTTAGTAATTTAATATCTAATAAAATTTTAAACATTAAAAAATCTATTAATTATCTATATAAGCAAATTCATCTATTCATATTTAAAAACATCTTATTTATTTTATCTAAAATTTATCTTTTCAGCTTGTGTAAAATATAAATTGATGTTTAGTTATATTTTGATTAATAGCTTTTCGTAATCTGTAATTTTGTTTAGATTTTTAAATAATTAGCTTCATTAAAAACTTTTAATGTATTCTTTCTAATTTCTCAAAAATTAATCCCATGGAAAAAAATTTAACAATTAATAATGTTTTCAGCTACGATTATAAGAACTAATTAAATTTGTATTCAGCTTATAAGCAGCTCTCGTAGCAAGACCAAGTTAAATTGTGTATACCCGTTGATAATACTTATATATTATTATTATTATCATTACTAATTTATATTTTAAAAGGTATTTTAAATATTATCTTTATCATAAAACAAAAACTATCTTTGATAAAATTATGTTGCCTAGACACTCTAAATGGCCATCATATCAGCAATAATAAAATATTTAGATTTAAACATACTTTTTATAAAATAAATTTTAAATTTTTATCATGGGTTGTAATTCTTCAAAAACTGAAAAAGTTATAGATCCGGAAAAACAGACTTTTTCTGGTACTATGATACACACAGAGAATGAAACTTATTCACAAAGTGAAATAAATTCACAGAATGAAATTGATGAAATTAATTCACAGAATGAAATTGATGAAATTAATCCAGATGATAATAAATCAGAGAAAAAAGGTGCTGTTTCAGGAAGAGACTTAGTTAAGCGTAATTACAAGCTGAGCTATTTTGATTTCAATGGAAGGGGCGAGCTTTTAAGATTAATATTTGCTGTATCAAATACAGATTACATTGACGAAAGAATAAAATTCGAAGATTGGAAAGAAAAGAAAATAAGTACATAAAATATTCTTTTAAAAAAATGTCCAGAATAAAAATTTCAGATATCTTTAGATGCTCCTTTAAAACAAGTTCCTATTCTGAAAGTTGATGACGAACCAGTTCTGGTTCAATCAATGGCGATTGCAAGGTATTTGGCAACAGAAATGAACTTAGCAGGTCGCGATAATTATGAGAAGACAAAAGTTGATTTTGTACTTGATTTATGCAAAGAATTTATGGATCATTTTGCAGTTTATGTTGCACCAGAAATACTATTTCCGTCTGACGAAAAAGAGGAAATAATCGAAGATTTTTTGAACAAAATAGCTAAGTATTTTTTACAAAAGATTCAAATTTTGATTCAAAAATTTGGCACAAATGGATATGCTGTAGGAAATGAAGTAATTTAAAATATTATTTCATTCTGGGAATCTATTTTATTTTTTTATTAGATTACTGTTGCTGATTTGTTTATATATGATTTAGTAACCAATATGATAAAATTAGATCCTTTCATTCTAGAAAATTATCCAAATTTAAAAGAAAATAGAAATCAAGTTGAAGAAAATCAAAATTTACAATCTTATTTTAAAGAGAAAAGAAAATCAAGAAATTCTAATTGAAGCTTCAAAACAACAATTGTAACAAAAAATAAATTATAAAAAAATCTCTTTTCTTAATTATCAAAAAAAGAGAGAAGAACAAACTTGTTTAAAAGTAAAAGAGTCAATCTTAAGTCTTTCAAAAGACAAGTTATTTCATTTGCTTTACCTGTATCTAGTTAAAGCTTCTTTTTGATTAAAAAAAAAGATAATTAAATAAAATAAAGTGAAAAAAAATAGTATTAAAATATATAACTACAGGTTATACATGTTTAAATATTTGTTGTTCAGGAAAAAAAAGAGAAATTAGATAGTAGCACACAATGGACTTGGTTTTTCCATATAACTTGATTAAAAAATTTACTTATATTCTTTTAACAGTCTGACAATTAAAAGAGTAGCCCTGCCCTAACATATCGATTTGAAACTGTAAATATTCATTATAGATTGGACATGATTCTTGACTAATTAGTCCTTCATGCCAAGCTCTATAAAAAAATTTAGAAATGTCTTAACAGGCCCCTTTCTATTAAAAGATTTTTTTGAAAAAGTTTGACAGTAGTGCGTCTAAGTTTTCTAAATACCGATTGCCATTAGACAAATATGTTTTTTCTCTCAAGAAAATTATATATTATGTAAATAATAGGATCAAGTAATTACCAAGACAACTTGCCATACTAATAGGTAATCTTGAAACTCATATTAATAAGATGAAGATGATCTTTCATGTAAGATCACAAAAATCATTCGATCAAAACCCTTTTAGTTTTATAAAAAAATTTTAACTTCTGAAGGAATATATGGCTCATTAAATGATGATGTTGCTCAAATATTTCCAAAGATTTCTCCTTTATTTATATCTGTATTAAATTCTTTACCATCTTAAATTAGTATTTGTTTTGAACAGCTCTTTGAACTTATTAATTTTAAAAAAGGCCAAAAAAAAAGCAAAAAGGCCTACTCAGTTTTGGTTCCAAAGCTAAAAGGATTATAATTTGAAAAAATGCATTGAAATTCAAGTTTGAAAAACAATACTTGATGAAAGTATGCTAGAATATTTAAAAAAATATATAATATTAATTTTATTTTATTTGTATAATAAATTGAAACTTAAGAAGCAACGAATTTCTTTTGACACTAAATAAATAAAAATCTAATATTTTACTAAAATATATAATTGCTATTCATTTAATTAACTAAAATTCTGTTTCTGGTCTTGCCTTTAGATAGGCTGCTATTTTTTCATTTGTTTCAACTGTTTTCCTAATGGCTTGTATTTTTGGATATTTATTTAAAATATTGGGATCAAATTTTAACATTGATGATGTAATATCATATACATGTAAATCAGACCACTTAAGGGAGTTGCCAACAGAAAAGCCTTCGTTTCCATATAGACTGACAATTTTTTCAATTCTTTCCAAATGAACCGGAATTTCATCACTCTTGAATTTTTCCATTGCGGCTTGGTTATCTATGACTGTTTCATCATATTCTCTCAAATAATGATTATTTTGTAAATCAGTCACAGTGTCTACGACAACATCAGTTCTAAGTTGTTCGAATTCATCGTTTCCGACCATATTAAATCTTTTGGCTAACATTCTTGAAAAAGCAATACTTTGTGGTATCTTTTCGCCATCTATTGTTAAGTAAGGAACTTGTCCCAGTGGAGTGTCTGTTTAAATAGCTTTATTTTTATCTATGATAATTTTTTAATAAGAAAATAACCAGCTTTAAAATTTCCGGGCCATTCGGAAAAAGGAAATGTTTCATCTTCGAATGAAACTCCAGCAGCTGCAAATATTAGACGAGCTAATTCGGCACGTCCACGTCCATTAAAATAAGTCAATTTGTATAATGACATTATCTAAGATTTTTTTTTTCTAAATTATTTTAATCAAAATAATAAATATGAAAATAAATTTGGAAAGATGTTTACAGATATTTGAAAATATTAAAATCAAATACACTAATAAACTAATTTTTACTTTAACATACATTTAATAATAATATATCCTTGATTTTTAAGATAAAATAACATAAAGTATCTTTTTTTAACATAAAAAATTAAAATTTAAAAGATAAGAAAAAATTCGCCCGATAAGGGGCTCGAACCCTTGGCCTTGAGATTAAAAGTCTCACGCTCTACCGACTGAGCTAACCGGGCCTGCAGATAACAGTTATTTTATTAAAAATTAAAGATTAACCAATATTGGTTCTTTTCGTATTGCATTTTGTTCATTTAGATCTTATTTGGAAGCATTTTTTTGTTAATTTTTTCAATCTATTCACCAAAAAATGGTTTTTCATAATAAAAAATTCAAACTATCGATTTAAAAAAAATTTATAAATGATTGAAGTTTTGCATATATTTGGAATTATTCTAAAAAATTTGTTTGATGACCTGAAAACTTCATTACTTAACAGAACTAAACTTTAATTAAGATTTATATCAATTTATTTATACTATAAGATATTAAAAAAATAATAATAAAAACATTATTTACAAATTCAAATAGTTATGATTGCAAAAATTCCTTTAGTTTCTGAAGGTTTTTAATTTAGAATCAAACTAAGGACTTGGTTAATTTTTCCTATCTTAAACCACTTTTGACATCAAATTTTTATCTTTAATATAAAAATTCTATTTATCCTCTATTCCTGAAAGTTTATCAAGTAGAGAAAAATTTATTTTACTTAAAAATCCCCAACTTTATTGATACTGTTTTCAGAAATCAAATGAAAATACTTTAAGTTATTTATCTTTTTAGATGAAATTTAAATTTATATAAATATATTTATACTATAAGATATAGAAAAAACTATTAATAAAAATATTATTTAAGAATTCATTCACTGAAAAAATTCGCCCGATAAGGGGCTCGAACCCTTGGCCTTGAGATTAAAAGTCTCACGCTCTACCGACTGAGCTAACCGGGCCTGGTCTATTCTTTCTATTAAACATAACAAATTTTATCATTCATAGCATAAAAACTTTTTCTTATAAAATTTATTTTAAAAACACATGTCTTATTTCTTAAAAACTGATATTTAGCAATGTTTTTTTATATTAAAATAAATGTGTGCATAAAGTAATTTATTTATCACATGACACATGATTATTTTCCAAAAAATTAGAATAAATTAAAATTTTAAAAGAAGAAAGTTTTTTCTCAAATATAATTATAAAGTTGATTTTTCTAATGGATTTGATAGACTACGAAAATGATGTCTACAACTACGATAGATGTTTTTTTTTTAGTTTACTAGATTCGACAAAATTTCACTCAAAATTTAAATTTATACAAGATAAACAAGGCCTGATAGTGTGTCCACTAGAAGTGTTGTTTCAGTCCAAAGATCCGTCAAACCACGATGACTTGATAGAACGGCACCTTTTTCTTCCATCACCTTATTTAAAAAATCAATTCATACCAATTTCGGAGCCTTTAATTATTACGCCAAGCTACTACTTGTCATTGACCGATTCCGATCCACCTAGTATTTTTATTTATCTAAATGGCCTCAAAGTGTGCCAGTATTTGAAACTTTTGAGCATTCAGGAAGGCTTCAATGACCAAAATGAGATATACAAAATTTTAGTTGTAAATAAAGAGATAAATCTAAAAATGGAAATAGAGTCTAAAATAGATCGGCGCCATTCTACGCTTCCTGGTCATGATAAAGGCATTCTAAAGGTCTCATCTATAAACGATGTGTGCACATTTGGTCAATGCATTGATTTTATGCACAACACTGTCAGTCTTGTCAATGAGTATTCGAACACCACTGGAATGGCTAGAATATGCAAAAAGTGCATTGGTGATGATTATTTGGAAGAAATAGATCTATTCAAGAAAACCTATATCATCCTTGGCAGTCATTTTGACGAATGTGTTCTAAATATACAAAAGATATTTAATAAGTATGCGCTTAAATTTTTTAAGTCATTTGAATTGGAGCTTAAATTCAAGTCCAAGTTGAATGATTTGTCAAGTTTTCAGCAAATAGATCTGATTATTTTAGTCTCATGTGAAGTAGCAATAGTTGGGTGTCTATTTGGTAAAATTTGGCCATGCATTGTCAGACTAAATGCTGAACAAGATTCTGATTTGTGGAAAAAAATCAATAGCCTACGTTTGAGACTGGGTCTTGATGAGTATGGAAAGAGTAATAAATGGATTAGCCTATGCAAACAATTTTTTCAAATAGATAAAGAATATTTTCAGATAGATTTTAAATCGGTGTTAAAAGAAATAAAGAAAATGGCCTTTTTGAATAATCCATTCGAAAGACAACTCTGCTTACGTATTAGCATAGATTTGCTTGGAAATGAAATGACAATGCTCAGCTTAAAGAATGATAAAAGCAATTTTGTTCTAACAAGCGAAATTTTGATACCTTTGTTGGCATTTATTTTGTTACTTACGGAGATAAAATGTTTTAAGTCAGTTGTTTATTTTATAGATATGTTTAATTTTAGTTCTCAGGCTAAAGACTCTGGTATACTGGAACAATTTAATTTTCATAAATCGTACTCGGTCACCTATTTAGATGAGTTAAATTATTTTATGAGCACTTTTAAGGCAGCTTTGAATATGATTGAGAATTTCTGAATTTTAATTTTTTCATTATAAAATTTTTTAATAATCTCATTTTAGAATTGTTTGTTAAAAGTTTTAAAAGTGTCTTAAAATAGTTTAAATCTAAGACTAAAAGCATTTTTGATTTTGTTTGTAAATTATTATTTTTTTATTTAAAATTTGATAATTAAATTTTCTTTTTTATTTAAATTTAAATACGGCAAAAATTTGGTATTAAATAAAAAATATATAATTTTTACTCCCTTTCTATTCTATTCTTTTAAAATAAAATCAAAAATACACATTTGTCAGCTAAAATTTTGAGAAAAATTTATTCTTTTTTACTTGATCAAATCAACACTAATAAAAATAATTCAAACCATTCTATTCAATAAATTGTTAAAGGCTTAGATTACATATTTTAGATTCAAAATAGATATTTGATTTTTTAATATAAGTTTCTGAAAATGAATTTAAACAGGAAAACAATAATTTAAAATTGATCCTAATGTTTTTGGCCTGTCTCTTAATAGATAGATATTTTTTTATATTGAGTCTTGATTTACGCTCTTTTAGATTGACCATTGGACCAAATTTAAGTTTTGAGTATAGCGTGAAGAATTTAACTTTTTCCACATAGTTTTAATTTAATATGTATAAATTCATTTTCATTTATGGTTATATTTTGTCTCAATAATTATAAATATATGTTACTTGGTCATATTCAATAAAAGTCCCTAATGTCTAAAAGGGGACAAAGGATGCGCTCTTCTGTAGAAAACAATGGTCGATAACCAAAAATTTAATAAAAATTTATTAAATCAAGAGATTATTCTAAAAAAAAATTATTCATTCATGGACTCATCTTGTTTTTCTTCTTCCAAATCATTAGAATTACCATTTTCGTTTTCGGCTGCTTTTTTCTGCAATTCTTTCAGTTTCTCTTGATATTGAGCGTTTGTTTTTAGACTCTTTTCTGAATTCATTCGATCTTCTTCTTTGATCTTTCTGGCCATTTCGTCTATGATGGCTTTGTCAACACTCAAAATGGTTAGAAAAAAGTTTCGTGTTGGTACATTGATTAGAGGACGAATGGTTGCCTTGCCTAACCAAGCAATGAAAGAAATATTCAATTCATCAGCTAAACTAGCGCTGGGCTTTTCTGGTTTTGTAGTCAGAACAAAACTTCCATATAGTCCATTACACTGGTGTTTAATTTGTTCTTGCACATCATCGGACAATTCGCTCAATGCTGGCATCGACTCACTCAATATTTTAACCAAGTCGGATCTCTCTTTGAGTCGAACCAACCGTTTGGTAAAATAGTCGATCACTATGTCAATACCTTCTTGAAGTACTCTAAGTTCACATGCATTCTGGCCTTTTATCTCTGCTCTTGAAAAGATTGGTACACCCATATTGATAAATTTAATTCGATCACCATTACTCTCGCTCATTTGACGTATTTCTTTGGAGACAAAATAAACATTTTTTATATTTTCGCCTTTTTTATTCCGGGTCAACAATTGATCCAAGGGGAAATCATCCCGAATACCAAAAAAACTCCTTTATAAAAAATATTAAAAAATTTAATCCAAGATCTTTGTGAAATACATCAGAAAAAATCGATTTCAATTGAAATGGTTAACAATTTGTACCATAAATCCAACATGGTCAAACTGAAAAAGTCTTTTGAGCACTTTTACATATTAGTAGAAATTTTTTTTGAATATAAAAAAAGTAATTATGACATTTTACTTTTTATCTTTTCGTACTGTATTACACAAAACTTTTAAGTTTAAAATTTTTCTCTTTTTTACTTGACTTTGGGCCAATCTTCTTGCAAAAATTGACTTGATGACTCCATAAACTGAAATGGATTTTCTTCATAAACATGCTTTAGCTTTTTTGCCGGTGGAGCTTTCATTGTTCGACTGGCATCAGCCTCTGGTGGATTGACCTCAGTTTCAGTTTCGTTGGTTTTGGTCAAAAAATCTTTGTCAACGTCTATTTGCTTGATTAGTGGCAATTTTCGTATGACAGTGATAAAAAAGCCGCCTGTGTCTTGATGATGCGGTAATACTCGGATACACCTGTCTAAATTTAGTTCTTTGGCCACGGACTCCTCTGGCGGAAACATGTGTGGTCTTAACAAATGAGAATATTGTTTGTGATTCTCAATTTCTTGGTAATTATTAAAAATTTCTCCTTTCTTGCCCATTATATTCCACTTTAAAAGTCCATTAACTGTTTTAAGACCAGGTAGCTTGTCCCTGGCATCAACTAACTCAATTTCACCTTTAAATTTTTCCAGCAAATTGTGAACTACTGATTCATTCTCTACCGGGTTAAGTGAGCAAGTGCTGTAAACCATTAGACCGCCTGGTTTTAAAAGTTCAACTGCTCGCTTGGCTATCCGGAATTGTATTCCATGTAAATTACAAGCATGGGCAAAATTCCATTTAGTCCAAACATCTACATTTTTACGGAATGTTCCATCACCTGAACAAGGCACATCGGCCAATATCCTGTCATACATAACACTTTTGTTAGCATTTTCGTCCAAATCGACCCTGAAATTTGGCAAAGAACTTGAATCATGATTTATAATCATAAAATTGGGACTTTCAAGTCTTTTCAGCTGATGCATTAGTAAATAGCATCGTTTGTTTTCCAAATCGTTGGCTACAACTAATCCACTAGGGACTGAATTAGACTGGTCTTGATGCAGTAACTCGATCAATTGGGCTGTTTTGGAACCCGGCGCAGCGCACATGTCCAAAACTTTGTGCTCAGATTTCACATCTAATAACAATGGTGGTATCATGCTGACTGCTTCTTGGCGACTTAGATTTCCATTTTCGGTCTGATTTATTAAAAATTGCTTAAACTCGGCAAAGTGCTTATTTTTGCGGACATCTTGACGAGACAAATTAACCTGCCAAGCTAGTTCATTTGGGTACCAGGAAAGACATTTGTAAATTTGGCTTGTATTTTCTTCACCAAGTTGATTGATAATTAGAGAAGCTCCTTTTTTAGCGGCAGCTTCCAGAACTTCTTCTTTATTTTCAGTGGTAATTTCATCCAAATAATTAAAATGTTTTTCCTTAATAATTCTCAAAGTTTCTCTAGCATAACTTTTATAAGATGTAATGCGAAATGTAAGTGGCAATGGCTGCTTTAATGTGTCTAAAAACTGATCGAATTCTGATTCAGGCATTAAGTTCAATTGTTTATAATAAAGCTCAAACATTTGGTTCTGTTTTATGATGGTGTCATAAGACTCGTGTTTTTTGCCAGAATCACCTTGTTCGGTGTTTTTGTTCCTTCGATTTCGTGATCGGCCCATTTGAATACTTTCTTATTCTTTTTCTTTAAAATAAATTTTTTGAATTTTCTCTATTATTCAGCACATGGTTTTAGAAATAAATTAGTAAATTTTAGCTAAATTGAAATAAAGTTAAATTTATTTTGTTAAAAGTCGGATTCGAATTTTTATCAAAAACATTGTTTCTATGGTCAAATTGAGCCAAAATATCTACTTTATGGTTAAAATTATTGCACTGCTTTTCCATGTGTTTATTTAACATATTCTCATCATTATTTAGTAATATTATTAATTTAAAACTATTTTTTTAATAAAAATATTTTATTATTAATGCCTGTTTAAATATATTTAAAATTGTCTAAAATGATTAATAATTATATAAATAAAATAAATTGAGATTAATTTCTGTTATAATTCTTTATAATTACTAAACTGCTTGACAAGCTGACTAATTTTGCTGTTTGGATCATTACTCAAATCATAGATATTAGATTTGTATTCAAATTTGAAGTTTTTTTCATTTTTGTCAATTATTTTATCCATTAACCTGATGCCAATTTCCGATTTGACCAGAGCTACTCTACACGGCAAATTATCCAAATGAGACGAACGACTTGGATGATGTTGGCATGAAAAATCCTTCCTTATTAACTCTTGATCCTCAAACAAATAATACAAACGTCCATTTGTAGTGTTGTGAAATAAATTGGCCGGATGGAATTTAAATGACCAGTGCGATGAGTTTATTTGATTGAGCTGTATTAAGTCGTTCTTTTCGTCCAACAATGTTATCACAAATGGTAGGTCATCACAACGCAAGTAGTTTCTCTCAACACCACAATAAGATATGAACGCAAACTTATCTGCAAAGCGGTTCGAATTGTTCTTTCTGAGTTTTCGGAAAAAAAATTCCAGAAAATTTTTCTCTAAAATTAAAAATACTAATTTAGATAAACATCAATTTGATATTTAAATCCTACCTTTGTAGCATGATGTAAAATTTTTGATCTTTGTATCATCTAAAAAGAGCTATGAAATTTTAATTAGAATTAAAAACAAATTATTCATAATTATCTACTTGGCCCTGATGGTCTAAAAAGTAAAAGTATTCGCGTATCTTGCGATTTTCTGTGTATTGACCCTGCACATATTCTGAATCAGTTGGTTTAGATTGACTGGTTAATTGTGACAAAGCTCGATTGTTAAATAAACCAACTTAAATTTTTACAATTAGACAGATAAAATTCTGCAAATTATTTACCAAAAGAGTTCATTAAGAGAACTTTAGGTTGTTTTGATTTAACTAATACTCTAAACATTCTAGATAAAGAATTATTTTATTATAGATTTAATTAAAAAATTTAATTTAAACAAATATTTGTTTTGAAATTTGAATTTTCATATTATTACCAAAATAAAAATAACTTTTTGAATAAAATAAGTCTTTAAGAAATAATAAATTCGATTAATTCTGTATATTTAATGTATAATCTCAGTTTTTTTTTGATGAAAGTAGAATATTTTTTAAAAAGATAATCTACCCATATTTTTAGAATCTAATTTTATTATTTTCATTAACTAAATTATTAAATCATGATTAAAAATCAAATGATTGTGACTAAAACTAGTTCATCTTTTACAAAAAAAAATCTATTAAAGATAATTATTTATTTTTTAAATAGTTAATAAAATTATTTATAAATTAATAATAAAATAAGCCAAGTTAAGGGCTTAAAATGAAAAACTTCAAAAATAAATTGTAATAAAAATTTATCAAAAATTTCAATTAAAGATTAAATTTAGTTAAATTAATTTGGCTTTTTTGGATATACTTCTCGACCATACATGCTAAATTTTCCCAAAAGTTCGAATACGTTTGGACATAAATTAATATTTGTTAGATCAAATTCTTTTGTTCTATAAACAAATTTATAAAGTGGTTCTTCGGCAAGTTTTTCGTCTTTTTCTACGATTACTTTGGTCTTTTTCATCAAACGAATGGCCAACTGAGGCTTCACCAATGCTATCCGGCATGGCAATTTGTCTAAATGAGTCATTCGTTTCGGATCATCATGCTCACATTTCAACTTTCTTTCGGAATAAATTAGCTCCTTGTCCTCGAATAGATAATACAAACGTTCATTTCGTGGATTATGACAAAGTCTTTTTGGATCAAAATGAAATGACCAATGTGCTGAGTTAATTTGATTTAAATGAAGCAAATCATTTTTCTCATCTAAATAAGTTATAACAAACGGAAGATCATTGCATCGTAGATAGTTTCGCTCACTTCCCGAAAGTGATACATAAGGAAATTCGCTTCTATATCTTTCTTTGGTGTTTACTCGTAGATTTTCAAAAAAATACTGCAAAAAGCGTTGCTCTTATATGAAAAAATTGATATTAAGTATCTATCATAGGATATTGATTACCTTTGTAGCAAGAGGCAAATGTTTTATGTCTTGTATCGTCCAAGAAGAGCTTTTGATCAAAAAAATTATGTCTTTTTTTAAAAGGTAAATAAAATTTAAAATAAAAAAAAATTAATAAGATTAGATTTTAAACACAAAAAATAATTTTATTAGTAATAATAGATTTATCTGATAGTTTTTTTTAAAATTTACAAAATTTAAATTACATCTAGAGTTAAAAAAATAAGCAGATAAATTATTTTATTTTTATCTATTTATTCCAGATTACATATGAAGAGATTATTTTTTAGAAAATTATTTTTTTTTATATATTAGAAATATAAGATTAATTTGAAATAAAAAAAATTAAAATTTAATTATTGAATTACTTGACCATGTTGATCCAAATAGTAGAAATATTCTTTAACATTTAATTCTTCTACATATTGTCCTTGGACATAGTCAACAAAGTGTCCTTTAAAATAAAAAATAGAATTGATTTTTTTGTTAATTAATTTTTCAACAAACTAAATTTAGATACATTATTTTTCAAATTTTCGGACACAAAGTTCACTTTGATAATTCTAGCTAAATTTTATTCATTATAAAAAGTAGTTTTTAATTTAGTAATTTATTTTTTTGTAAAAAAAATACCAGCATTTTTATTTACTGATTTACTGAATAGTGCTGATTTTATGTAAAATTTGAACATTTTATCTAAACATAAAAACACAATAGAAATTAAAGAATATTTATTTAGTTTGTAATCACGTTTTTGATTTTCGAACGTGTTCAAAAGAGGTAAAATTTTGCCAAAAATTCTGGTAACTCGAAAGCAAGATTTTTTTGTATGCTGAAACTTCCAGACTCGCTAATTAGCTCATCGTTGAGTGTTTCCTGGGAGATAACTTTTAAATTTGACTCAACTAAAATTTGTGTGAACACGTTCAAATCAACCAGTCTGCAGTAAATCATATTAGCATGTTTAATTGATGAATTTTCATCATCTACTCTGATCTGAAGCCGACTGCTTATGTAGTCATTTAGTAAGCACACTTCTCCTATCTTGATAAGAAAATAATAATTTTTTGGCTCCAAATAAAATTATTTTAGATTAGTTCTAAAAATAAAATTCCAAAAAAAAAGTTAAATTTAGATCTTACGGCAACATAGTTTTGTTCACTTGGTAAATAGGCCTCGACTTTAATTTTGAATGAATCTCGCGAATTTAGATCATAGGCATTGATGCACACAAAACGAATTGGAATACCAAAGTCTTTGTAAGCATAGACAAAAAGCTTTAAGTATGATGCAAAAATTTGGTCTATGCTCTTTTGACTATGGCTGAGATTGCTTTTGTCCGGTTTGATTAAATACTTTTCCAGATCCGATTTTATATCAAATAAATAGCTCTTTCCATTATTGAGTATTAGCCTTAGAAATTCATCGGTCAGTCCTTCTTCTGTTCTGGACTCTTTGTCGTACTTGAACAAAAATGAACTATTATCTGCTGTCAATGTTAAAAAGTCAATTGTACTCAATTGGCCTTTTTTTGGCGAATAAGTCTTTCCACTGGTAAATACTGTCCATGGCAAATACTTGCTTTTAATGCTTGTTCGAACAAAATTCAAAGCTAGTGCGCTGATTGAGCTCGATCCAGTTAAGTGCATCAATTCTATGCTAGACACAGAGTTGCCAAATCGAACCACATTAAAAGTATTTCTATGATCATTAAAATTTTTACCACATCCCTCAACTAAAGCTGATTTGAACATACTGGCACTTTTAATGTGCTCAAAGTTATCTTCTGTATTCAAATCTTGGATCTTATTGACAAAAAAATCATTTAGACATTGTTCCAATTTGGCATAAGTGCCGGACATATATCGATTACTTATTACTGAATCAATATCCGATTGATCAATGAAAGACCAATTGCTCAACGCTTTACTAGTGTATTTGGCTGATTTTTTCTTACCACTTAAGATCACTGAGTCTTGTAACACTGTTTGCCAATTGTTACCTCCATCTAGCAAATATGTTCTAAGTTTGGCTTTTTCAATCCACTCGGAGTTAAACTCAAACAAAACCGAGCGGGCCTGTTCATCTGTCTGTTCATGGTCAATGATGAACAGCTCATTATCCAAGTATTGATTTAGATGGTGCTGGTGTAAATAAAGACTGCTGTAATGCAACGTGTTTGGAAGTCGAAGACATGCCACATTGACTATTTCTTCTAATGGAGACAATTCTTCCAAAATTTTGTTTATTTTAGTTTTTATTTCATTGGCTGATTTAAGCAATTTTCTGGCACTTTCGGACAGCATAGTCTTTTTTTTCGACCCAATACCTCCTTGTGACTTTACCAAATTGTTAATTTGGTTTGATATGTGCTCTTTTTCCTTTCTTAGCACTTCTATTCGCTCTTCCAAAGAGCGCATCTTAAAATAGTCCTTTTGCAGGTCATCCAGATTAAGGTGAATGTGGCGAGCTGTTAGATTTAAATTAAGAATTGAATTAAGTATGTTTTTGGTATTAAAAAGACGATCCAAGTTTAATTCAGGACAAATAATTTTTGGAAATATTGAACATTCTGATGGTTTTATGAACAGGGACGATTTTTGTGTATAGTGCGGAACTGACCGATATTCGTTTTCGTCCGGTTTTTGGTTCCAAAGTGTTGAACATAATGAAAATTTTCTATTTAATTTTAGACCAATTTTTTTTGATACTAGGCGTTGCATTATTTATTTAATTTCAATTATCCCAACATCAAGGTGATTTGTATATATTTATACACAGGATTTGAAAAAGAAAAAAGTTAAGTAAGTTGTTATTATGAATAAAAATTAGAATTAAAAAATTTTATATTTTTGGGATAAATTTTAATTTAATGTGATCAATTCTTCTCTTATTCGGTAAAATAGTCAATTTTTAATTTTAAAATCTAATTTAATGGAAGAATAAATATGTAGAAAAATAGCTAAAAAAATGGATAAGAAACAAAATTAGTTATCTTTTTGTTATTTATTTAATTATATTTGATTTGACATTATTTTGATTTAATTGTATATAACTGATTGAATAAAACAAATACAGTATAAAAGAAAAAAAAATTATCTAATTATACATTTATTTAAAATATTTAGATAGTGAATTGGCCAGTCGGAATAGATAATTAGCCCTTCCTTTCAGCCATATGACTTTATTTTTGATTTTCATAATTGCTAAAATTGAAATAAAAATTTAAAATATGAAAAATTAGTATAAATTTAGTATCAGAAATATCAGAATACTAAATCAGGAATAATTAATTGATAAATGTGAATAGATACTCACATCTTTTTTGAAGGTCCTTAAAAAAAGAGAAAATACGATGGTGAGTTTTTTTAGCTTGGATAAAACTGCATTGTGGTTTGCCTTTCTCTAGGTCAGAAAAAACTGCTGCGACTTTTTATCGATTGTTGAGCCCATTAACTACATAATGATATATCCTTAAGAGTTGATCATGCGTACTTTTTTTTTCCAAACCAGATTGGAAATTTGGTAGTAGGTTGCTTTATTCAAGCCAATTTATTATTTTCTTAAGCTTTTTTGAAATAAAATTTAAATGAATAATAGCACTCTTTTATTAGTATTGATCTATGAGCTGAGGTTCCATCCTGTTGAGAAAACCAAGGATTATCTTTTTAAAAAAAATATCAACAAATGCTAAAAGTTCATTAAGTAGGCATGATGATTGATTCATCCCTGTTTTTATCAATGTTTTTTCAGAGCTGTGTAAGTTCTTTTTTCTCTACTTCCTGTTTCTTTTCTTTAACATTTTTAAGTTTAGAATTAAACCCAGAGACCAATTTTTTATTACCTATTATAGGATTTTTCTTTAATTGTGTAAATAAACTCTTTTTGTCTCTATAAGTGAGCTTTCTTGGTATCTGAGGCCTTGTTGATTCCTTTGGGATCCCATTAGAATTTCTTAGTGTGATTCTCTCACTGTGGGTAATTTTTGATTAACTGGTAAGCTATTTTGGATAAATAATCCTCTTTATCGATCAATAATGACACTATCTGTCGAAAAGCTTTCTGATCATGTTTATGGTCAATTAACTTTATTTTTGCCTCTTGAACCAAATTAAAATTTAGACTAGACCACTGTCAAGCATCATGCATAGTTAATGTACAATAATTAATTTTAAGATTAAAAATTAATTAAAATGTTAAATTTTGATTGTTATCTATATTTTTCAACTTTTGAGATAATTTATGTTTAAATTAAAATAAAAAACTATTCCAAATAATTTGTTTTAATTTTATCCAAAAGCGAAAATTTCCCAAAAATTACCAGATTTTGATTAGTCATTTTAAGTCATAAATTCACAGACATTTTCTAATTTCAAAATTAACCGAAATTAATAAAAAAATTAAAAAATATCTGCAAAATAGTATATTTCTGATCATATGTTACCTTTAGCATGCACCAAAATTTTTCCAAATGCATACACTTAATTTTAACTTGCATTTCTCTAGTTCAAATAATTTCAATTATTTTTGAATGCATTCAACATTATTGCCGTGCTTTAATTAAGCATTAGTATAAATAAAACTATATATTGAATATTAAAAATATTAAGTAATATGATTTTTTAACATTATATAAATTAGAAAGAATTTTGACTATCCAAAAAATGCAAATATCTTTTATTAGATGAAGACATGAAGTTATTGAGTAAACATATAGACAAAAAAAACTCGGGCTCGTTCACTCTGGTGGCCGAAGAGGCCGAAGACATGTGGCATGCTTACAATTTGATAAACAATGAGGACAAGCTGCGCTCTTCGTCCATACGCCGCATCAAGACCGAGACATCGGCTGGCCTCACCAGCACCAGCCGGGTCCACATCACGCTGACCATCTCGGTCAAAAACCTTGATTTTGACACTCAGGCTAGTGTCCTCAGGGTCAAGGGAACCAATATTGAGGAAAACCAGTACATAAAAATGGGCGCCTATCACACAATTGACCTGGAGCTGAACCAAAAATTCACAATTATAAAAAACGAATGGGACAGTGTGTCCTTGGAGCGGATCGAGGAGGCCTGCGATCCGACGAAGACCGCGGACTTGGCCGCCGTGGTTATGCAAGAAGGTCTGGCCAATGTTTGCCTCATAACGCCAAGTATGACTTTGGTCAAGGCTAAAATTGAGATGAATATTCCGCGCAAGCGCAAGGGCTTCTGTGCCAATCATGATAAAAGTATTGAAAAATTTTACGATCGAATTATACAGGCTTTTCTAATGCACATAAACTTTGACGTTGTCCGAGCGATCATAGTCGCCAGTCCTGGCTTTCTCAAGGACCAATTTTTCGAATACATGAACTCGTATGCCGTGAGGACTTCAAACAAAATTTTAGTTGACAATAGGCCCAAATTTTTGTTGGTACACTCGGCGTCCGGCTTCAAGCACTCATTGAAAGAAATTTTCGATGACCCAAACTTGGCGCCAAGACTGTCGGACACAAAAGCCCTAGGGGAAATAAAGGCATTGGACTCGTTTTATCAGATGCTAAAAAATGAGCCTAGTAGAGCCTTCTACGGCTACAAGCACGTGGAAAAGGCGAACGAGGCCGATGCCATCGATGTCCTGTTGATTAGTGATTCCCTTTTCAGATCCAAAGAGTTGTCCGAGAGAAAAAAATATGTCAACATAGTGGACAAAGTGAAAGAAAATAATGGACAAGTGAAAATATTTTCCAGTCTGCATGTGTCAGGCGAACAGCTAATGCAGCTGACCGGAATCGCGGCTATTCTGCGCTTTCCCATGAATGAGCTGGAAGATGACGAGATGAGCGATAGCGGAAGTGAAAGTGAGACCAGCGAGAAGCAAGATGACAGGACAATGGAAGCCATTGAGGAACCAGAACCGGTAGCTGCACCACCGGTAAAGGCTGTGCCAGTCAAGCCGACACAACCCAAAAAAGCCAAGGCAAAAAAAACATTTTATAAAAATGGTGACTATGATGACTACGATGAGTATGATGATTATGATGATTTTTAAATAAAAGTCTTAGATCTATAAAAAAATTATTTTTTTTTATTTTTTTAAACAATATTTTCCAATATTTTGAAAATAAATTTTTGGATAAAAAAAAAATTTTAAAGTTAAACTTGTTTGGGTCTTAAATCTCAAATAATGGTGTTTGGTATGAGAATTAATTTGATGATTTAGTTGGCTTTAGTTGAAAATGGAGGACCAAGAGTTGGAACAATTGAGACAAAAACGCATGGCTGAATTGCAGGGAGCTGGTGGTTCTCAGCAGCAGCACCAACAGCAGCAACAGCAAGAAGAAATGCGCAAACAACAAGCTGAAATGAAAAATAGCATCCTTGCTCAAATTTTGACCCAAGATGCCAGGACTAGACGTAAGCTATTTTACCAGCTTAATGAATCATGTTTAGTTTAATTTAAATAAATGATATGATAATTTTTAATCAATTTAAATTAAAAAAAAATTTTACTTTGAAAAATTTATTAAAATCTTCTGAATTCTTTAAATTATCATTATTTTATTTAATTTACCACTTTTTGGTCTCAATTCCTAATGTCATGATTTAGTGGTTTTTAGATCTGAAGTTATGATACGATATGCGATGACTGACTTGTTTTTAATATTTGTTTTAGTTATTTGAATTAAGTAAAAATGTATTCAAATTTTAATTGATCAAAAAATTTATTTTTAAGAGTCAGCTATGCATATAAATTTTTAATGTATCCTTTTTCGAAATCTTTAATTTTTGTTCAAAATTTTACGAACTAAATTACCTCAATTTGTTTATTTATTAATTAAAAAATTTAATTTATAGCAAATTAAAGTAATTAAATTATCAAATTCATTATATAATTATTGATTAAACATGTCAACCGAATCCATATGATCATAAGATCTGTCTTGATAAATAATTTTTAAAAATCAATATTATAAGGTATTCTTAAGTATAGTAAATTTCTATCAAACAATACTTAAAGAAAATAATGTTTGGCATAATTCCTATCTAATAACCAAAAAAATTTTCTATTCTAGTGAATACTTTGGCTCTTACCAAGCCAGAAAAAGCTCAAATGGTGGAAAATCATTTAGTTCAAATGGCTAGAACTGGTCAAATAATGGGAAAAGTATATTTTTTATATTAATAACAAGGCTTTATTTAATTTTTAGTTTGGAGAAGACCAATTGAAAAATTTACTGGAAAAGCTAAGCGAACAAACTCAAAAGAAGACAGTTGTCAAAGTATTTTTACATAAAGTCCAGTCTCTCATATTCTTAACATTATATTAAAGTATGACCGAAGAAGAATGGCCATTGACTCAGATGATGATTGAAAATTGTCTTTAAATTAGAATTAGACAAAAATATGTTTTTTTATAAATTATTTTAAATGCTTTTATTTCTTAATTAATTTGAATAAAACAGAATAAGACAAATCATTTTAATAATTTTTATTTAAAAAAAATTTACATTTTACTACAATCAAATAACCGGAATAATGTTATCAAATTTATTTATTGCTAAATAAATTATTCACATAGATTTGAACTGAATGCTACTTGTTAAACAAAAGTATCAACCTGCATTTCTACAATACTAGATGGAAATGCATCCAATTCAATACTTTTTTCTCCAATACAATTCTGGTTTTGTGTCTTTAATTTTGACTTTTTACAATCTTTAATGGTAGTGGAAACGGTCTGAGTTGAAAGAGTTCGAACCATTTTCTTTTCCATTCCTCTTCTTTTTTCTCTAGTTGTTTGTTTGCTTTTTTTATTGCGGAAAAATTCGATTAAATTAGATGGTTCAACTCTAATTTGAAATAATTTCCTATTCTTGGTCAATTTACCATTCTTAATTTGTTTAAAAGCATCCAATGAAAATGACATCTCTGCCAATGATGAACCATTTATGCTTGACTCTCCTTCGGCATCATTTCTTTTTGGACAAAATATTTTCTTCAAGAAATTCAGACATTTATTCTTGGAAATCATTGCCAGAAACTCTTCTCGAAAAAGCTTTGACAACGCCGAGTAGAGGAAAAAATTGATCAAATAATTCATATTTTTGAGTAAAAATGTCATGTTTTTAAAATATTTTAAGTAGGGTCTTTCTTCAGATTGGATGTCTGGCGGCCTTTGAGTAAATACAGATGTATCCAAAGAAAAGTTGGACAAAATTTCAAAATTAAAATTCATATAAATATTCTCATAAAACCAGTATACTTGGAATGGAAATGTCAAGATCATGAATGTAAAGGCAACAGTTACCAAAGTTATGCTCAAATTTCGGTCATTTTTGGACTGATTAAATGTGTTAGCACTAAACTGAGTTGAGCTGTAGTCGACTTGGGAAAAGCTATACTCACTAATATCTGTATTTTTTTTGGATGTGGATTTTTCTCGTTTAATGCTCACGGATCGAGCAATTAAGGGTCTTAGACGTAATTTGAAAATAATTTTTAAATTTAGATAGAAAAGAATAAAAAATGGTAGTATATAAACAATTACAACTGATATAAAGCCAAATATGTAATAAATATTTTCATTAGACAACTGACACTCTTTAAGTACGGAACCATCAGGTAAGTTTGACTCGGTTAGGTGCAAAGAAAAAGGAAAATATGAGAAAAATATTAAAGAGAATAGAAATAAGCATATTAAGATAAAAAATACACGCTTGTTGGTGAATTTTCGTTGTTTTTCCCATGGCTTGCACACAGCATAATACCTTTCTAGAGATATTAGTATGATTATCCACGAGCTGTTTGAGCTGGATATCAAATCGGCATATCCGTGAAGATTACACCATAATGTGTTGTTGACAAAATAATAGTGGAAAAATATCTCATCAAGCCATGAGAACAAAAGTGGTACAGTCAAAACAGTTGTGTCCGAAATGGCCAATGCAATCATTGACAACGATACACAGTACTTTCGCATTTTTCGGCGGCAAAATACCATAATTGTCAGCAGGTTTAAGACAGTACCAGCCAAAATCACTATAGGTGTCCATATGTTACGAAATTCAACCATTTTCGATTTTTTTTTTCATCAACATTTATTAATTATTTTTTTTTAAGATCTAAAAGAATAAAAATATTTAGTTTTTGTGAGAAAAAAAATAATTTCCATCTTTTTAACATTGGTATATCACTTGATCTATTATGAAACGAAATTAAAAAATAAGAAATTATTTCCTTTATACTCATAAAGGATCTCAATTATTCTTAATTAAATAAGACTAGTAAAAATTTTATAAACATGAGGATTATCTTATTTAAATGCAATTTAAATTTTATAGATTTTTGATATTTCTTTATTAAATAGTCGTATTTCCAATTATTTAAAGAAGCTGAGGCAAAGAAATGATTAGATTAAAAGACAAAATTGTGTTTAATAAATTTAAATTTGACCCGCGAGTTTAATAAATTATGATTTAAGAAAATAGTAAGTTTTTAAGGCAATTAGGAAAAATAAATTGTCATATTTCGGGTAATCCATAAATTATATCTAGCTTTAAAAATATATTTTAATTATTAGTTGAAATTCTTCTAGACATTTTTAGAAGCATGCCTTTCTAAATTAGAAATTTGTTGATGAAACCGAAAAAATACAATTTTTATTTATTTTATATTAACTTATTTTTGAAAATACCGTTTAATGTAAAAATATTATTGATATTTAACCGTGTTATCTTAAATTCAAAAATTTGAAATTCAATTAATCAAAAAAGAATCAAGAGCATAAATTTTATTAATTAATAAAAATTAAAATTTCTAATTTTTAATTTCTGCCGATCAGTAAAACCTGAAATTGTGTTATTTTAAAATGAATTGATAAATTTTAATTTAAATTTATCTTCATGAGTGAATATTGGAAAATTTTGCATATAAATAATATCTTTAAATGATCTAATATAATTAATTTAGACAAAAAAAATAAAAAAATTAAATTTAGGTTTCTAAAACCTACATTTAATCTTTAGAAATAATAAAGAGCGGAGTGATTTTAAAATCAATAATTAAATATATTTTTAAAAATTCGAACAATTGAATATATGCTAATTTCATACATTCCAAGTAACTGAGAAGAACTAAAAGCGGAAGCCGCAAAAATTTTGATAAATTTTTATTTAATAAGAAGTTTTTAAGTAATATTAAGAACAAGCTGAGCTTTATCTTGCTTTTAATTATTAAATATGTTTTAATTGATTAAAACTATATTATCTTTCTTCTTAAAGACATTTTATTCAATCTGAATTTTATGCTTTAATTTCGCTTATCCCAATTTAAAAGAGCTTATCTAAATGAATTGGTAAAATCACGCAGCTGAAATTAATGAATAGCTATCGAACAAATCTTATAAAATAAAATTATCAATTCCGATTATAAATTATTCGAAAATGAATCCTAATTTAACTTGTTAAAATATTCATGATTTAAGATTTTTCAAGAGAAAAATCAATTTAATTAGAATTCTTCATTTCCAAAATTTATCAGGTAGAATTCAAAAACTGCTTAATTATAATTGAAAAAAAACCAAATGTATAATTATCTAATTGAATGTGAAATCCCTGTTATTATAATTAAGAAGATACTTCATTATTTTAGATTTTTAAATTTGAAAAATTAGAAATTAATTTTAATGATATTTTCGTTAATCTCAAAAACAAATAGTTGCTTGAAATCTTTAAAAAAATCCATTTAAAGATTGTTGTAAATATATATCAATCACTTGATACTTTTTTATTTAAGATAATTTAATAATCTTTTCTTTATGGATATTAATTTAGAAAGCGTTTTTAATTAATAAATCCAAAATAAAAAATTATAGCTGTTTTTTAAAGCCTAAATATGCCTAAGTTTTTTCTATTAATTCACGGCAATAACGGTAAGAATTTCTGAAATGATAAGAGGATTAATTTATAATTTTATTTTTAGACCAACGTTTATCTTAAAAATACTTCTCAAATCTGAATTTTATTTTGATTTTGAAGCATCTAACAAAATACAGTTTTTTTTACAAGTTAAAAAATCAAATAATTTTTTACTTCATTTTTTCACTTAATTGACGTTAAATTTTACATTTTAATCAGATTTTGAATTCTTACTGAAGAATTAGTTTAAGAAAAATATGTAGGATGCTATTTTTAGTTATCTGAAATTTTTTAATACTTTTCTTTCAGAAAGGAGGTGTTGTGTAGATATTACCTATCTACTCAGTGACAAGAAAGTCATTAAAAAATTAAAAAGGAAGGTTGAATTGATCAGTTAATAATCAAAAATGGTCAAATTTATCTTTGTGGTGATTTTTTTCTGAAAGAATAGTTTAAAGGTTTATAAAAGATAAAATGTCTACAATCGTTTAACATTAGTGTAGCTACATTTTGTAGCGGACTGTCAAAGCATTTTAATAAGGTGACTTTCAATTTTCATAGATAATCGGGGAGAACGTTTAGCCTGGAAATTATATTATAGAGATTCTACCGTAACTTCAATTTCAGTACAATAGAAAATTTATTATGGTCACTTATGTATGCAAATTGGTCAACACTAAAGATTTATGAAATAAAAAATACAAAAGATTTATGAACTAAAAAATTTTTCATTAAATTGATGAGAATTCAGACTGGTCTGGAAATAAAAGCCAAAAGTGGTGATTTAAAATGGTAATCAGATTGCATATCTCTTATCTTTGTTTAAATCTCAATTATTTTTTATATTTTAATAAATGAAAATTAAAAAATTTGATTTTTATAATAAACGTCAGAATCGAATAAAATTTTTATTAAATTATCTTCAAAATTTTAAAAATAATTTACTTTAGTTTAGTTAGAAAATTTTGTTTGCATTATAGTAACAAATTAATGATTCAATTTTTGACTGATAAATATATTTCAATCGTAATTATTAATTTATAATGATTTAAAACGTGCTCAGCCAAAGTCCCAACATGTATCTTTACTCAATCTTGTTAAAATTTATCAAATAACTATTTTGCTCGAGATATTCACCCTTTTGATTTAAATTATTTTACTCATTTATTTTTATGATAAATTGATATAATATTCTTTACAGCTTTAATAAAAATCAAAATTAATAATTTTTGATTTTCCAATGTCTACTGACGTAGTTTAAGAAAATGGAATGAAATTTTAAGAACATTAAAGATTTAATACTATTTAGATTTGGCTATATCTTAATAATTTTAATTAACTATATATCTTATAAATTTAGCTAATTAAAACAAATTTAGAAAAAATTAATTTTTATATTTAAATTAAAAGAAAAATTGTATTAAATCTAGTAAGACTTTAAAGCCAAGTTTAAAGCCAATATTAATTCGTTAATTAAAATAATTTCTAGAAATTTTCAAATTAAAAAAATTATCTAATTCTATTTAATAGCTTTATTTATAATCAAAAAAATTATTAGTTATGAACAAAAATCACGTAAAATATTTTTCAATCAAAATTCCTTCCAGTTATAATTTTCTATTTATACAGATTACTGAAATTGTTCAAATGTAAAAACCACATGTTTTTAAACAAATGCCGTATTTTCAAATTTTATAATTAAAATAATTTTCCTTATGATGAATTTTTTCTTAAACGATTGTGATCAAATCTAACAAAATTGATTTAATTTTTAATTAAACTTTCAAAAAAACTAATAAAAGGTAATTTCCGAGCGCCAATGCGAAACGATGTATACATGCAAAAAATATAAATTAAATAAAATACATACTTAAGAATTGATTTAATTGTTCAAATATCTCGAAAGATTATTTGAGCAAAAAATAACTCTTTCATCATGGTTAATTATATCATATACATCTTAAGATTTTATAGTTAGTTCAATTTATAAAAAGCACATTTAATTATTAAAAAATAATCAAAGTCGGCGTAAATAAATCAATATTTTTGCGATTCAATTTGCCAACCTATTTAGAATACAATACATTTAAAATAAATACAATATTATATTTAATGTGAAACCTAATAAATATTTAAACGAATATAAAAAGGTTTTAAGAAAGAAAATTAGGTTCTTATTCATTATATATAAAAAATAAGTTTACACATTAAATAAAAGACTTAAACGATCTTTTTACAAACATTATTTGTAAAAAGTAAGTCTAATTTTAATTCTAAATAAATGAATAATATTTTAACCCAACTATGTTAATTTATTAATTAATAAAAATCTTAAAATATCGTTGTATTTGAATAGTTATCTGACCATTAGATTTTTGAAACATATCTAATAAACTTTTTCTACTAAATTTAAATGATAATTAAAAAATATATCTAAAAAATTCAATATTTTAACATGACTGACAAACAGAAAATTTAAATAATTCTTATTTTTTGTCGCGCAGCTATAAATCTTTTATCATTTGAGTTCTTTTCGAAATTAATTTCCTCAATTCAGGGAAAAGCATGTCTATTGATTTTCAGAAGATACATGGCAAAGCAAATTGAGTTAATTTTAATTATTTTCTCTTGAAATTTGTGCTATAAATTATTAAGGACATTTTACTGATAAAAAGTTGATTTTTTAACTAAGACAAACTTGGCTCATTTCTAGTGTCTCTTTTACCTTGTAAATCTTAAATGTAAATTTTTAAGCATAGATATTTTTTTTTCCAGATTCTAGACAAACATCCAATTAGATTCATTTTTTAATTATTGTCTATAACAATTTAATAAAGAAAAAAAATATTTCATCATAAACCCCGAAAACAATATCCTAAATTGCTTCCAGCTAATCACATCCGTATCGAAAAAAACTAATCACTTTTCTATGAATCTTAAATAATTAAAAATCTTTATTTTATTCTTATAAAGAAACAAAATTAATATTCAATATTTGATTGCAAAACCATGATTTATAATCTTATTAAATTTTTCATTAAAAATTAAAACCAATGCTAAAATTTAGAGATAATCATATCAAATTACAATAAGTTATGCCCTAAAATAACTTCAAAGAATATAAGGGTTTATTTCATTCTATGAATTATCTATTATTCATCTATCCAGGTTTAATTAAATCTAATAGTATTAAATTTAATGACTCATTATTTTTAATGATACAGAATAGAGAAAAAATAATTAAAACAAAAGATACACTATACCAATTATTTTAACAGTTATTAATTATGCGTTATATAAATATTAAAGAAATTTAGTTACTCTGTTTTTATAATTGGTTGAGAATTTTGTAATGTCTATTAATATTAACACTGTGATAGATTACATTAGGGTTCAAGTATATCAAAATATTACGCTTCTGAATAATTCAAATTGATTATTATTTGGTTATACATGGTAAAAGCATGTTATTAGTAAATAATAAGAGTCATTTTTCTGTCATTTTGCTTGCTTTAAATAATGGTGACTATTTAATTTGACTTTAAAATTGGTTTTATTTTTATCTAATGATTGTTACAAATTATTTTCCATAAAATTTTTAGTTTTATGGACAAAAATAATAATCTTAAAAAATCAATTAAATAAAATAATTAATTTTAAAAAATTTTAAATAAAGAAAAAATAATCGAAAAGTGATTAAATATATCTTAATTCAATTGTTTTATTCAAAATTAAAGTTAAATAATATTTTAAAAAAAAAATATCGGACTTAATATTTAAAGAAAATTAATAAGTAAATCCAAATACAATTATCTTGATTTTTAGACTTGATTTAAAATTTTTAAAATCATGCATCTTAAATACTAAGTAATTAAAATGTAATAAAAGTAGCTTACGCAAATATTTAAACTACAAAACAGAAATTGATTTAATTAGATTCATTTTGAATTGATATCAAGATATCTGAATTTCGTTTAATTTTGGTAATAAAAGCAAATTGCACTTCATAGGCACCAATAAATTAAGGTATTTGTTATCTAAATGGTGCATAAAATTTATGTGCCGATAAGAGGAATTAATCAATTCATATTTTATATGCTTTTTTTGTAAAGACTTTAAAATTATCAATATTATTTCGCTAACAATTAATATTTAAATATTTAAAATAAATTAATTTTAATTACTGTTTACAAGAATATTTGGTAGACATTTTTCTTTGATAGATATCTGATCACATATTAAAAATTATTCTTAATCTTTAATAACAAAAGCTATCGATTGTAAATAGCACTTTATATTCATCTAAAAATTAAATGTTATCTATATTTTGTTTTAGTTTAAATCGTTTAAACAAAATGCATTCAATATATAAAATTTTTTACTTGAATATGTCAAATTTCAGACTATCTTTAGAGGAATATCTTTTTTATCTTTTGAACAGCATTTGATTCATTTTTATGTGCAGATTTTGACTTAACAATCATCTTTGCTTTATTTTTCAACAGATAATACAACACCGTTTATCATGTGCAAGTTGACAATTTGGAAAAAAAAACATATTTTACGATATGTTGGCGTTTTCTAAAATTTTTATCTATTCCTTGTTTGAATGAATTTTAAAATGATAGACCTAATAAGTATCAGACTTTAAATCTAAATGGTCCTGTACATTTTAACTAAAATTTAAAAAGATTTGAAAAAGATATGAATAACTCATAGAGAAAATCAACCATTTCAAACGATCAGTTAATTAAGCCTGTAAAACATAAGACACTGGCAAAACTATGAATAGAACTAAGCATTTATATAAATTTATTTTTAAATTTTAATTAAAATAACCTTTTAGATTTTAAATTATGAATGATATGAAGAAAAAATTGGATTTATTGGTTTTCAAATAAAATAAATGTTTCTTTTCTTCAAACCGACAATATAAATTGATTAATTAAAAATTAAATTAGTCAAAAATGTTAAATTCAATTAATTTTATGTTAAAATTTCAATTTGGAACCGACAAAAAAATTAAATATTTATAAACAAAAGAAAAACAAAATTATTTTAATAACAATTTTTTTGTTTTATCCTAGAAAAGTCAACACCCCTCAGTGGTAACAAAGAGATTAAGTCTTTTTTCCTCGATTCATAAATTTTTCTATCATCTTCACTCAATATTTTTAAATATTCCTCATTTATCTTAAAATAAGAAAAAAATTAATTAAAAACCAATTTAATTACGTTTTACCTGTTTCCATTTGTAAGGACGGTCGAAAAATTGAGGTTCTTTTAAACAACGTTTTTCGGACAGAAGAGCTAAAATTGAGGTCCGAATGTTTTTTTGAAAGTTTCTCAGAATTTGTGGATCGTTTGCAGACTTACTTGTGCTCTTGCCACCAATTAAAATATTAACACTTGTTCGAAATGAGTTCAGCTATTTTTTATCAATTTTTAATTAAAATTTACATTTTTTTATACTAATTTGACACATAATTTATCAAAAAAATAACTCTTGAAAAAAATTAATTTAATCTGATTTTATTACTTAGTGACTAAGATGGTTCATATTAATTGAAATTTATAATGACTTATTAAAATGTTCAATTAATTTCCGATTAAATAAACAAGCTAATTAATATCCGAAATAAAATTATTTATTTATTATCTTTTAATGAAATAATATCTAGATTTTGTTTAAAAGCTTTAATTTTATCTTTTTAAATTAATTTAGTCAATTTTAAAAATTTCAGAATTTACAGGATTAGACAGTATTATAAGTATTTTAAGCTTATCGTAATATTAACTAATCTTAATTAATAGAATACCTTTTCTAATCATTTTGGCAAACATTTAAAATTAGTGGCTAGAACACAAATAAAAGTACTTAATTTAAATTGTTTCTTTATTAAAAAAATTGATCTTTTTGAAAGATAATAATAAAATTGTCCAAACTTTAAATGAATGTCTATAGTCTTCCTAACGATTAAGATTAGAGTTAGTTACCATATCCAACTTTGCAGACTAATTTGATCAGATTGTCAATTATGTAAAGGTATCTGTAAAACAATTATTATACTGATTTGCTTAACTCTTATTAAAAGAAAATTGCCTAAAATCTGAAAGATAAAAATGCTTTCTTAAAAAGGAAGTTATCTAAAAAAAGTAACCAAATAAGCTTATCGAATTAAAAGATCAAATAATGTCTTATCTATTAAAAAACATAGATTAATCCATTATCGGATTATATTACAGCCTGATTTCATTCCAAAGATATCATGTTTGAGACATCTTCATAGTAATTAGATTTTATGGCTTTATACTTTAGCAAAAGATTATGATCTATTAATATAATTTAAATATTTTAATAGTCAGCATTTAATGCTTTAATCAATTTTGTTGCTTAATATTATACACATTAAATTTTAAAATCAAACAATAATTGATTACTTAACTTTTTACTTAATAATTAGAATTTATTCATCTTAGAATGCTTATTGATTCGAAATTAAATAAATGGCTTAAAAGGAATTAAAGAGTAATTTGCATTTAAAATGTCTCACTATCTTGAGAAAGGAGTGAAAAAGTTATATAAATGGAGTATTTATTACTGCTATTACTGAAAATTTTATCATACAATATATCTTTTTTAAACTATTATTTTTCACCTACTTTTTTAATTGTTGATATTGTTTTTAATTTTAAGATCTGTAACAAGTGAGATCTGTCAAGAGCCTGTTATTTGGTCATTTTTTATTTTTATCAATGACCTTCCGGAAAATTTCATAAGAATATGTTCCCTGTTACAAAAAAATGTGTCCTGTTTAAAATAAAAATCATGAATCATTTCTAATGAAGAGAAAAAACCATATATTTTTTTTTATTTGAGTCACTTTTTTGAATTGAAGAAATACTTTTGATGACCAAACTTTCTTATATTTGATGGAATACGGTAGTCGTGGAAAAAATGGTCAATGGATCTCAATATAGAGAAATGTGAAGTAATGCATTTTGAAAAAAAAACCTCTAGCAGACATTTTTTTATCACAAGAAAAAAGCTCATAAGTTGACAGAGATCGTTTATTATGTTGTTCCAGTGAGGACACCTTGCTTGAAGAAAGATATAGATATATTTGAGAGGGAATAGAGAAGAGTAGTTCGAATGAGTAATGGTTTTAGTGATCAACAAGGATAAGACAAATTTACAAGTTATTTAATGAACTTGATGAGATAACTTGGTACAGTTCACCTATGGAAAATAAAATTCCGTACAATTCAAGAATTAATCGTACAACACAAACAAAATTGTTGAAGATTGGAACCAATTAACAAATAAATATGTGTCAAGCAATTTATTAAGTTTCTTACCAAAGTAATGTCACGGTCATAAAAGTCCACTTCAAAAACATCTTCAATATCATTCTCAGTATAGATGGGTTTTCTACTTGCAGTGTCAAATCCTAGGCCACAAATAGCTCCTGTATAAGTTAAAGTCTTCTTGTCATACCGGAATTCTACTTCAGGCGAAAATGCCAAAAGAACCAAAGAAACTATGCCTTTTATTTTTGGAAATAAGCAAGTTTCTCTCAAAAGAATATCTTTCCCATTATCAGATGCATGATGAGCTACAAGCAAATTGGAACACTTTAAAACATGATCCTGGTCAAGCATTATTCGGTTGATAGAAAGCCGATCTGGACGAGCTGATGCATTGTTTGGCTCATTTGTCATGGCATACAACCGTGTCTCTATTGGACTGTTGATTTTAAAGGAAAATTTTTCATATTTATCAAAGCGCAAATTTTTTATATTGTTTTCTATGTTTTCAATATGCACCCAATCCTTAGAGGTCTTGGAGCATTTAACACCTTCATAAAATCTACTATTAACTCTTTCTTCATGTTTTAACTAAAAATATACTATTTGAGTAATTGTTGTTTATAAGATTGAATTAAAGATACCTTGGAAGCATACGGCTCATCACATTTGTCAAATATACCAATTTCGATCAATTTTGTAGCTAAGTCATATTCAAATAAAGGGTTGTCTGAGTCAAATAAAGTAACACGGACTGTATTGTCTACAATTGAGTAGACTCTTGCTTGTAGATTCTGTATAGAGTATAACAGAGTGCTGTATTCATTCAGAGCTTGTTCTGATCTTGCTCTATCTGATAAGATCAGTGGATCTAGCTGAAGATTTGCCAGCTCACACCGTATTGCCTTAATAATTATTTTAAAAATTTTATCATAAATATTTTAAACTGAGCTTTAGTGTTTAATATTAATTTAAAAATTAAAATCAATTTCGGTTAAATTTATTCAATAGCTAAATGATTTCATAAATTTTCAAGTTTATTTGCCCTTTAAATTTTCTTAAATAGGTAAAAACTTAAGCTTAAAGAATTTATATACTTACTCAGATAAATTAATATAATAATAAATAAATTAAAAATTTTTAACCTTTGAAAATTTTGCTTTTTAGATCAAAAAGAAAAGGATATAATTTGAAAACAAAATAAAAAAAATATTCTAAAAAGGTATTTAGCCATATGAAAATAGAGAGATAAAAATGTGATATTTAAATTAAATTTAATTTAATAATTTTACTTGACTTGGTATTTTGATCAGCTCTTGAGGACATTCATAAATTAATGAAAAATCTTTTTCTTCACTGTTTCCATAATCAATATAAATAATCTAAAAATGTTAAAAATTTAATTTGTTCAATACTAAATATTTTTTAGTTTGAAGTTTGATAATTGAAGTTAATTCTAGATTCTTACATTACATCCTGTATTGTTTATATTAGTAATTCGAGCTCTATAGAAGCCACATTCAGTTCCGTTACCAGTAAAATGAAAGCCAACCACCAACTTTCCAACAGCTAAGTTCTCCTTTCTGCACAATTTAAACTTATAATTTACATTGGATAAAATTTCTTCTATCTTATTAAGCTGAATCTGATGTAGTTCTTCATCTATATGTGCCCAAAAGTGCGTCAAATGGTTCAATACAACAGGTTTAATGCGAAATTCATTCATATCTTTGATTAAAAGATTTACATCATCATCCATACTTTGATTAGTTATGGTAATCCGGTTGGTAAATCCAATGCCATACTCATTGGCTTTTAAATTTCTCAAAAAATCCAAATCTCTCTTGACTCTTTGAAAATCTTTGGAATAAACTCGACTTAGCTGAATAGGCTTATCTAGTCTGTTCAATACTAATGCTAAATAAACTCCACTGGCAATTTTATTAACCAAATCTAAATTGTCCTTAAATTCAATAAATGCTTTCCTATCCTCATAATGAACCACCAAGTTGGAAGAACACAATTTGAAAATTTCTTCGATTTTTTTATGATAAACAATAGCCGAATCTGGAAAAGATGTAACCGCAATGGTTGTTCTAGGATCTTTTGCGTAAAGCATTTTTACAATTTCTTTATCATCATTAACATTTGTCTTGAAATAATTTGGATAGAAAGCACCAGCAATCATAAAATTGAGTATATAATACTCGTCAAGTGCTGTCTGCGGATCCATCACCTCTTGTTTAACAAATCCAAGCTCTCTTATGTCCTTAATATCTTCTTCAACTGTGAGTCCATGGCGTTCACTTAGTCTTTTTTCTATTTCGCGGCGTATTTTCTCCGCATCATTTAAATTCTTCAAGTCCAAGTAGTGCTGATGACACCATTTTTCCATTTCTCTACTGTTCATACGGCTATATTTCTTGTGGGCCTTCCACAAATTATAAGCATTCAATATGCAAGTAAAATCGCTCATTAGACCACTGGAAAAAAAGTATTTTCCCTTGTAAAACTCAAATTGTGAGCCTGGTCGCAGAGTGAATATGCTTTTGGCAGACAATACTGCGGCCAGAACAACCGCATCCCTGAGCCGACCAAACACATGCCCGTACAAAATTAGCTTGGTGAGTTTCAGATCAATTGGTAATGATGCCATTATGGACCCAGCATATGTCAAGTCACCATCATCAGGACAAATAAAGCGTTTTTTATACAAAGAAAGAGCTCCAACTTGCTTCAAGTAAATAATTGTTCTTTCAATTTGATCCAATGTTGGCGGAGTAAGAGCCAGCGCGAGTATTTTCTTCGGCTTATCACTAAAGACACGTTTTATATTCAAAATTAGCTTATCCAGAGACTCGCGACTAATGGCCGGCTCTGGATGATCATTAATTGCTTCTTGGTAAAATCTAGCTGGTACTAGTCTATAATAAATGCCTTGAGAGACTCGACCAGCTCTACCGCGTCTTTGACGCAAATTTGACTTGGAAGCCCATGCTAACTCAAGGGACGTATAGTTTGTGCTTGGATCGGTATAAGGAACTTTGGTCAAACAAAAATCTACAATGTACTTTACATCTGGCACTGTAAGTGAACTTTCAGCAATACTGGTGCTTAGAATTACTTTTCGGTAATACATAGCTGTGTCATCAAACGCCTGCATTTGAGTTTCTAAAGATATGTCACTGTGAAGCTTGCATATGACCAAATTGTTATCAGACAAATTTTCTACTAGATATTTTTCAGCTCGTTCAATCTCGTTCCATCCTGGCAAAAATACCAATACAGCTCCACGAATTGCCGCCAAACCATTGATTTTATCCAAATTCTGCAAAGCTCCTTCCTTGCCATCTATATATTTTAGTAACTTTGCCATTATTTCAAACTGTTCTTCAAATATTATTGGATCGGTATATTTGAATTCAATACCAGTCTAAAATTTATTAATTTTTTAGATTAATTGTTGATAAAATTTTTGAGTAGCTAGCATACAGTTATTTTTTTATTTCTTTTTTTTTTAAATTTTTATACTATTATTAATATTTATTTATATTTTTACAAATAATTTAAAAAACAATTGAAGCCTTACTAGATTAAAGTCAACATTTAATTTTAATAAAAACATTTATTTAATTTATTTTATTTAAAAAAATTTTTTTACCTGAAAGTTGACCATTTCTTCTATGTCATCTAAATGTTTGGTAACTACATCATATACATTTATATTACATTGAATTATTGGTATGTGATTTTTTATGGCAAGAGGAGAAAAATATTGTATAAAAAGCTGAGGATCCAAAGTAGCCGACATTAAAATTATCTTTCCTTCAAAGTGCTCCATCAACAATACTTTTATAAGCAGTATGACCAAATCAGTATCAAGATCTCGGTCATGTATCTCATCTAGTATTATGTGAGTGTATGTTTTTAATTGGATATGATTGGAAACTATCATTTCTAGCAAGTATCCAGTTGTCACATAAAAAATTCTAGTGTCTTCGCTAAATTTGTTTTCCAAGCTAACTTTGTAGCCACAGACTGATCCCCATTTCCAGCCTCTTTCGTCGCATACTCTCTTCGAGATGCTTTTGGCCGCAATTCGTCTCGGTTGAGTGACCAAGATCTTACAAGATCTGGACTTTTTTGCAGCGTTATCAATTATAAATTGGGGTACTTGTGTAGTTTTGCCACATCCTGTATTTCCTTGTATTATAACAATATTGTAATTGCTCAAATGTTGAATTATTTCCTCCTTATGTTTTATAATAGGCAGATTGGAGTTGTATGTGTGTGTAAAAAAGTTGTAACTTGGATTGTTATAATAGATAATTTCACTCGAATCGGGAGGTTCTGGTTCACTTTTGACTGAATTTTCCAGAGTTTTTTTTTTGCTTAGATGCACAATAAATTTATCTACATATTCAAAATTTTCTTCGTAGTTTCTTTTTCGCTTGCTAAATGATGAGTAATTTTCATTTTCTTCTTTGATTCGGCGTTGTTCCTCTTGATCGATTTCAGGACATAGGCCAAAGCCGCCAGTTGCTGGAACTAGGCCATTGTAGCTTTTTTTGTAAGGACTTGTGGGCTCCGTTTTAAAATTCGGCGAAGTTAATTCATTAGACATTATTTTTAATACAAATCTATTAATTTTTTTAAGAATTTTAATTTGTTCTCTAATTAAAACAAAACAAACATAACTTAGTCTTTGTGGAAATGAAATTAAAGTAGTCAATGAAATAACTCTTTTAGGTTATAATATTAATCAGAATCTAAATTTTTCTAAATTAGCATGTAGTGTATCATTAGTTGTGAATAAAAAATTATTCAGCATTAAGAGACTATTCTACCTATCAACTTCTGTAAAAATACAGTTCTTTAAGACGTTTATATTGCCATATTTTGATTATTGCTCGACTCTCTTGTGCTATTTCTCAAAAGAGGCAATAATTAAATTGGCTAAGAGTTATTATTTAACGTTATTTAAATTGTTTAGGTTCAAATTTGATGTAAATAACTTTAATGATATTAATAACTTCTTAGAAAAGTATGGCTTGTTTGCATTCCAACATAGAATAATTGATAGAATGCTATCTTTTGCTTATAAAACACTATACTTTCATAATTCTCCTGAAAATCTAAGGCAGAATTTAAAGAAAAATGACTCAAGAAATTTAAAATATAATTTAAGGAACAGTGAGAATCTGATAGAACCAACTTCAAAATCAGTAAATGGTGAAAAAACATTTGGATTTTTCTACTCAAGACTTATAAATTGCTTTGTGATCAAGAGATCAATGTTGAAATTTACAACATTTAAGCATTCAATTTTTAATAATATCAATTTAATTTTTACAGTTTTTGAAAAAAAATTCAAAAAATTTAATTTAAACATTTCAATGTTTTACTTTTTTAAATGATTATTTGAACAATTTATTTTTAATTAGTAAAATTTATTTTATTTAAATAAATAGAGTGTTAATCGGTCTTTATGACATGGGCACTAGCCTGTTGATTAACCTTGAAATATTAAGAAGATATTTTCATAAAATTATTAATTTTTTAAATTTACATAAAATGTAAAAAGTGTTGGTTTTTTCAAATATTTGCTTAAAATCTTTAATAATCAGTAATTAAAAGGAATATTTTTTTAATTTATAAAAATTAAAATATATTACGCTATTAATAAATTTATTGAAAAATAGAGATATATAATTTTAACAAGCACTAATCTGGGATTTTTTATTTTAAAAATAAATATTTTTTTACTTTAAATGACTTAAAAAATTATAAAATAATTAATAAAAAATTGGTTTTTGACTATGGAGCACATGATTTGACTGAGCTTTGATGTCTTTTTTATTTGGTAATGTAAGCTTTCCTCTTCCGAACCCACTTAGGCAACGTTTGATTCGACCATTTTGGTCAATATTATTATTTTGAATTCCAATCGTGGGACAACTTTTTCTTTTATCTGGTAATGTGTCAACCATTGTCTGACTTCGAATAAGCTTATCATTTTTATTCTCTTGTTTGTTGTGACACAACTCACTGAATTGTCTTATCATGTCGCTAGATTTATATTTACCTGACACAACTCCTGACCACAAATCGGATGAATCTGGTACAAAAAAAAAACAAATATATTCAATAGATAAATTTATTTTTTGTTTACTTTTAACTTGAGTTTCTTGAGGAATGATTACTGAATTTTCCAAATTACGTTTTTTCCAAACATTTTCATTGCTGGAAGATTGTCTCACAAAAATGGGTGAAGAAGACGAGTTATTTATTGCTTGGAATTGAATATTGGAGCTAATTAGAGCTATGGCTCCAGTGGTTGTGGACGTATTAGATGAGGTGTAAGTCGACTGGGCAGTCTTAAGGAATGAATTATCTTCTGCTTCCACCGTCAATTGGATATAATGAACCACTGATTTGTTTAGAGATAGCTCGTACTCCAAAATAGTTTTTCGCGGTTGAATTACTTTATTCTTAATTTAAAATTTAATTAATTTTTTGTTAAAAATTTAAACTTGTTACCTTACATCATAATGTATAGTACATATTATTTTAGTGTCTTCTATCACACTACGGACCCAATTACGCATAACAAAAGGCGGTCTATTTACATAATATTGCTCAAAGTGGCCTCGACTGGAAAATTTTACATCCTGTATACATGAAATTATATTAACATCTTTACTATCTTCGCATTCATCTGTATCTACATACATTTTCCATTTTGACTCCTTTAGCAAAAATTTTAGTTATCAAATTTAATATTTTAAATCATTCTTATATTAATAAAAAAACTTTAAAATTAAACTAATGTGTTCAATAGGGATCAAGAAGTCATAATAGAAGATTGGTCAAGAGGTCTAATAGTTAAGCTGATGAAAAAAGCGAAGAAAATGCTATGTGACAATTGGAGAGGAATGACACTGCTACCAAACGCAAGCAATAGAATAGAGAAAAAATAGAACTTTGGACTTGGATATGAAAATGCAGAACTTGCAGAAAAACGTAAGATAAATGGGGTAAAAAACGAAAGATACCCCAATCACCATAGATGGTACAAGCATTGAGTGTATAACTGAATTTACATACTTGGAAAGTATCAAGGTGAATCTATGGGAATTCATAAAAACTATTAAAAATCCAAAAGGAGCATTTGCCAGACTGAAACCAGTTTGGAAGTCAAAAGGCTACAGGAAAGAAACAAAAATCAAGATATACTATACAGTAGTAAAAGCTACACTATATACAGAAGTGAATGATGAAGAGTGTCCGATTTAGAAAGAAAAAGCCCGAATACTTTCCACAGTGGTAGTCTTGGGATACACTGGCCTGAAAGATTGTTGAATGATGAGCTATACAGAAGAATGAAGTCAGAGCCAATGAGTCAATGTATCACGAATAAAAAACAAGCATAATTTGGCCATGTACTTAGAATGCAAAGAATACGAATACCAAACAGAGCTCTCCAATAGACACCGCAAGTGCGAAGAAGGGTAGCATGACCAGCCATAACATGGAGGTCACTTAAGCAAGGGTTAAGACATAGGATAGACTTGAGTGTAAAGCAAATTAATGACTCTATGCTCGTACAGAAGCGAATAAGGAAGTAAAAATAAAAACACTAATTGAGTATTAAAATAAAGGTTCTACCTCTGGTTTTTTTGCATGAAGAATATGAGCTCCAATCAACAAATTAAAAGAAATATTGCGTAGCGAAGTTTGACTTTTTATTTGATTTTGAGTCTAAATTAAATGTAAAAAATTCATTAAATTAAAAGAAAAAAATTTAATAATTTTTAATAAAAGATACTTTTAATGGAGGGAAATTAAGTAGGCGTATATTTTCAATTTTTAAATTTTGTATTTCATGCTTTTAAGTAATAAAAATATATTAAATAAATTAAGTAAAAATATAATGATAAAATTTACATGTAAATCGATGATATGTCCCTCCGAAATTATGCCTATGTTTCTCAAGTCTGTCTTTCTCATCATCATTAGCCTTTTACCATTTATGTTGTGGTTTAAAAATTTGTCACAATATCCACCTATGCCATCGCGGTTGTATTTGGTGCCAATTTTTTTAATCCATTCATAAACGTCTATTTCGCTCCAAGAATTTACATCGTGATCTTCTATATTAAGCAATTTAGTGCCAGAAGTAATCAATTCCATTTCCATTTCTCTCAAACGCTTCTCTCTGGCCTCAAGCAATTTTTCTTTAATTTGTAAATCATCTTCTATCTAAAAATAATTTTTTTAAATTAAAAAAAATATCTTTTACAATTTGAAATAAATTAACTTTTTTAAGTCTTTCGAAAGCTTGTTCTATTTCCTGCTCCCATTTAGCTTTGTTTAAAGTAAATAACGAATCTATTTCAGCTTTGGCGTCATCTTTTAATAAAAAAGATATGATTAAGTAATTAATTATTTAAAAAGTATTTACCATCTAAATCTATTTGGTCCAAAGTTGCCAATATTTGCTTAAATGATGGACGATCTCCAGGGTCAGTTTGCCAACAAAGCTGCATCAAATTTGAAAGCACAGGCGGGCATCCATTTGGAATAGGAAGTCTCTTAAAAATTTTAATTATCAAAATTTATAAATTAAATTATAACTATCTAAATTACATGCTCTCTTTCGACAACTAGAAAAGCAATTTGAAATTCTTCAATACCTTTAAAAGGCACTTCTCCAGTAATCAACTCCCACAATACCACTCCGTAAGACCATACATCAGCCGATTGGTTTGCTGGTTTGCTTTGTATTATTTCTGGACTCATCCATGGAAAAGTCCCGATTACGGACATTTTTGTAGTCTGTATACCAAACCGAGATGAACCAAAGTCGCAAATCTTGCATGTAGGATCATCGGCATTTGTTATCAGAACATTATTGGATTTCAGATCCCGATGTAAAATTTTACTTGGTGCCTCTGAATGAAGATAATTCATTCCTAATGCAATATCGTGGGCCCATTTTAATATTAGGTCCAAGCCGAACTCTCGGTACAGATCATGTTGCTTTATAAAATCTCTCAATGAGCCATATTCGGCATACTCTTAATTTTTTGTCTTTAAATAAAAATCTCATCTCATTTACTTTTATTTTACCTGTTATGATACAAAAATTCGAGTCTTTGGACACTATGCCATAAAATTGAATAATATTTCTATGACTACATGTGCTAAGAATTTCTGCCTTTAACAAGAAAATATTTATTAATTTATATAAATAATTTAATAGTTGCCTATGTTACTTCATTTTCTAACTGTAGCAGCTTTTTAATGGCTACGATTTTGTTCCTTGACTTCCAAAGACCTCGGTAAACCGTGCCAAATGAGCCCCGACCACATTTATCATATATCTCTATTTTATAATTTTAAATACAGAAAAAAAGCATTTTATTATCTATTCGTACCCAAGTCATCGTAGTCTATTTCAATGTATTCAGCTATCTTGCCAGACTGGCGATGGGACAGCAGCTTTGTATCACTCTTGGACAAGCTCAAAGTATCTGTTTTACTCAGATCAATTAAAGAGCCTTCCTTTTTGAAATTAATTATATTTTCGCCTATCTCTTTCAAAGTCATTTGATGTTTTAACATATATTTTTATAATTAAACCAATTATTTATTTAAAAAAAAAATTTATTTAATCCAAAAATCGACTTTATTTCATCATAAAAATTTGATTTTATTTTCTATAGTATTAAAATTTTTCCAAAATTTGAAAAAAATATTTTTCTGAATAATGTAATAAGCATAAAAATTGTGAACAAGTTTTAATTTTTTTGCTTAGTTTATCAATTTTAAGTTAAATTAAAATTCTAATCTTAGAACAAACTAATTAAAAGCATATTTAACAAATCAATTCACTCTTAAAATCATTGATACTTATTTTTAAGCCATATAAACAAAAAACAATTTTACTTTTTAAATAAAATGTTAAAATAAATCTTTAAAAAAAAGTGGTGCGCAAATATGTCTTGTATCTAAAAAATAAATAGAAATTATAATATTTAATGAGGTTTTATTAAAAATCTAGCAAGAAAACTATAAAATTTTGCTTCTTTTCACTACATAATAATATCAAAATTTTGCGTTAATTTAAATACTAACCTGTACTCATAACGCTTTATCTATCTTGAAAGATAAATTTGAAAAAAATGATATTTTAAACAAATTTTTCAAGTTGAGCAAAAAATAATTAAATAAACAAAATGGATATAATAAATGGTGTTGCGTCATCGGACGACATACCGTCCTCATTACCACAAAATTTAAACCTTAAGCGCAAATCCTCGTCAATAATAGGAAATAAAGAAGTCCAAGTTTTGCCATGGGACCGTTTTTCTCATTGGGTACATTCAATTCTAGTTGTCACATTTGATATCGAAATGGGACAATCAATCGAATCTGTATACCCAAATAACCATGTTAGACTTAGCCAGCAAGATAAAACCAATATTTGCTACTTGTCATTTCCGGATTCAAACTCTGGTCTGTTAGGAGATTCGCATTTTCATTTTAGGTTCAGATTGGACACTTCAGCTAACAAGAATAATTTTCACAATTTTCACCAATATCAAAACTTGAACCAAACAAGCAAATCTATTGGTATTGATTATGAAATTTACAATTGCAAAACTTTGTCTGGTTTGCAGGTGGAAAAAAATTTTATGTTTGGTTATGTTTTTTTCAGACAAGTTAAAGATAAGAGCCTTAAGCGTGGATACTTCCAAAAAGTGAAAAATATACAAATTAAAACAAAACTTAATAGATCTTATTTTTATTTTGCTAGTCGGTTGTCTTGTTGAGTCGATTTCCATTTGTGTCATTATTCAGTTATATCCTTGGTCTAGTGGCAGTAGAGTTTTTTACAACCGGACCAGAAGTGATTGAGACAGGTACTCTTGAAAGCAATTGCTGCGTTGAAAAATTATCTTAAATTAAGACTTCAAGCTTGTCATGATATTGACCAATGGCCATTGTTGGTGCCCGGTGAGCTTTTATCTCTTCCCATTTTGGGACACTTTTTGGAAGTGAAGTTCCCTATCAAAATTGAAAACTATTCATTGCCAATTATCTACAAAAAAGACTTGGTAACAAATAAAATTTTTATTGGACTTGGATAAATGAAATTTATTTGATTTTTTCAAAGCCATCTGTTCCCATTACTTTACCTCCAGTCCACGAAGTTAATTTATTTAAGTAATAATTTAGTCTGTAATTAAAATGCTATTCTAAGATTTAAATTTTTTGATAATATGTTTATTTAGGTGTTTAGAGCCTATTTTGATACATATACACCTATTATGGGAAATGGTGCTTTTAAACGAAGTATTTTTGGATTAATTTTTATTGTTTTATTTTAAAATCTAATTAAGCCAATTGTTGTGATTGCCAATCTTCCAAATGTTTGTAGTGAATTAGTCCAAGCTCTAGTCAGGTATGCATAACTTGAAAACTAAATTGATTTTTTTAAATTTAATTTCAATCAAGTACTATTTGGCCACTAAAATATGCTTCAGATTATAGACCATTTTTTACCATTCATAACTCAGAATTTAATGAATATTCCAGCAAAAATACCGCACCGTAATATAAGTTTAAAGTTAATTGCTAAGATAGAATTAAATTAAATTTGGCTTTAGACCTGGTTTGATAATCGGTGTCACCAATCCTTTCTTTACCAAATGTTTGCAGCATTGGCCAAATATAATAAAAATTTCAGATCTTAACAAAAATGTACAATTTGAACCACAAGGTAATTTGGTTTAAAATGTCTAATTATTCTTTTAATTAATTTTTATTAGAACCAAAGGAAGAACCAGAAAACAGTAAAACGAATAAAATTAAAAAAACAAATAATATTAAAGTGGTGGAAATAAAGCCAGGTATGAAAGACTTTTAGAATGTAGACTTTTTAAGGCCAAAGTTTAATCATCAATTAATAACAAAATATTTTAATTAAAAATAAATTTTAAATCAAAACAAATATTAAATAAGTTAAAATTATTTGTTCGGCTTTTCTTTTAGGATATTTGTATCTTTTTTATTAAGCAATGGTTTTCAATTTGAATTTTAAAATCGAAATCAAATTATAAGCTTCATTAGAGTTATTAATGTCTCTAATAAAGTATAAATCTAAAAGCTTGTTTTCTCTCAACCCGTTGAGAGATAAAACTGCTCACCAAAAAGTAAAATAGAGATTAATCAAAAATATTATATATTTTTTTATTAAAAAACAAATGAATAAGTAAAAATACATACTAAATAACGATAAAATGCCAATAAAAAGAAAGATAATGGTATTGTTTACCATAAAGATATAAATCAACTTAACTTATTTTAATAAACAATGATCCGTACATTAAAAAAATGGAGTTTTGTTCAGCTACAATAAATAATTTTAATTAATTTTGTTTATTTCAGCTGTTTTTACCAAATTCAAGCCATTTTTAAATAAAGACAAATCGATTATTAAAAATATCCTGAATGTAAGATAACATTTATCATTCTATTAACAAATATCTAATTGTCATTTGTGAGCAGGGTGCAGAGAGCAATCGCCCATGCGAAGCACAATCAGCACTGTTGAGACGCTATTTTACCGGTCTGACCCAAATTTTTATGATCCCCTTGGTAAATTGGAGCACAAAATGATGGTCATGGCTAATATTTTTTTAAGGAAAGATACTTTTCTACCCTGATGCCTCTTCACCGAAACATCTATCCATTCAAGAGTTTGCCCAAATTAAAAGAATTTGATGCTGAAGAGTTCATGAGGAGTCTGAAACAAGCTGGACCAGAAGCTACACCTTCGTTAAAAGGCGATTTGCCAGGACTTTACCGAAAATTTTTCAATACACTCAACTTTAGAAGTTGGCTTGAACAAAAAAAAATCGAGGCTGACAAAAAGCTCGAACTGCTCCAAATTGAGATTCTTAATGATTATGTAATTTTTGTATAATTTTAGTCTAAATTGTAATTTATTTAAAAAAAAAAGGATGTAAATAATTGGATTAAAGGCAAGCATGAGATAGAGATACTAGATCAGTATATGAATATTAAAAAGAAAATGGTAGGCAATAAGTCTAATCTGTGTTAAAGAACCTAATATTTATGCTTTCTAAAGGATTTGATTGAAACTAAGCGTATTGAGGCGAGCGATCAAACTCGAACTAGACTCAAATCTATTTTAGGCTCATTTGTGTCTGCGCTACCCGAAGATGTGAGGGCTATACTAAAATAAATTATTTTTTCATATATTAATATTTGTATCTTGAAATTGTTTTGTATTTATGTGTCTTTAAAATCGATATATTTTTCTCTCTTATTTTATTCAAGTATTTTGTTTATGAGAAAATTATTAACAATATTCAAAATAAACAGAAAATAAAATTTCAATTATTGTTATATAACTGAAATTTAAATCTGACTTTAAATTTATTAAATAAAGCTTTTATTATATACAATTTTGGAATTTAATTTTAGGTACAACACTTACCAATATTATTGATCAAAAAAAAGAAAAATAAATTTATTTTTGTTTAATTGAATGTTAAGTTAAATTATGTTGGCTTTCTGGTAATTAATCAACTTTTTGTATTTTGGTTCCGAGCTTGGTTAACTTGTGATTGATGATCTAGTTTTGCAAGCACTTTGTCAAGCAATGAGTCTTTTTATTCAAATTTATAAAATTAATGTTTTAACTTTCTAATGTTCAGTTGATAGCTAATTCTTTATATCAAGAATATATTTAAAATAGATAATTTTTGTTCAAATATCTTTAATCGCATTAATAAAGTTGCATAAATAATTAGTTCGTTTTATGGACCGATAATTTTATTGAATTATAAAATTTAATCAAATTAAAACTAAGGTTTCGAGATACCATCAGTCATAAATTTTAAAATTTAATTAACTTTTTGCAATCAGAGGCTTCACTTTTTCAATATTATGGTTGATTTTTCAAAATTTAATTTCCAAATTAAAAATACGTACCATTTACATATATATTATGCATAAGATGTTAATTTTTTCTAATAACTGTATTTCTAATAGCTCATTTGTGTGAAAAATTTAAAATTTTTTATTTTAACCAAGTTAGGTCTGGTTAAAACTTAAAGTTTTAAATTATCTTTTTAAAAAAATACCAGTGTTAAGTTAATAAGCCATTCACGGTCTGTTGATTCTTCGCTTCAGATGGTAATGCGTTACACAAGAGGGCCTGAGGTAAGTGAGCTTGGTAATGAAAAAATCAAATGAAACCAATCAATACTATTTAACTTTTTTTCAAGTATAAAAAATGGTATTAAGCCATCTACTTTGGTAGTCATTAGTTTTTTGCCACAATTAGATGGTCAAGACTCATTTTGTCAGTGGTTAATTTTTTGGATTTTAATAAAATATTGTTTAAAGTTATTTATTTAAAGATTTTATAAACGAGGAGAATAAATCATAAATTTAATTTAACTTATTATATTTAGATGTTATTGCATTAAGAAATGCGCCATAAATACAATTTTTTGTTGCTAAGAACTTGTTCAATTTATCAGATTAAGAATACCCACATAAAATAAGACGAATGAGCTAGATTTAGATTTTATTCTTTATAATATTTCATCAAAATGAATAAGATTATTAGAAAAAAAATAATCTTGAGCTTTCAGAAAACAAAAATCAGCTCAAATTATCTCTTTTTGAGAACGTTATTCAATCAGAAAATTAAATCAATTTAAACATAAAGTTTTTTTTTAATAAATACAAAAACAACTTCTTTTGCTGCACTAATTTGGTAGGATCTCAAATTTTTCCACAGCTTTTATTTACAGATTAATCATTTTAATTAAAATACATTCAAAGTAAAGTAAAAAAATATTAAATTACGAAAATGTAGAAAATCAACATTTTACTTTTTGATTTAAAATTGCCATTGTCAATTTAGAGAATGTTTCTTACTAATTTATAGAAGCTTTTGAATTTGTTGTTTTTATTTCATTTTATTTAAAATAATGTTGGCGAAAGAGATAAACGTCACCGGGCTGTTTGCTTTTACTAAGCCATAAATCCTGCATCATTTTAATGAAAAATAAATTTAATTTAAATTTTTTGCTTTTTCTCGAATTAGATAGCTAAAGGATAGTATTTAATAATCTCACATAATTTCCCAAAATCGAGATTTTTATATCTTGTTAAAATTTACCTTTTATCTCTATTTAGCGTTAAATTTGGTTTAGCAAAGACTAGATAAAAAATTTTGGAATTTCTTGATGAGCTAGAAACAATTTGCTTTGAAATAAAATGCATAGATTTTTTTCTTATTTATTTAATTGTAATTATTATAATAGACTTAAGATATAAAATTATCTTTTCGGTAAATAAGGAACAAAATGTAAGAATAGCAAGAATTTTATTTATTCAAACAGATTGTTTAATTAAATCTCTTTCAATCATCAATAGATCTACAAATAGCTGAGTATGTTATTATTTTATCTGTTATATAGAAAAAAAATTAAACAGCAAAGCGTTGTATCACCCACGACTATAAATTGGAAAGAATTACCCCCATATCTAAAATTTACCTTTTAAACTTTTTTTTTTGTTAACTTAAAAACAAAAAAGATTAATTTTTTCTCAAATTTTTTGTTTTAACATTTAGCAAAAGCTATTTTATTGTGAAGTATTATTTGTAGATATATAATTTTATTACCATATAAATTTGTTACTTAACCATGTTACCTGGTTTTTTTGTTTTGCTCAGTAAAACATGTTTTTCTCTCTCGCTTTTTCTATTTCAAAGCTGCTCTGACAAATGACAATGTTTGCTCGGCGATAAATTCTGGCTAGATAAGATACCAAAGGTCTAGACTGGTGAAATTTGGCTTTTGAGCTCCAATGTGCGCTTTTGACTAGCCCCATGCCAAGAGCATATGCAGCTCAAAAACAGCTGTGGAAGCGCAACGATTAGTTTGGCCCCTTCCACTCTTTAGGCAGACTAATTAAAAAATGTTGTTCAGTAAATAGATAAATTCAAGAAAGTTCTAAGCATTTGAAATAAATTCAAGTTAACTGCACAAATTACCAATTTAAGCGCCACCATCATTACCTTCAACAAAAACAACTCAACAAAATGCTAATTCATTTGCATATAGTTAAAAATTTTTGGAAAATAATTTTTAAATTTTTAGTTAAAAATATAAAACAGCTACTGATTAAATCGATTATGCAAAAATGAGAGATAAATAGAATTAGATTAGGTAAACAGATCGAATTTCTAGACAATTTTAGCATTGGGTGTTTATTCATCAGTTTATAAGGTTGTTGAATGATTAACCAGGTCATGTTTGGAATAGATAAAATAGATAACTAACAATGAGTAAGTTGCTAATCCCTCCGAAAACCTTCTGTTGACATTTTTGTCAAAATATTTTTCGACAAGCTTAAAATATTTAAATTGTTTTGGTATAAAATAATAATAAAGTAGTTTTATAATGATATGAAATAAGCACGATCTTTTAAATTAATAAATTTAAATAAAACTAATATCCAAGATCTTTCACCGTATTAAGTAAATTAAAACTTATTGATATTTAATTAAATTTAATTTAAAATAGAATAAAAAAAGTCAAATGATTCAGATAACCTTTAGGAAAAAACCATATATGGTTTTAGGGCAGATATTTTAGAATTCTCGAGAATACCAGTCTTGAAAATCAGGTTTGTTCTAAAGGTAAAAAAATAATTTATTTATTTTTAAAAAATTTATTAAATCAAATGTTCTGCTATTTAAATTTTGTAGCAAAGTTGTCAAAATTTATATGCTCTATGTCTTTAATCAAGAACACCATAGGTCTGTCCTGTTAAGTGTCAACGCCATATAAAATTTAATTATGTCTTGATTAGCTTAGTTATTGAGTGATACGCTTCAGTTAATTAGCTTAATTACTGCCAAAGCCTAATGAAGTTTTAGCACTCATTGCAAAATTAAGATTTGAAAATTTTTGCATTTAGAAAGTATAGAATAAAATGTCTGTGGTCAAAACAACCGAGGAGTTTAGTAGCCGTCGTAAGGTGCGTTACGGAGCAAGCTCAGAATCGAAGCCATTGACACCGAGCACCACCAATGCATCATTGTCTCCACACAAGGCCTACTATGGCAAGGACCAAGACGGACAAGAAGCCTACATGATCGAGTTCAATATTGGTGACTTTGATTTCAAAGAGATTACCATTCGCACTGAAGGAAGACGCTTGATAGTCACTGGTAAAAGCAAATCGGAACAGAACATAGAAGAAGTGAGCAGAGAGTTCAAGAGAGATTTCACTTTGCCGGCCAATGTTGACCAATATTCAATTGCCGCCCAATTAGATGAAGAAACTAGACAACTATTATTAACTGGTAAAGTTGTGCCTGAGCCAGAAAAGCAAAGCTTTACCTCTGCCACTAGCTCTGAGTACAATTCGGCCAGTTTTTCCAATGCCAAAATAGGATCTATCAAAGAAAACCATACCGGCAAATCATACGATTATGAAATATTTCTCGGACATGATTTGAAAGAAGGACAGACTACCATTGAAATCACTGGATACAATATCCTAATTGTAAGGGTGATCAAAAATGACTGGGATAGAACTGGAGATTTTAGCTATGAGCTTAAAAGACAAATTAAATTGCCTGCTGGTGCCAATCCGCAGAACATTGAACATGGCATTGATAAACGAACCGCTACTTTGCTTGTTAAGGTTCCAGTCAAATAAGCCAAAGAGCTTGTACTGAAGCTTTATCAGTTGTAGTTTTTTTTTCTAAATTGCTTTTAAATTTAATTAGATAATGATTCTAAATAATTCTAAAAACCGAACAAACAAGATAAAAATTAGTTTTATCATTTTTAGATTATGAAATTTATTAAATTGGTTTTTGGAAAATTTTTTTTAATTTATAAAATTTTTAGTGTTTTTTTTTTTTAATAAAGTTTATAATTCTCAAGTTTAAAGTTAGTTAATCTAAAGTATCTTAATTAAAAACTAACAAAATTTAATTAATTATTTAAAACCTTGTAAATATCTTGATTTGTTTTTGAAAATTTTACAAATGAGACTTCTTGAGATAAATTATAAAGTGCTTATGATAAAGTGAAATTCGTCCAAAAACAGATCAACCTATAAATTTCCTGATTATTAATTTAAAAAAAATTAATATTCAATTTACTAAATATTATAATCAGTGACTATTTTATCACCAAATTTTAATGATCGTAGTTGACGGAGCATGGATATCAGTCCAATTTATAATTTCTTCTAATCTGAATACATACAAAATTTCCACACGGAAACAATTATGATAGGAAAATATTATATAATTAAATTTTATTAATTCAGAACCAAATTATATAATATGGAAAACTTTTTCAAGACGCAGAATTATGTATTTGACTTTTTTCATAGTTCAAAACTAGACATTTAACTAGTGTCTCTGAAAAATTTTGAACATTCCTTCATGAAATTCTTATAATTGATGAATTTAAAGTATTTTAAAATTTTTTATGAACTCAAATATAACAAATTCCCTTTGAATTTTATTAAAAATTAAATTTAATGGCGTTCCTCAAGGCTATGTTTAGGGTCCACTCCTGTTCATTGGTTATATCAATGAAATGCTTTAATTATTTAAAATGATTGTAAATCCTATGCAGACGACATAAAAATAATTACCGTCAGTTAAAAATGTAAAAGTTTTCATCTAATTTGACATGGACAAAATTTGAACTGATCAAAAAAAATGGTCAACAGTGCTAAACGCAGACAAGGGCAAGGTCTAACCTCAAAATCAGAAGTAAGACATAGTGCTGTTAAAGCGAATAAGGTGTTGGTTAGATCAGAAAATCGTTTAAATTCCTAAACAAACACTTCACTTTTGTACAAATCCGTTGTTAAACCACATTTAGAATATGCCATTAGCACTAGCAAATTTCTTAGATATCTTCTAATTTTGAATAAAATGTGCCCTAAACTCTGCAACTCCTCATTTGATCAATCTTTATATCTCCTCAAAAAAAAACTTTATTTTGACAAAAAAAAGATAAATAAATGTATATTGTCCAGAGTTATTTTCAGTGACGAGTCCAATTTTGAGGTATTAAATCATAAGTCAAGAGTAATAGTTAAAGGTTACAAAACGGTGGAGGCTCAGTCGGTATCCGGAGATGCATTTAATACAAACGCATTAGTATATGCAACATTTATACAGGACGAATTAATCAATTTGTCTACATTAACACCTTGGAAAACAATCTTTAACCATCTGTTGAATTCATTTTCGAGCCAAATGACCCTTGGGTTTTTCAAAAAGATGTGGCTCACTCAGTGAGCGACTGGTTTGAAGAACAGAACATTCAGATTCTGCAATGATATGCCCGTTTGCCAGATCTCAAGCCGATCGAGAGCTTTTGGTCATACAAGGATGCCAGATTCAAAAGACTTGAGTAACCTCTATTGAGCATTTAAAAGAGATTTTACACAAAGAGTGGATTCCGACTTAGTACCCACAAAAATTGATTGAATCTGCTCCAAAATGAGTTTTGGTTTTTTATAACGTCTATGCTGGTCATTTCAAATATTAAATTGAAAAAATTTCTAAATTTTTGTCTTTTTGAATTTTTCTGGAATTTTTTTTTCCACTTTATTTTTTTTTGGTTTTATGTTTTTGGACTATGACAGTTAAAAACTAAAACAAAGCCGCTTTTTATTTTCCCGTCTTTTATAAACGTAAAAACAACCTTTATATCAACTAATAAAAAAGCTTATAAACTTTGGTAACAAACTCTGGCTCCTAATCCATATTAAAAATCCAAATTTGATTAAGGATCAAAACTAATCTGAACATTGACAAAACTTAAATATCTTATTTTTGGGTTGGAACAGAAAAAATGGTGGAAAAACTGGATGAAACGCAATTGAATTTTTTCAATTAAAATAATTTCATAAAAATATAAATTTAACAATAGAATAGATAATTTAGAATGTCAAAAATAGTCAGAAATTAACATTATTTTGAGTAATTAAATAAAAATATCTCGAATATATTCTAGACAATTTACAGAACTCAAATTTAAACAATAAATAAGAATAGTTATTGTTTTCATAATCTTGATTATACCTGTAAAACTTTTAAAATATTTTAATTTTAAAAATTTGATACACAATTATTCGCTTTTTTAATATATTCTAGGAATTTTTCACTAAAACTTAACAAATATTTTTAACTTATTTCTATTTAAATATCGTTATTTAAACAATTGATTTGCTTTTAAAATAAAACCAAAAAATCTCTGAAATATTGTTCTTTATAATGTTATTTTTACAGGTAAATTGGTCTTATTCAAGTATCTAAATTTAACCGATTATTTAAATTGGAACGCAATTTAAATCATTCCAAGAGAAGGATCTTGTTTTATTCAAATATGTTCTCTTTTATTATATCAGACTTACAAATATTTTATATAGCTTTTAATTTTTTCATGCATAAAAAATGATCATGTTTTATATAATAAATAGATTTTAAGAGCCACCCAGTTTGAACCAGAGTTTTAAAATGAAATCTTTTAAGCAATTAATATTGTTAGTACTGCTGGCAAAATTAAATTGTTTGCCGCCGTTACCAGAAATTTGGACAATAGAGCTCGAAAAGGCCATAAAAGGAGACATCGCTGACAACTGGCTTTCAGACTACACTTTCTATGCACCGGTAAGAGTAAGACCTGGAGAATCATGGAAAGTGAGCGTTGAAGCCAAATGGATTGGACCTTCATTAAGAGATCCTTCTCTCTTGAATTATCTAATGCTGAAATTTAGTCCTATTGATTCGGACTATCTTTCATTATGGTCAGGTGAAAACACCCTAATTGTTCAAAGCTACAATTATTCAAACAACCATATTGTCTTTTACAGTAATAATTCAGACAATTTTATGATATCGTCCAAGACTAGACTTGGTATTTACAATGATATGCATTTTACTCTACAGGTTGGTGATAAACTGATTCCCAATATGTTTGTTTACATAAATACCAGATATACGCGAGATGTCGAAGTAACTTGTTCAGATGGAATTTATTGCAATGGAGAGGAAAGATATGTTTTGGTTGGAAATGCAAAAATGTGCATGAGTGCCAAAATAAAGCCATGTGATGATCCAACAGGAAATCCTTGCTCTTCATACAATTGTGACGAAACTAATAAGGAGTGTAATCCGATGCCCATTGGTGGTGATTCGTGTAGGAAATGCAACTCAACTGCGGTGGAAGAAACAACTACTTGCACAGAGCTCAATTTGGAATGCGGATGGAATGCAAATAAAACAATAAATTGTGGCAAGTGCCAAGGAAACAAAGTATGTTCGAAAAATAAATGCATTGATGTGTCATCTTTGGGAGAAGGTTCTTGTATACAACCTTATCTTTTGTATAAAGAAAATCGCACTATTCCAGAAGCTGGTTTGCCTGCTTTTACAGTCAAGGGAGACTTGAGCTCACCAATTTATGTTGATCATGTCATTCCCGATTGTAATCCATCCCCAGTACCTGACATTGTATATGAATTTGAAATCATTGGCCAAGGACTTATGGGAATAGAAGTTCAAATGTTGAGCACAGATGGCACAACAGATGTTATGGACACAGTTTTGGCGCTTACCAATGAAACATGCAATCCTCTTCCTCTTTATTCTTTTTGTGGTGATGACAATGTTCCACCGGGAGGCGTTTCCTCTCGCATATTTGGCAAAATTTCCAAAGGTGTATACAAATTAGTTGCCAGTGCTTTTAATGATGCTGCAGTAAATTTGGGACCATTTGAGTTAAGAGTTAAATTTTATCCAAATTGTGTGCCGCAATGTGATGGCAATCGAAAATGTGGTTCAGATGGATGCGGTGGAGTATGTGGATTGTGCGAAAATGGACAAGTTTGCCATTTAGAAACAGGTATGTGTAGAGCCGAACCGTGTATACCAGATTGCACTTATATGGTTAAGAACAATGTTACTGAAAAAAGAGATTGTGGTGATGATGGCTGTGGTAATTTATGTGGTTCGTGTAATGTATTTAACAATGAGATGTGTGTTTTTGAAACAGGAAAATGTGTAAAAGTAAATTTATGTGACCATTTATTGCCAGTCTGTGCCGGTTCTCCATCCCCATCTTTAGAAAATCCCTATTGTGGACACGACTGTAAGTGGCATGGTATGTCTGAGCTTCTTGGTGATTTAGTTCCTAACAATAAGAGTTTTGTCTTGCCGACAATTGAGTTTAATTGGGTCAATGTACCAAATCGATCATGTGCCATAATTGAAGGATGTCACAAGAAAACTGGCAACAGGCTTCTGATGAGATTCGACACTTATGTCCACAATACAGGACGTGTTAATTTCTATCCACCTTCTGCTGCCGAGTCTCCACATTTGTTCGAATGGAGTCCATGCCATGCTCATTATCACTTTGACGGCTTTGCTCTGTTCAATTTGTACGACATGAATCACCGTTTGTTATCTGTAGGCGGCAAAAGAGGCTACTGTATGGAAGATACTGTACAAACTATTTTTGGTGAGCATATTTCATGCGACAATACATTTGATTGTACCAATCAAGGAATTCAGCCTGGTTGGGCTGATTTGTACCCAAATGTGTTGGACTGTCAATGGTTAGATATTACCGAAATCGAAAAAGAAAAATGGTACATTTATGAAATTTGTTCAAATGTTGACAGAAAACTACATGAAGCATCTAATACCAATGATTGTAAGCGATTTCCAGTTTATGTACCGGAGGTACCTTTTGATTTAAATTCACCTGCTTTGAAATATGAAGAAGTGTTAGCTGCAAGGAAGATTGATACCGAACCAGAAATTTCATTGGAACCAGGCGAACAACTCTCTCAACGAATTCTGGATCTTAATGGAAGCTATCGATATTTTAATTTAATGAACTTGGTTTATCATACAATCTTGATTATTATTTTTATTTATTAAAAATAAGAGAAAATATAAAATTAACTTTTTAAAAATTGGATTTTTTATTCTTTAAATAATTTTATCTAAAATATTAATAAATATAAACAATTATTTCATCAAATCAATTCAAGCTATTCCATTCCTTTTATGTTCCATTCAGAGACTTTTGAGCCTAAAAAAAAAAAATAATTGAAGGATCGATCATGTTCAATGAAGCATCAATTGATCAATTTAACAACAATTTAGCTTAAACTTAGTCTCGGTTTGTTAAGGACAATTATCTGTTTTTGAGCAGAAAAATGATAATCAGAAAGATTTGGGCCTTAAGTTGGAAGAAGAAATTGAGTCATTTTAAGCTATTTCTATGTTTCTACGTTCATTTTTATATTAGATTTAGTATCCAAAGGATTTTTTGTTCCAGATAGTGGTAAAAATAATGTGGCATGACCTTGAAAGTGGCTTAACAAGCTTTTAAAACTTAGTTAAGGAAAATTCAAATGGAAAAAGACAAAATTTTACACTAATAAAATTATATATTTTTCCAATAATTTTAATTAAATTTAAGATGGTTAAATAAATAATAACAATCTAATTTAGCAAACAAAAATTTATTCTGTTTTACGCTAATTTTTACTTAAAGATAATTTTCTAGTACTATAAAGCTAGCTCCGAAGATAATCTTCATTCAGTTCATAAGATCTCTAGCACGATTCTTAACAGGCAGAACAGTGTTAGATAAAGCCTTTCTTAATTGCTGAAAGAGATAGGTTCATTCCCAGGTTAAAATTATTAAGTGTTAACAAGCAACGAATCAACATCTTTTATGATAAGATAGTTTTTTTACAACCCACAACTAATTTATTTTTTCTAAATTGATAGCCTTAGCTTGAGAAGAGTGCTAATCGAAAAATGGATTATCAATTTTGTACAAATTTCAGATTTGATATTTTATGTGATAAAATCGCAGCTTCCAAATTCTATTTCCAATCGATTGAAACTTTTTCATTTGTTAGAAATTTTTAAATCAATTCTTTTACATTGGTTCGAACCTGCAAATAAAAAAGAATAATATCTTAGTAAACCCATGACCTAAATCTTGATAAGATCTTACTTAAGATCAGATCAAGAAACTTACCTTATTCTGAGTAAGAACTTGAAACAAGATCTTATACTTTCAGTAACAGAACTTTGCATGGTTCGGTATCGAATCTTATAAGAGATTTCTAAGGAGGAAAAAAAGTAAAATTAAGACTTTTCTTTCTTAAAAGATCCATATAAGATCTTTAATTGTAATTTAATTGTATTTAAATAAAAACTTATTATCTTAGAATATCTTTTTTTTTTCTTAGAGAAACGAAACAAGTGATTTCATTAAGAGTAAGATTTTGATAATTTATCTTAAATTTTTAGATGAAGGATTACATTTTGAGCTTCTTAGTCGTTTAGAAGATCTTGAACACAATAATGACAATTCAGAGTTATGCGATTTTGTTTTGATTTTACACGAGAAAAGAAATTTAACCAAAAAAGAGTTCAACATTTAGTGTCGAATTCAAAAAGAAAATTAAATCGATTTGAGCTAGAACAATTTGAGATTGAAAAATTTGATGATGATGTTTTTATTTTTTTAAAAATTTCGATAGAAAGCTCAATTTTTCATTCTATAAATTACAAGAAAGCTGGTGAAAATATTTTTTTTCTATAAAGTACACAGTTGAAGGAAAATCGTTTTTTGGTTTAGTTAATTATTTCATAGAGATTGAAAATTTTTTTTTCATGTTCTTTTGTTTGCTTTAAAAACGACTAAGACATGTCTTTTAGGTGACAGTATAGTAAGAATTTCAGACAATCTTCAAACTTTAAAGCGGAACAATATTTTTGACAATTTTTTTTCAGTTTGTGAAAAAACAGACGATATAATGATAATTAATGCTCATGATATCATATCAAAGTGTATTATTTATGAAGAAAGTGACAATGTTTTTTTTTTAATTAAGTATCTAAATGAAGATGAACACGATTAAATATTTGAAGTCATTTTATTAAAAAACACTTTAAAATAAAAATTCCATTAAAAATCTTACTTTCTTCTTATTTTATTTTTTATTAAGACTTTTTAGATATTTTCTTCTTATAACTTACCAGATCTTAATATTATCTTAATAGCAAAAGATTATTCATGATTAGAAAATAAGATCTTAAAAAATTTTCTTGAAAAATCTTATCTTAAAATGACATTGAAATACTTAAAAATGAGATCTTATAAGGAACTTTTAATAACTTTTAGGCAAAGATTTTACAAGAATCGACTTAAGAATCTTAATTAAGATCAAGCTAAGATATTATAAGAAATTTTCCATCTAGATTCGTTAAGATTCTAATCAAGAACCTTAAAATTAGTCATAAAAAATCTTATTAAATAAGAGAAACAAAGGTAATTTTTAAGAACGGTAAAAGATCTTGAATGGATTTTTTGTCTTATTCAATCTTATAAGATCTTAAATAAGATTTCCGAACTGGGAATTCACTCTTAAATACTTAATTTGTAATTTAATTTTAACATTAATAATAAAAAGAAGAAAACAAATAAAATAAAAAAATATCAAAAAAAATTTCATTTCATTCAAGTTTCTATTATATTACTAATTAAGATTCTTATAATTTATTTCATTTAAATACCTTTATAGGGACTTTGAAAGTTCAATCAGGATTTAAAATTTAATTTTTGTTTTTAGGAACTTTACTTAATCTTACCCTATCTTTATAAGTTGAATTTTTTCATGGGTTGACATCGATGTACCAAATAAAAAAAAATTTTGGGAAAAATTTTAAAAAACAGATGAACGCCATGTATTTGCCTTTTTTGAAAGATATGATGCTAAGAAATTATACCAGAAGACTGGTCAAAGTTGTTCGAACCTGTTCGAATGATTAAAAATATAATTTAATTATTAACAATTAGAGCGATTAATTTTGTTTTCTAGTATTTTATTAGAATTGACTTGCATTCTATAGTTATAGAAAAAATTACATATTTTTACAAATAAAAAATAATACAATTAGAAAAAAAAAAATTATTTATTATCATTGAGAACATACTCAATATCATCAATACTCATATTACATCTAACTCTTTGTAAATATATATTCTTGCATGGTTCGAGCAAGATAATCTTGGTAGCCGCCAAGGAGCAACAAACATTCAGTAATTGGGTCCGATTGAGCGGCTTTATATTTTCTGATCGGCACAAAATGTGGTGAGTTTCGATAATTCGACTCAGCGATGTCTCTTCCAAACCTGATTTCTGGTACAATAGAGTAATGGCTTTCATAAACAATTTCTCCATTTTGGATGCATGTGTGAGAAGTGTAATCTTGGCTGATGAGAACATTTGCTTGACTGCTTGATCGACATGACTTATGGTCACCAGATTGGGCCGCTTGTCCTTCTTGGATCCATCTCTTTCGGCCAATTCTGTTGCTCGTCTACAAATTTCTAGTGCTCTTCTCGCATCTCCACTCACCGCGGCTACTTTTCTTGCCGCGTACAAAATCGCATCCGACTCAAACACATTCAACTCCTGTAGTCTCAAGCAAACAATTTCTTCCAATTCACCATGGGTATACGGCTGAAATATAAGTCTTGACAGACCAAGTCGGCTCGAAATCTTGCTCATAACTTGTTCTGGCAAGTTCATAGCATTGGCAATGGCAATCACTATCCATTTGGAGTTTTTTTTATACGGCCAGTCAAATAGGTTATACAACACATCTTGTTTTTTGGTACACAGCATGTCCAGCTTGGAATTTTTTTGTTATTAATTATTAAACAAAACAAATTTTTAAAAATCTACCTCATCTACTAAAAGAACTATTGATTCACTTGATTTGTGCTCAAATTTTTTTTCCAAAAGAGTAATTGCATGCTCAGCACTGACATTTTCTTTGGTCAACTCTTTGTAAATAAGCTTGTAGATTTGATGAGGCTCGGTCACTTGGAACGCATTCACTTCTATGAACTTGAAAGGGGCCAACATTTTGTCACTAACACCCTCTTTTAGGCACAAAACAACTTGTCTTGTAGTCAATGTTTTGCCAGTGCCAGGAACACCACAAACATACATACAGCCTCCAGTTTGGTTTCTAAGATTTGTTTCGATAAAGTTGTAAATATCAGAAAATTGCTTGTCCCTACATGGCAGACAATCAGGCGTATTGGCAACATGAAGTTTGATTCGAGCCTTTTCGTATATGGACAGTGCGTCACTGGTTTGGTCTATTCTGGACGCGGCTCTTTGCTGCATTGTTGGAGTTGATTTGGCTGCCGAGAAGGTGCTCCGGCGACTTAAGACGCTTTTGGGCTTCTTAACTGATGGAGTCCGAGCTAACGACTCACGCTTGATTGTCGCTACTGAGCGACGAGATTTGGACACAGGTATCTCCATGTCCACTGACATTGCCTCATCTTCTGATGAAACTGAGCCTTCATTTAGATTGTAATCAGTATCAATTGATTGCTTTGAATTAATTTGTTTAGTGGTCACTTTTTTGACGCTAACCTCTACGTCCAGTTTGGATGCAAAAAGTGATCGCCTTAAATCAAGCTCTTGTTGCTTTATTTTAACCGCGTTTTTAAAGTATCTTTATTTTAAAAAAAATGGATTTTTTATAAAAATTTTTAAAGATTATCTATTTAATAGATACTTTTGATAAGCTCCTTCGCCCGTGTTTCTTGACGGTGTATTCCTAAATGAATACTGGCGAGAAGTTTCTTGCTTAACTGGAGTAGACATGTTTTGCTTTTAGAATTAATTTGTTTAAAATTATAAAATTAAATTATATTAAAATTTTTAACAATTTATTATAAATAAAAATGATAGATTATAGTTTTTGGTAAATAAATATAATGTATTGAGCAGTGATGGCCGAGTGGTTAAGGCGTCTGACTAGAATTTGATTTCTAAACCATTTCAAAAATGGAGCACAGTGATCAGATGGGATTTTCCCGCGCAGGTTCAAATCCTGCTCACTGCGAATTTTTTTAATTATTTGAAAGGATAATTTTTCATTAATTAATTAAGGATATATATTATTTTATTGTTAATCAGTTTAAAATTAATTAATTAACTTCGAATAAATTAAATACCATAATTCAATTAAACTAAGGCATATTTATTTTAAAAAAATTTTAATAATTTAATAAATTTATCTAAAACTCAATGATGCAAATATTTTTTATTATTATAGATAGTATTTTCTTCATATTTTGTAAATAAAACCATGAAAATCTAGTATGCTTCCTTTTCAAAAATTATTTTATGTGTAATTTAAAGAAATAAACAAACTTTTAACTTTTATCTATACAATTAATGTTATTTAAATATATCAAATATATGTGCAGATTAAAAAATTTATGTGTTTTTACTTCTTTTTTAGTTTAAAAAACTAAATTGATCAAGTTAAAAATAATAATAAGAAATTATAAAGTGTACCATAATAGATAAGAGATTCCATTGAAGTATAGCCAGAATCCAAAAGAAAGTAAATGATTGATCTATGCCTACAACAACATAAAATGTAGTCTACGAACAAATTTTTTTTTAAAATTAATTTTAAAATTTACCTAATACCTTATTTTTTCTTGACCAATTATTGGTACATATGTTTCTTTAATGTTCTTATTCTAGTTAAACTAAAAATTGATTATTTTGCCTATTCGAATGTTTTTTTAAAATCATCTCTTGGCTAGATAGCATTCATAATTTTAACATTTCTTAACATATAGCTTTGATAAAAATAAAAAATACTTATATTACAAATTTTACATATTTCAATCAAAATTTAGCATAATTTTCCTGGTATAGCTGTAAAATAATGATAGCTAGTCAATGAGTAGCTAGATTGACCAGTGGGACGCTTAAAAACAAAAATCAATAATATTCAATTAAGTTTATTTTTATCATATGAGATTTATTCTAAAAAATAAAATAAACAATGCATAAGTATGAAAAATTGCTCAAAATTGGTGAAGGAACCTATGGTACTGTTTTCAAAGCTAAAAACAGAGACACTCAAGAAATAGTGGCACTAAAGAGAGTTCGTTTGGATGATGAGGATGATGTGAATTTTACCTAAATTTAGATTGTTTTTATATCTCTTTAAAAATTCTTGGTAGGGTGTTCCAAGTTCAGCACTTAGAGAAATTTGTCTCTTAAAAGAACTTAAGCACCGAAATATAATTCGGCTATTGGATGTCCTACACGGGGAGAATAAACTAACTTTGGTATTTGAATACTGTGATCAAGACTTGAAGAAGTACTTTGACAGCTGCAATGGTGAAATCGACTCGGACACAGTCAAATCATTTATGCAGCAATTGTTAAAGGGTCTTGCATTCTGTCACAGTCACAACGTGCTTCACCGTGATCTTAAGCCTCAAAATTTATTAATAAACAAAAATGGAGAGCTAAAATTGGCTGATTTTGGTTTAGCTCGAGCCTTTGGTATTCCAGTCAAGTGTTATTCAGCTGAAGTGGTTACTTTATGGTACAGACCTCCTGATGTATTATTTGGAGCAAAGATTTACAATACAAGCATTGACCAATGGTCAGCAGGATGCATTTTTGCCGAGCTTGCCAATGGTGGTAGACCTTTGTTTCCTGGCTCGGACATAGACGATCAATTGAAACGAATATTTAAAATTCTTGGCGAGCCATCTGAAGAAACATGGCCTGGTGTCACTCTTTTGCCAGATTATAAGGTGTTTTTCTACAAACTAATCTTCCATTTAGGTAATTTATTTTTTAAGGACTTTAATTTACCAATGGCTACATTTTCGCTGGCTCTCTACATTCCGAAGCTAAATCTAAAAGGAAAGGATCTTTTACAAGTTAATTTTAGCTATTAATTTAGATAAATGGTTAATTAATTAATCTTTTTCTTAAAGCAAATGTTGGTTTGCAATCCCGCGGGAAGAATTTCAGCAGAAGAATCCCTCAAGCATCCATATTTTACCGAAGAGTAGCTAATATCAACTAGTTTATCTTTTTATTTTAAATTTATAATAAAATTCTGAAACTAGCATTTTAGTTTTTTTGTTTATTTTTACCAGAATTAAAAATTTTCTGGTACATTTTTATTCTTCATTCTGTGATCAACAACATTGTGCATATGAACCTTTGGATCCTGACTCTTCCAACAGTTTCTTGTCTCTAATTTATCATATAACATCTTGAATAATTATGGCAATATACTTAATACGAAACCATCAATTTTTACCAATTTCTGTTTTTTTACATACAGTCATATGCATCAGAAAGAAATTTTTAAAGATATTAGAAATAAATCAACTAAGCTTTATCAATATGTTGGCTGTATTTAAAAGAATTAAGAATAAGCTTTATCCAAAATTAATCTTTAATTTATCAGTCAATCATTTTTAAGATACGTACCAAGAGCATGACAATTTTTACCAAAGCGATTCCTTTAATTTAAAAATTATCAACTTTTAGAAATTAATTGTTGCATCTTTATCAAAGAAAAAAATTAAACTATTATATTGCTAGATTAATTAATTGAGTCTTGAAATTTAAAATAAAAAATAAGCTGGTTATTTAAGAAAAAAAAATATTTGATTGAATTATTTTATTTAAAATAAATTAATTTCTTTTGACAGAAATTTATTTCTCTGGTACATCGTATTCACCAGATTGAACTTTTTCGATGATACTATGCGGGTGTTGACCATCGACTTTGCATCCAACTGATTGAGCAGTGCCGAGAATTTCCAAAACTGTGCCTCTGAGTTCTTTGGCCATGGATCTAGGTCTCATTTGACGAGCAATTGAAATAATTTCATCAAAAGAAACATTTCCATCGTGTTTAATGTTTTTTACTTTCTTTCTGTCTCTTGGAGGCTCTTTCAAAGCCTTGATGACCAAGGACGAAGCCGATGGAACAACTGAAATTTTGGCTTGTCTGTTTTGAATGGTCAATTTAACAGTAATACGAAGACCTTTCCAATCTCCAGTATTCTTGGCAATATCTTCAGATATTTTTTTCGGAGCTAAACCCAATGGACCAATCTTTGGAGCAAGGGCGGCTGTGGCAGCACCTTCACCACCGGTTACTCTCAAAGTAACCTCATGGATAGCAGTTGGATCGAACTTTGGCGGCATTCTAAAGCAAATGGTTCAAAGACTTTAATTACCAATTTAAAAAAATTTTTTTGTCAGATCGGTTGAGTAAACTAATTTTAATATAATTGCTTCAAAATTTGTTTAATATCTTATCCGATCCAGGAAAATTTAAGCCCTGTTTGACGCTGAAGTAGAAGACTTAAAGCTTCAAATCAGTAACACAAGGGCTAAATTAAATGACATTAATTAAGACTTCTTACCTGATTTAGATAAACGCGTGCAATTTATGTTCAAAAAGAAAAAAAACTAAACAATTTTGCTATAAGTTTGGTACATGGCAAAGAAATTAAATATTTTTATCTGCAGATAGACATGTGAAATTCAGTCTAAAATTTTACTGAAATTAATAAAAATCTTAAAAATCATTGTAATTAAAAATTAACATTAGTTCAATAATTTCTTTTTGATTTAATTTAAACAAAAATAGTAAATAGATACAAAATATTAACTTGTTTTAATTACGGTCCAAGTTCTGGTGACCGCGAATTCAATTAAACATGGCTAAGTAGTCAAAAAGTTAATTATAGATATCAATAATTAATTTTCAACCAGACTGCATTAAATTAAGGTTAAGTGCAATTTGGCACAATTAATTGTGTACTTGGACAGTTGATGCTATACCAAATTTTGAACCATGTTTAATTTAAGAATTTGTGCCTAATTATATATTTTTATTATCGATATTATTGATATTTATAATTTTATTTTTGATAAAGACCAAAAACCGTCTATGGATCGAGTCTTTGGCACAATAGCTTTATTAGTAAAATTGCTGAAGACCGAAAATGCATTTTTTTTTATTGTTATTTATTATTTTTTGTTATCTTACTTATGAAATCTTCTTTCAAAAAATGAGATTTAATATTCAGAAAAAAGTACGAACATTATTCAAAAAGTGTCTTTGAAAGTTTAATAAAACTTCCAATTAGGTTAATACTTCCTTTACCAGGTGAGTTTATGAAAAAAAATAAATGATAATGCTCGAAAATTTTTAATAGATAAAAGTTTTTAATTGCTTTGTTAAATTTAATGCTGAGCAAAGCCATTACCAAACATTAAGCACCAGTATAAGAAATCAATTTAAGCATCCAATGATGAGTATAATTGACAATAATTAAATTTTTTATTGTAACAATTCATTATCTAGACCCAGGTCGGAAATCTTATTTAAGATCTTATAAGATTGAATAAGACAAAAAATCCATTCAAGATCTTTTATCGTTCCTAAAAATTATCTTAGTTTTTCTTATTTAATAAGATTTTTTATGACTAATTTTAAGGTTCTTGATTAGAATCTTAACGAATCTAGATGGACAATTTCTTATAATATCTTAGCTTGATCTTAATTAAGATTCTTAAGTCGATTCTTGTAAAATCTTTGCCTAAAAGTTATTAAAAGTTCTTTATAAGATCTCATTTTTAAGTATTTCAAAGTCATTTTAAGATAAGATTTTTCAAGTAAATTTTTTAAGATCTTATTTTCGAATCATAAATAATCTTTTGCTATTAAGATAATATTGAGATTTGGTAAGTTATAAGAAGAAAATATCTTAAAAGTCTTAATAAAAAATAAAATAAGAAGGAAATAAGATTTTTAATGGAATTTTTATTTCAATGTGTTTTTTAATAAAATGACTTTAAATATTTAATCGTGTTCATCTTCATTTAGATACTCAGTTAAATAAAAAACATTGTCACTTTCTTCATAAATAATACACTTTGATATGATATCATTAATTATCAATATATCGTCTGTTTTTTCACAAACTGATAAAAAATTGTCAAGAATATTGTTCCGCTTTAAAGTTTGAAAATTATCTGGAATTCTTACTTCTATGTCATCAAAAAGACATGTCTCTTAGTCGTTTTTAAAGCAAACAAAAGAACATAAAAAAATTTTCAATCTCTATAAAATAATTAACTAAACCAAAAAACGATTTTCCTTCAACTGTGTACTTTATAGAATAACTTGAAGTATTTCCACCAGCTTTTTTGTAATCTATAGAATGAAAAATTTAGTTTTCTATCGAAATTCTTAAACCAATAAAAACATCATCATCAAATTTTTCAATCTCAAATCGATTTAATTTTCTTTTTGAATACGGCTCTAAAAGTTGAACTCTTTTTTGTTTATATTTCTTTTCTCATGTAAACTCAAAACAAAATGGCATAACTCTGAATTGTCATTATTGTGTTCAAGATCTTCTAAACGACTAAGAAACTCAAAATGTAATCTTGCATCTAGAAAATTTTAAGAAATCATTGGTTTGGTTTCTCTAAGAAAAAAAAAGGTATTCTAAGATAATAAGTTTTTATTTAAAAACAATTAAATTACAATTAAAGATTTTGTATGGATCTTTTAAGGAAAAAAAGTCTTGATTTTACTTTTTTTTTTCCTAGAAATCTCTTATAAGATCCGATACCGAACCATGCAAAGTTCTGTTACTGAAAGTATAAGATCTTGTTTCAAGTTCTTACTCAGAATAAGGTAAGTTTCTTGGTCTGATCTTAAGTAAGATCTTATCAAGATTTAGGTCATGGGGATTCTCTAGATAAGAAAAGCAAAAAAGTGTAATTGATTGATGTAGAAGACTTAAATGTAGCAAAATGGTTGAGCTAATGTAAAAATTTAGAGATAGAGAAGCTGACAAGAGCATCAGTTGATATTAGTTTTCACGAAACGACAAAAAAAACTAAATTTTGTAGCTCTATTGCACCAAAGACAATATAAATTATGAGTAATTTAAGTTTGTTCATGTGGAATGACACGTACATAGGTATTTAATTAATCCGCTTAGCTGTATTCTATTATCTAATGAAATAAATAGTTTTTTTTTAATTATTTTAAAATCTAATATGATGGATGTTTAATATGGAAATAATATCAATTATAAACTTCAATTTGTCGATAATTAATTTTTTTAATCAAAATAAAAATAAATTAATAAAAGAACAAGTCTATTTTAACTTTTACCAACTAATCAGTTTTTATTTTCAAATAGTAATTGGTTTTTATAAATGGTATAAAATAAAACTAAATATTGATTCATTCAATTGGCGAGAATAATCTATTAATTATTTTTTTCCTAAGCAAATTTCTTCAAATTATCTAATAATTCTTTTTTCTCTTGTTCATAAAATTTTTAAACATTATCAACAAAATTTTTATATTCTTTCATTTAAATATTCAAATTTAGAAACGAATAAAAAGTTTGATTCTATGAAAATTATCTCAAAAAGAATAACTAGCGCTTCATTCAATTGACTGTTGTCATGTCTTTTTTAGATATTTTTTCATTGAAATATTTTATCTTCATATATATATCTTTTAACATGGCGAACGGGTTTTGATTTTCCGTCCAGTACAACCATGTTAAATTTTTGACAGTAATTTATATTTAAAGTATATTAATAAAATATATATAGAAAATAATTTGTTATTTTTTAATAAGCCTTTAGACCATCCACCAAAGTACATCTAGCCCGTGCTATAATATTGCTAAATTTGAGCACAGTCTTCTTCATGAAGCTGTATTTAAAAGGTTTTTTTTTAATTTTTATTTGTTATTCAAGTCTCAATCAAATTTTGAATTTTAAATAGATCAGTGTCGTACAAAGTCGAGTAAAATGACTTGACTTGCTCTTGACTTTACGACTTTTATTTTTATTTTAAAATGAAAGTCATCAAAATTGACTTAAAATTTTTTTCTTTCAAAAAAATGTCAATATTACTAAATTGGATCAAAAAACCAAGAATTCTAATTTTTACTAAAAGATGACGCTTTTCATTTATTGTTGAAACCACTAACCAAATGTTTTTTTTTTCTAAATTCAAATATATAAACAAATTTTTAATAAAAAATTTTGAAAAGCACGGTACACAGGTTTGATCCCATTTAGTAATATAGGGATCAAACCTGTGATATACATTTGTTTGAAAAAAAGTTTCAAATCAATTTTGATGACTTTTATTTTAAAAAAAATTAAATTCAAGTCTTTAACTTGACTTTTAAATGACTTTTTTTTCACTGTTGAATAAGACCAACTGCATTCTTCTCGTAACTGGCTCAAAAACTACAAATGTGATCATGCAATAGCTGTCATTTCACGTTTAAATAAGGTTAAATCAATTTGAATTTTTTTCTACTTAAAAATAATAATTTTTTTTGTTTAGAATTATGAAACTTCTTAGGGGCGTCCAAAATTTACAGCAGATTCTTTATCGAGACAACCAAACGGACTTAGACAATAGAAGTAGTTGCGAGTGGTTAGATTTAAGCATTTATCGAAGCGCCACCACAACAAAAAAAACAGACATGAAGCAAAGAAGCGAGGCCGACCAGTCGGTTCAAAAAATATAAGGAACTAAAAATATACTAATTCTATTATTTTTGTTATATTTAATATACTGTTGAGCTTAAGTAAAATAAAATTGTGTATAACTTGAGTATTTTTGTTTTTTAAATATATTGACTCATTATTTAATTATATGCCTTTGACGTTCATCACAAATTTTATTGTCTATTTAAAAAGTTGTTTTTTGAGATATCTTTTAAGAGTATAATTTTTAATGTAAATTTTTTAAACAATTATCAAAAAGTCTTATTAACAATTTGAATAACAAATAAGCTTTCCAATTTAAAATTTTTATGAATGAATTACTTGAGATGCATTATCTATTTAATAGAGCAATAAATATTAATAAGATTTAAGTTTATTTATTCAAGGAACTAATAAAGTTTAATTAAAATACAAAAGATAATATACAAATGCTAAAATTAATTCCTTTCTTCTTAAAATTGATGACTTACTATTTTGGAGTGGATTTAGAGTCGGATCTATAAAAAATTGATTCAAATGGTCCAATTCAATTGAGTCAACTTGATAAAGTGGTGAACGTTGATGATATTCTGTCGATTCTCCCATCATTGGTACTTGGCTTAACAGTCGACGAAATTGAGCTCTGTCATCAATCATCTGAGCTTGTTGTAAGCTGATCAGTCGCCGAAATTGGGCTCTATCTTCAATCATCTGAGTTTGTTGTTGATTGATTAGTTTAAAAAATTTAGTGCGATCATCAGCCAGCTGAGCTCGATATTGGTTGATCAGGCACTGAAACTGAGCCCGATCTTCCGCCATTTGATCTTGAAAATTCTCAATATGATGCTGAAAGTTAATTCGGTCTTCAGTCATTTGTGCTTGCTGTTGGTTGATCAGGCGCTGAAACTGAGACCGATCTTCTGCCATTTGACTGTGTTGTTGGTTGATCAGGCGCTGAAACTGAGCCCGATCTTCTGCCATTTGACTGTGTTGTTGGTTGATCAGGCGCTGAAACTGAGACCGATCTTCTGCCATTTGACTGTGTTGTTGGTTGATCAGGCGCTGAAACTGAGCCCGATCTTCTGCCATTTGACTGTGTTGTTGGTTGATCAGGCGCTGAAACTGAGACCGATCTTCTGCCATTTGACTGTGTTGTTGGTTGATCAGGCGCTGAAACTGAGCCCGATCTTCTGCCATCCGATCTTGTTGGTATTTTATTTGAAACTTGAGATGTTCGTGTTCTTCATTCATCATAAGCAATAAAGTGGACTAATGATTGTTGGAAAAAAGCCTCATTTTATATATAAAAAATTAATTCTTCATATTAGACGTTATTATTACAAAACATAATAAATAAATCAATAAATAAATAAATAAATAAAAAGAATTGTAAAATAATTTGTCTTTTCCTTATCTAATTTTTCATTTTATTTTTTTTAATATAAATCTTATTCAATAAAGAAAAAACAAATTTTGTTTATTGATTAATTTATTTTTAATTAAGAAATTTTGAGATAAATATGGTTTGGATTTCTGACGTTATCTTTGTTTTAATTCAACAAGATTTAAGTTAAACAAAATATAATGAAAAATTAGATGAGGAAAAGACAAATTATTTTACACTATTATTTATTTATTTATTATAAAAATAACGTCTTATTAAGTTTGTCTTGCGGTCTCCAAGCTTTAAACATATACAGAGCTCATGATGATATCAAGAAACTTGAGCAAGATCTTTCTTAATATAATGGTAAAGTGGTCAATCATCTGGAAATAAACATTTAAAATTTTAATATTTAATAATATTAACTTCTTAATAATAGGTCTTTTTAGATGCTTTGATTTTTATATTTGATGTTTTTTAAAAGAAATTATTTAATTAAAATTTTCTTGAATAGAAAATTTATTTCTAATCAAAATATAAGATAATTGCATATTTTAATTTTATATAAGAAATTATTTTTTCTTAGTTAAATTTAAATATTTTTTAGGGTCAAATTTGACAGTTTTGTCAATGATTTGGTCGGCCAAATCGCCTGATTTTCGTTCACTTTTGCCAGACATTTGTCTTTTGAGCATTCTTCTTTTCTTCTCATTCTCATTCAATTGGTTTAAATCAAGTGGAAGCTTAATGATGGCAATCGGTTCGTGATACTTGATCGTAATGGACGAACCATCCGGTTTGACCAGAGTAACCGGGTACATTCGAGCATACACTGGACGCTTTACCGTATTTAGCGATGCCCTATAGCTTGCATTTCGCACAACCATGTTCATACAGGCCACTTTCTCTAGACCATCTCGCACCAATCTCTTAAACATTCTCCAAAAAATAAACTATTAAAGATAAAAAATTTTATCTAAGACGGGCAGAACTTCGTCTATTTTAGAGTATTTTTTATTAAAAAAAAGCTTAAAATTATTTCTAAAAATGGATGATATTTACAATTAAAAAAAAAAGTAAAAATGGAATGTTAAGACACATTTAGAAGACTTTGTAGACCTTTTTCCAAAATGCGAAACATTAGTGGATAGATAGTGGCAAATGTTGTTTCCTTGCGCTGTTTGACTGATTGAACATAAGATTCCAGACAACTCTTGACCACCATGAGCCTCTCTCGTTCATTTCTATGCTTGTCAAGCCATTCAGAGTATTTCGAAAGAGTCCAATTTCCGAGGCTCTCATGTGGCGACTTTAGATCATTCGGTGCATAGGAAAACAAATAGTGCAGTAGTACATGGTACGGAAGAGACTCGCTAAGCACCTCTGCATAATGTGACTCATCTACGATGCCAGCACCCAAACTAGAAGCTTCACTGACTTGGTACGGAGAATCCAATTGCAATAGATGCCTAAAAGCCTTTAACTTTTTGTAATTAGCACCCAGATCACTCAATTTTGTATCCAGAACATTCTCTATAATTGACTCGAGTTGTTCAGAGTCCACTTTTAGCCTGGCTCGGGCCGAATCGCTCATCGGCCGCATTAGACTTGCATTTTGAATGAACACCTCAATGCATGTAGAGGATATCTGCTTCATATACTCGTCTAGTACCTCTTTACACTTGTACATCTGTAAATAGTCACGTGATATTCTTTGGACAACTTGTTGAAGTTCTCTGATGTACAAAGAGCTGGCCTGAGTCTGGCCAAAGTCTTCCTGATGCATGGTGTACAAAACAGCTTGGACACAGCTGCGTGCCGATTCGACAAATGGTCTTAGGGAATTTTCCTCAAATGTTACCAATGATTTGAGAGAATTTAATATCTTGTCTTTGTATTTGGCGTCTAGTTTTTCCTCAGAGACTATTTTTTCTAATTGTTGCATTAGGTCATGAGTGAGATTTACAAAGTCCAAGTTTTTCATTTGGATCTGATATGGTAGACCTGACGAGAATGAGAAAATGCTCTTGGTACCACCAATGCTAGTGCCTTGACTTGTGCTAATCAGTTGGTTCAGTTCAACAATCAGTGTGTTCATAAACTGCTCTGCTTTGTCCGAATACAATTGAATTGACTTGGCAATATTGGCAACTATTTTGTCACTAAATGATGATGATGTAGACGTGTAGTGGATGTTTTTCTTCAATGGTTGAATAGCTTGGGCAGCTGTTTGCTCAGAGCTAAAATAGTCGTATTGGATACATTGTAGATGAGACTGGATTGACTTTATAAAGGTTTCCAAATCGGCGCGATTTACCTCGCCAGAAAATATCAAATTAATTGGATTGAAAAGCTGGTTCAGATATTTGATCAAAAATGAGTTTTCCAACTCGATAAAACAATTCCTAAAAATTTCATACGAATTTAAAAAAGTTGATTTTTTGTCAACACTGTATCTGTATTTGTCCATCAATGGATTGAGCTGAATTAGTCTAAGCCAGAGCTCATTGACCAACTTTAACACTTTGATGTATTCATCTAGGAGTGCCTGTTTGACATGGTTGGATTTAGAAATGGAATTTTGAATTGTTGTAGACAATATTTGGCACAATAAACGCCAATGTTGGTACAAAAATTCAACCGATTGCTTCGAATCATACAAATGTGTAAAATAGATTGATTCATAGCTCCTCAACTGACCATTTTCCAGCAAATACATATTTTGTTTAAAAATTTCATCAAATTTTACTTCTTCCAAATAAAGTACATTTGTAACTAAATCTCTCTTTTTTTCCAAAATGATCTGTAATTGGTAAACTTGGCAACATGAATCGTACATAAGATCCATTATTTTTTCTAAATTGTTCCACAGCTGAGCTCTAAAGCTGCTCATCTGTCCCACATTTGGCATAGTCGTCCTGCCTGGAAACTGGCTAGGAGCAGACACAAAGCCCATAGAAGCCGATGACTGAAGATTGGCCGATGAACTTGTTGACTGAAGAGTTAAATTGGTCGAGTCCAGCAATTCTTGGGATTTTTTGGAAAAATTATTTTCATTTAACTTCAAACATTCGACCACTTTTTTGTCCAAAATTCCCAACAGATAAAACACTTGTAGAGCAATGCCAATTTGGTTCTGGTCCTGGTGCGCAATGCTCTTTTCCAATATGACCTGAGACAATTCTTCGATTTCACGCCGGGACTTGTGCGCAAAAAGGACATCGCTTTCGATGCACTCGATGCCCGAAGTGTCAAAATTTTTGAACAAAATGTCCAGCTCGCTCAAATTTTGAGCAGACTTTACAATTTCCTTGGCACCTTTTTCCATTGATGACCTCAAACTAGAACCATGGTGTAAAATGCCTTTAATCCTGCGCAAAGTGTCACATGTAGCCTGAAGTCGGGATAGCTGAGCTACACGTAGATTGAGCTCGTTAAATGGACTGTCTATTTTGATGCGTAATCGCTCCGATGTGCTTTTAAGAGACGAAATCCTGGTCTGAACCATGCTCAACATTTCTTCCAGAGTTTCGATGTTAACAGCTTGGTGAAGCAAGTTTTCATGGTTCGCGCTTACTTGTTCCTTTATTTCTTTGTCCAGTGTATTGATGCTGGTGGCCAAGTTAGCCAAGTGCTCGCTGAGCTGGTTTGTCTTCATAAGAGCTGAACTAAAACTCTTTACGTCAAAGTCCTCTTGAGTGAATTCTCCAGCGTTCATTGACTCACCCAATTGTTGAACCAACGACTTGACACACTCCGAGCTCATCTAAATTCTAAAGTTATCATTTTCATTAATATCTATATCCAGATGGATATAACTCCATTGGTCTTTATTTTAAAAATAAATATAATTTTTTTTAATTTTTATTAAAAATAATCTATTTTTTGGTAGTATTAAGAAACAGTTCGTCAAATTTTTTAATCATTTATTCTTCTTCTTCTTCTTGCTGTTGGACATAAAGGTGTCTAATGTCGTGCCATTGTTTGCCTTTGTTGATCGAGTTGAAAATAGAGTCGCTGAAAGAGTCGGCAAAGCGTTCAAAGAAGAAGGCGCCGGCGCACAAACTCAGAAAGTATGTTGATGATTTTTTGAAAAATATGTTGTAGATTTGTCCACCCAATGCCATTTTATTAAGATTTTTTTATCTAAATTAAATGCTGAAATTAAATTAGCGTAATCAAAGCTTGGTACATAAGAGAATCATATAGGCATTTGAAAAATTCTACATATACGTGAATTGAAATTGCTTTGAACTCATAGCTTTATAATTTTGCATGCAAAAAGTTTATTTTTTTGCAAGATTTCCAAATTAAAGCGTCAATTTTTTGTTAAATTAGTTTTTATTGATAAAAAATTTCAAATTTTAAGCTATCAAAATATAAAAATAAAAAATTTTCAAAATCGAGCATCTTAAATCTTATTTTTAATTACCAAAGTATGGACAACTCTCATTATATTACTCAAAGTCACTGACAAGAATATTAATATATTAATTATTAAATGAATATAATTTTAATTTGAATGATTTATGTAAATACCATAAATGAAAATTTAATTCTAAAAATTATTTTTTTCAATTCTGCCAATCATTTGGTAATCCAGCAATAAAAATTACTTTTTAGATGATTTTTTTATTTAATTAGGGTCATACTATAAAGTTTAAATTTGTATTAAAAAATTTATTTGTTTAAAATTAATTTTATAAAAAGACTAAAAATGAGACATTTTAAAATTTAAAAAAAAATCAGTACCAAAAGTCATTGCTAACAAAATTTTAATTTGAAGAAATAAAATGGCCGAAAGACCCGAAGACTTGAACTTACCAATAACAGTGGTACAACGAATAATCAAAGAATCAGTAATTAAAATTGATTAATTTTTCTAATATCCTAATTTTAAATAAAGCTTCCTGATGGTGTAATTGTTTCCAAAGAGGCTCGTCAAACCATTTGTCGAGCTTCAAGTGTTTTTGTTCTTTATCTAACATCATGTGCAGTTGCTCATGCCAATAAATCTAAGCGTAAAACCTTGGCCATTAATGACATCATGTCAGCAATCGACGAAATGGAATTCGAGGCATTTGTTCAACCATTAAATGAAATTTTGCAATGTAAAGATAACTTTTGTCCATAATTTTAAAATAATTTATTAATTTTAGATCGTAAGAGTAATATTGGTCAAAAATCGAAATCGGCTGCTGGAAAAAAGGACAGCAAAAATGAGGAAATGGCTGAAGAAGAGGAGATTGAAGAGCAGGAGGAAGCCAATGGTAATGAGGATGGTGAAGATGAAGTCGAGGAAGAAAATTTAGATGAAGAATCTGGTCGAAAGAATAAAAAACGCAAGACTGGCCAAGAGGACGATAACGGCGATGAAGAGCCTAATGAAGACAAAAATTCAGATTCAAGTGACTCTGAAGATGGTGAGCCTGAAGAAAGAATCGATTAATTAAATAATAATAATTTGTAAAATAGTCAAAGTTTTTGTAAATAAAAATTCATTCAATTATTTTATTAATTTTTTTATTTCACTCGAATATTTAATAAAGTATATTTAAAATTTTTAAATTTTAATTAATTTAGATAGGTAAAATTTATTTAATAAATATTTAAAAGACATATTGTATAGCAGTGATGGCCGAGTGGTTAAGGCGTCTGACTAGAATTTGATTTCTAAACCATTTCAAAAATGGAGCACAGTGATCAGATGGGATTTTCCCGCGCAGGTTCAAATCCTGCTCACTGCGAATTTTTTTAATTATTTGAAAAGATAGTTTTTAACTAGTTTGGGACTAGGTTTTTAACTAAAATAGACAATTTTTTAAAAATTAATTAACCATGAAAACATTTTTTAATTAATCAATTTAAAATTAATTTATTAACTTCGAATAAATTTAATACCATAATTCAATTTAACCAAGACATATTCTTTAATTATTTAAAAAGATAATTTTAATTAATGTGGACATTAGGTATTAAATAAAAATTTTTTTAAACAAATATCTAAAATTAATCAAATAAAGATAAAGTCTCTTGTTTTTGTATTTGGAGCAAAGAATAAATATAAAGACACTTTTACTGTCATTAATTTAAATTATTAGAATTTAAAAAAATTATATAATATTTTTTAAATAATAATGGAAAGCAATTTTTCAGCCAATTGGCAATTGTTTCTGAACCAACAACTTGATATTCTACACAAATCGCCGCATGCCTTAGGCGAATTTAAGGCCTTGAAAACAAATTACCAGCGTCTGGATTTTGTAATCTCATCTGCTCAATTAATTGACAATTATTTGGAATCAATAAATTTTAAAGATGACCAAAAAAATGATCAATTAAGTGAAGATTATCGAAAAAAAGGAAATAATTTCTATGCCAAAAAAGATAATCAAAACGCTTTGGACAACTACAATCAAGCTCTTCTATATGCTCCACACAATTCAAAATCGGTTTACCTAGCTTTTTCGAACAGATCAGCTGTTTTCTTCGATTTGGAGATGTACGAAAGATGCCTAGATGATTTGTCAGCATGTGAACATTACATCACACAAATAGATACCAACAAATTTAATTTAGTCTCCAAAATAGTCAAAAGAAAGCTTAAATGCTTAATAAAGCTAAATCAGACAGAAGTCTTATCTCAGTTTAAAGAGAGCTTTATTTTCAAGCTTTTGGTCAGTGCAGCGTCAGGTGAAAAACAAGAAAGTGAATTGTCAGAAATCAGCAAATCAGTTGACCTTTTTGCCAGAACGGAATTTAAAAAATCATCTTTATTGGTAAAAAATCATGAGGAAAGCATTTTCAAAACCATCATAAGTGATTCCTTAGATGTTCAGTTTAGTTCCAAAAAAGGCAGACACTGTCTGGCCAAACATGATATCAAAGCTGGAGAGGTTATTTTTACCGAAAAAGCATACGCTTCTATTTTGTTGCCAATGGCCAGCTTAAAATACTGTGTATTTTGTTTCAAATCGTTAAAAAGTGAGCCAAATAAAGGCTTTGAATATCTAAATATTCATCCGTGTCCACAATGTTCCAGTGTTTTCTACTGTTCCGACCATTGTAGAACTCAGGGTGAAAATTTCCACAAATTTGAGTGTGGTATTCTCAGAACATTGCTTCATAACTTGGGTCTAGCTCATTTGGCATACAGAATTTTAGACTCAACTAGCCAAGAATTAATCCTAAAATACTCAAACATCCAAAAAGATGGCAACTATGAAACCAATTTAATGAATATTGACTATAAAAATGACAATAATGGAAGCAATTATGACCAAGTTTTTAATCTTCTAACTCATGAAAGTAGTACTCATGAAGACGATTTGTACAAATACTCTTTGACAGCTTTACTTTTGGGAAAGCAATTTGCCAGAGTTTTAAAAAATGGTTCAACTGAATTTTTAAAATTGGTGTCCAGTTTAATTTTGAGACATTTGTTGCAGTGTATTTGCAATGCCCATGCCATTACCGAACTAAAAGATGACCCTAATGCTCAACAAACATTTAGTAGAGATCAGCAGCGCTATGGCACTGCCATTTATCCAAGAGTTAGTCTTTTAAATCATTCATGCAATTCAAATGTAATAAGTAGCTTTAAAGAAAATTCAAATATTATTGTGGTCAAGGCGTCAAGAAATATTAAAAAATGTGACGAAATTGTGAACAGCTATGGTCCACATTATATCAAAATGACATATTTTGAAAGAAAACAGGCACTGAATGAACAGTACCATTTTGATTGTGACTGTGGTGAGTGTTTGAACCAGTCAAAGTTGTTCAAAGAGCGAAAATTAACAGGCTTGAAGTGTTGGTATTGTGGTGGAAAAAAAGTTTTCAGCACAACCAAATGGTCAACAAGTTCTAATGGTCTTTTGCTTGAGTGTTCCCAATGTGCCAAAGAAATCGAGTTGCTTGCCTACACTGCCAAATTCGATTCAGTCAACTCTATTTTGGACTCAATCGACACAGAATGTGTAAATGATGAATACACAAAAAAATGTATTAAGAAACTTGAAGAAATGGTTAAAGAATGTAGAAAATATCTGTGTATTAGTGATGATTTAGTGGTCGATTTTGGCACAGAAGTTGATAGCAATGTGAAAATTTTTTATCTGGATTTTTCCAAATTGGTGGATCTACTCGCTAGACTGAACTGTAATTCAACAAATTTGGTCTATGGTTGTTCATTATTGGAAAAAAATACAAAGTTATTAGAATATTTGTATGATGCTAATGAGAATGAAGTTAATATTGAGCTTGGCCATGAATTTTTTAAACTATCCGAGCTTCAGTGTGTGATTAACGAGTTTGGAAAAGCGCTCCATTCGATCAATAGAGCTATCTCAATAGCAGAGTGTGTATATTCAAAAGAGAGTGCTCTTCTAAAAGAATATTATCAAGTTAAAAACCATATAAAAAGTTTATATTTTAATAAATAAGAGTTTTTATTATAAGAAAATATTTATTCTAGTTAGAGTATTAAAGCAATTAAGGCATTTTATCTATCTTTTTTTTATAATTATCGTTGAAGTCTTTTTTAATAGGCCCTAACAACATGCTCAATTAAATTTTAATCCGATTGATATTTTATAGGTGAAAATCCTGAGAAACCTACATATAATTGTAGTAAAATAAAAATATCCAAATTTAAATATGAAAATTTCTGTTTAATTTATTAATATACTTTGTATATAAATTGCTTTGAAAAATTTAACATGGTTGTACTGGACGAAAAATCAAAACTTAAAAGATGTGTATACGAGAATTGGTGGTGCTTCATATTATTTTATAAGAAAAATTTAAAAAAGACATTACAACAGTCAAAAAAACATGTCAAAAAATGATTTATTGGCAAGAATTCTAAAATTAAGTTGGTCTCACTTATGGCATTTATAAGTAAAAGAAAATTTTCTGTAATAAATAAAAGATTGGATAGACTTGTAAACAAATTTAAATTTCAAAAAGTTTTCTTAAAACTTATTCATTCCCGAGCATAACAAATGAAATATGTCCAAATTGAATTAAAATTAAATTTGATTTTCAGATTCGATTATGTGGTTAATTCCGAATATTCTGAGTAAACGACATGTCGGTAATATAGGATTATTACGATATAAAATTAATTAATAGTAAAATATTTTAGATTTTGATTAATAAAGTTTGCAAAAAAATTACTTTTGGAGAAAATAACTTTCTATTCATCTTTATTTAAAATATTTAATAATAAGTTTTAATAATAAGACAAAAATTTATTAATAAGAGCATTCTTATAAATTGTTCATATTATAATTAATATAAAATATCAAAAACAAATACAAGACCAAAATCAATCATTTAAAAATATAGAAAAATTAAAAAAAATTGATTTAACAAAAAGCTGCGTTAAGTAAATTAACAATTTTTATTATTTTATTTACGGAAATCGTTCAAAATGATAAAATCAAATAAATGAATCTAGGAACTTTATCCAGGTGTTTTTATATTTTCAAGGCTTTAAAAGACTTTTAAAGGAATAGAAGGAATAAAATACAAACTTAGCTTTTAAACATATCAAGACAATATTAGTTTAGAAAAATTTTAAAATTTTAATTATTATTTAGAAAATATCAAATAAAATTATATTTGTTCAAAAGTCAAATTTATTGTCTTTCAAAAAAAATTTTTAAAAAAGAAAATATAATTAATTAAGTTTTCTATAAATGCCAAAAAAATCTCTTGATTTTTATCTAGGAATTAGTGATGAACTTTTACGCCGAGTATTTGGAGAATTTAAATCAATTAAATTTAATATTCAATGCTGAAAAAAGCCTTATCTCGTAAATTAAACAAATATTAACCTTTTTAAACTAAAAGCTTTTAACATATTGATAGGCATTACACAATAGATGAAAAGTGGTTTAATCTGGCATTGAGCTCAAATAATGAAGCAAATATGAAAATTAATTTGAATGCATTTGAGTACAATGCGATCAATTTGAAAGAAATCAAATTGAATGCTCAAAATGAATCAATAGAGTCGATTTTCAGACTCAGTTCGGCAAAGTTAATTAAAAAGCCGAGCAGATCGAGTATCCTTGAAAACCCATTTAGCACTATTGCCAGCATTAAATGCTTAAATTGTCGAGAAGACATCCTAAAACCATCTACTGGTTTTAATTACCTTAAATTGCCTGAAAATGATCTTGACGAACTTGCAGACAACTTTTTCTGCCACTTGCATGACCATAATCACAACAAATGTCATGAAGAAGACTTGACCAATGCCCTGAACCCAATGCGGGACAACAAACAGCTAAGAAAATCCATTTTGGGAAATTTGACCACTATTGTGCTCAACACAAATCATCTCATCCCCGGGTCTATCAATCAAGAGTCTCTTGAGCTCAAATGTTCTAAATGTTTGTCTAATATTGGCTACTCGAAGAAGAATTCTTCCGATTTTTATGTTTGGAAAAGTAACGTGGTCATAAATGACACTTTTGTTTTCGATGTCTTGTGCTTGGGATCACAGCTTGGTCAGGGCAAATACCTTTTTGAGTCAAAAAAGTGCTCTAGGGCTCTTTTTGTATGGATATTGAATGACAAAGCCCTCTTCAAACACTACCAATTGACCAATTTAAACGCTGAGATAGAATTAAATTTTAATTTGGTTAAAAAAAGTTTATTTAAATTATTATTAAAAGATAAAGATGACCAAGAGATAAAAAAATTTAAAAATGACTGCAATGTGGAGCAAATTTTATTGTCCAAAGAGCAGTTGGAAAATTTGGTTAATTTTATGAATGAATCGAACAGTCAACTATGCTCGTCACTGCGCAAATCAAATGACTTTTATTTTTCCATTTTCTAGGACTAAATATCATCTATCATCTTTTTTGTTTCCATGACAACCATATAATCTTCTAACTATCCTTAATTTGAATAAAAATTTTTTATTAGAAATAAAATGTCCTCTTTTGACGACCTAAAAAATGGTAAATTTAATCTAAATTGCCTAATAGAGAAAATTATATACGTAATTTAAGTGCTCAAGGATGCACTGGACAACAAAGGTGTAATCAACAGTGTCAAAGCCAAACTAAGAGCTGAGATTTTTTCCGTCCTCGAGGACAACACATTTGACAAGCCGATGGTATCGCAAGAAAATCTGTTAATAAACGAGCTCATCAGGGAATATATGGAGTTCAATCACTATCAGTATTCAAAATCTGTCTTTTTAAAAGGTATTTTGGCATCTCTTAGATCTGCATATCTAATTTTTTGCTGGTACAGAAAGCAATCAGCCATCAGCGCCACTCAATAGAGAAATAATGGCTGCCGAGCTCCACATTAGGGAGAATAGTACCACCAAACAGGTGTAAGTATTTAATTTTATTTTGTTTAGGCAAAAGAAGGAAGTGTTTTAAGAACATTTTTATTCTAGGCCGTTGATTTATTCTGTGTTGTGGAATTTGTTGAACAAAGATCCGCTGAAAGAAGACGATGAAGAGATACATGTGGAAAAAAATGTTTATCATCCATATAAAAACAAAAATAATAATCCAATAAACAAGAATATTAATATTTATAAATATAATCAGGAGCATTTAGACTGATTTTATTTGCAAATTTTATTTTTTATTATCTATAATAAATTTTTCAACACTTTTTTGTTTAATTTTACTTTTTTTTTAGCTAATTTATTAAGCTTGATGCAATTTTTTCTAGCTAATTTTCGATTATTTAATTAAATGGAACATATTTCCGAGATTCTTGGTAACATTTTAAATTAAGTATTTAAAATTATTTGAGTATTTTTTTTTAAATGAGGAAATGGTTTAAATTTTCAAAAGCTGTTTTAAAAATTTAATCGAAGCAAATAAATTATATAAAAAATTGTTATTTTTAACAAAAAATTATTAAAATTAACCAAATATTTTCATGTGATAAACAATGCCATTTAAGTTTAGGATTTTTTCGATTTTTCTAAATTACTTAATAGGCAATAAACTTATATTCTTATTAGAATTTAATTAAATAGCATTGTTGTAAACAAACTTATTTTTAATAAATAATTATAATCATGTTAGTGAATTTAAAATCGACTAATTGATTCTATTCTCTCAAGTATTTTAAAAAAAAAGCTCTTTCTCTGTTCAACTCAATTAAATTATATTTAAAATGATAAACTAATCATTCTGAAAAAGCTAATTTATTTCTGTCTAGTCGGCGGTCAAAATCGGCCCAAATGTCAAAATAAAAATCTTTCTCAAACTACAAAAAAAATTCTTCTTAATTAATTAACTTTAAGGCTTTATCTATTTTTATAAGTTTTTATGATTTTTCATATTAAATTTCTTAAGCAATCGATATTATGTTTTTATAATTTTGAGTTTTCTCCAAGCTAAATGTAACCTGAGGTACTGATCTTGACTTAAATAGGACTCATGGGATCCTTACGTCAATCAAGTTTACCATCTAATCCAATTACTAAATGGCAAAATCGAACCAATTAGGCTAGTTTTAAATTGAGTCGTAAAAGTGCCACTTTCTTGGCTTTACCAAACTCCTCAATGAGTAATTTTAACAAAATTAATAATAAAATTTTATAAGGAAAGCATTGTTTTAGCATCTAAATGCCGATTGCATTAAAAGATATAAATTTTTTATATCATATATTAATGATTTAAGATTTGTTTGAAAAAGAGCGCGTTCCAAATTGTAAAAATCTCTTATGAAATTTAATTAAATGATAAAAATCAAATTATATTTATCAAATAACTAAAATATCATCTAAAAAAAAAAACATATAAAAAATTTCTCTTGTCTAATTTTTATTGATTTAGTAAAATAAAATCTTATTTCACCATACAAACGCAAATGGCTTCTATTAGACTGTTGTTTATTAATTAAAATTTTACTCTTCGATTGAGCTGTGTATGTTTAATTAATTAATCAACAAGACTTAATTATTAACCAACATTCGTTCCTGTCCTACTAGATTAAGCAATGATCGATTTTTTACATTTTGACTATTAATCATTTTAGGCGAATTTTTTCTCTTATAAAAAAATTCAGAACTAAAATTCATTAAAATTCAGAACTAGATAAGAAATTTTTATTTATTCAAATTTTCATATTTGTCTCATATTACTAATAGTTCATTAATCAATAATAGCACCAAAAATATATTTGCTGATAATAAGTTTCTGTTTAATAAAAGTATTAATAATAATAATAATAATAAGGTCAGAATTATATTTAGCTATGACATGGGCGCCCTAATAAATTTTAATTTAAATAATAAATTTTGAAAGTTAGGCAAAGAGTGATTGATTAATGAATCTTATTTGTCACATAATACGCTTGGAACAAGATTCGGCACAATGAGCTCTAGAATCAATTAGCTCAATAACCATCTGCACATGATGCAAAACAGAGATATTAAAAAGAATTGTTTTTTTATTTTTATATTTGGGGTAAACAAATCCTTGAGCTAGATAAGCCTCGGCTTTTTTGGCTTAAAATAACAACGGTATAGAAAAAAAATTGAAATTTTTTGTTTGCCTAAGAATATCTGCTATTTTTGTTATTAAATTAATTGATTTATTATGAAATTAAGCATTTTTTGTTGCTTTGGAAATTCAATTATAATCCTGAATGATGAGCTTTAAATAAAGCCAATTTGACGAGTTGTTCAGAAATGCTTGCATCAGGGCTATCAGATACCAGGCTCATGTCTGGTCTGGTCTGGTCTGCTCCGATCTAAGATATGCTCACTAATTAGGTTTATTATTAATATAGGCTAGTGTGGCAAACTTGGAATAGAAGTTTCGTGCCAGGACAACTTTGCGTTTTAGTCAAGTTCTTGGCATTGCCTGAATTTAAATTTTGTTTCCTATTTATTCATGCAATCATAATTTCATTTAATCAATCTTAATATTTTTTATTCATTTGGCATTAAGTTTCAAATCAATTGATATTTGTATTCTTTAATGTTATATATTGTTTGTTAGAATAATATTTTCTTAAGTTGATTGGAATTTTAGCTCAAAATTATATAATGTGTTATAAATGAAATAAATTTTAAAAATTATATCTCCAGTGAGAGAACGAGTTTAATTTTTAATTAGAGGGCTTTTAAAAGTTAAATCTTAAATTTCTAATTGAAAGAGAAAGGGGTCCAATCTATCAAATATTGAATAACACTCATCCCACTTAAATGGATTGCTTGGTGCAGCGAATTTCTTTTTTCTAGGGCTTTGGCAATCAATCAAAGTTTGTTTTGTTTTAAATTGATTTGAGTTTAATTTATGGCCGCTTATGTGCCAAAAAGTGTCTAAACAAAGTGCGCCACTGTTTACACTACTTAAAGCCAAGTTGGATTTATTGCTGCCTAAATGCGGCAAATGAATTCAATCCAAATTGAATCCACTCAAAATAATCAATAATTTAGAATTTAAATTTAAAAAATATATATTTATATAATTTCTGCTTTTTGTGTTATAATAATGAGAATTTTTGTTTCTTTTCGCTAGTCACAAAAGAATATAACAATAGATTTTTGCATTTAATTTTGATAATTTTTTTTCTTCTCACAGAAAATTGTTTTGTTTGACTTATCGGAATTTTTAATTTTTAATTTCTCTTCCTTTAAGTTTAATTAAATGTAAAAGTTTGGCACCTATTTTCCAAAAAATCAATCAAACAGTGTCCAAATAAACCACGTAACCACAGCTACATAATTTTTCCAAATTTAAAATTTTTCTTAATTAAATTTTATCATGTCTTGTCATTGAGCAAATTTTTAATTTTTAATTTTTAATTTCTCTTCCTTTAAGTTTAATTAAATGTAAAAGTTTGGCACCTATTTTCCAAAAAATCAATCAAACAGTGTCCAAATAAACCACGTAACCACAGCTACATAATTTTTCCAAATTTAAAATTTTTCTTAATTAAATTTTATCATGTCTTATCATTGAATAAAATTATAATTCTCATTTTTATCAAGGAGCTAATGCTCGACTTTTAGTTACCAAAATTGTACTAATAAAATGAATTCGGAAACAAGGCAAGAAAGTTCCAAATTACTGAAGAGCCAGAGCAACGATGACCAGTCGAATACCATAGCACAGGTATCCTCGTCTCTGATGTCTATATCGAGTAAAAAGCATAAAAATTCGAGTCTAAATCTAAACAAAAAAAATACCAATCCGGCACATTTTTTAAGCTCGATCAAAAACTCGACCCTGAATGTTTTGTCCAAGCCGCTTAACCTGTCCAGATCGCCATCTCCACAAATGGTCACCAGAAAGCAATTCAAGCCCATTGATCTCGAAGCTAACATAATTGTTGACAATAAGCTGGACCTGATCGAGTCAAGCGATGATGAAGAAATTAGCCAATATGATGAAAACATGGACAAAGAAGCCTTCTCGGTCAATGACGACCAGAATCAAAATCGGAACGTTCTGGTCAAAAAAGACTCCTCCGTTTGCAAAGCAGTTCAAGAATCCGATTCGGACTCGGACACCAGCACTTCTAACCAAGATTGTCCAGAACACTCAAAGCTAAACATGTGCTCTAATTCTAAGCCTTCGTTGAAGACTCTTTCCTACTCCAATCCGGTTAATACCAGCTCACAGATTCTTGGAAAGCCACGAGAAAGCAAATTCAAGTGTAAATTTAATTTAAATATTTCTTAACAGTTAAAAAGATATTAATAATCGACTTATTTTTATTAATTAATTTGCTGATAAATGATAAAGGTTTAATTTTTTTTACATTGGTCTCAAAAGACGCAATTAATTCAAAATTAATATCAATATTTACATTTAAACACTTATCTCTAGGCGGATTAGAAAAAAAAACTGTTTTAAATGCTTTTAATTTTCCAGAATCAATATTTATAATGGTTTTAATGACAAAATTTGCGTAAACATTTGTATCAGATAAAATCCTTATACTTCTAAAATGGCAAAAGAAACTAAAGTTTGGATTTTTTTAATTAATTTGAATCCGTATATGGAAAAAAATGATAATTTCCGATAAACAAAATGCATAGATATCCTTGTATCTTTCTATATCTCTCTCTCTAAGTGCTTATCTTAATTTTTCATCATTGCACACAATCAAAACAACTGAGTTAATTGTTTCTAGAAGATAAATTTAAAAAAGATAACAAAAATTTTTTAAAATATAGATCCGATAGAATTGTAATCTTATGAATTCATTTTTGGTTCAATTCTATTTTTTTTCATTTAAAATAATTAGCAAATAATGTTTATTTACTTGAGTTTTTATGTTTTTTTATGTCAATTTTTCTTAAAATAAAATGTTATAATTAAAAGAGACAATTGTAAGCAGAAGACTGATTTATTTCCAAATTAAGTTTGTTATCAGTTTTGAGTAACATTTTTATCAAGATAAAAATCTAGTTGTGATATATTTTAAAATACTTTAACTTCGAGTAAATAAAATTTTTTTTTTCCAATTAAAACTAATTAGAAGAAGTTCTTAATGACGTGATTATTTAAAAAAGGAAACTAAATACTTTATTAGCTTTTTTATAAAGGGTTGCTTATCAATTCATTTACTTTAGCATCTAATTTATCAAGATTAAATTAGAAAAAAACATCTAAATTTTTTTTGACCAAAAGATTATCTTATCTCTGTATTCCAAGAAGTTTTCATTTTAGTTCTTCTAAATCATTTAGTAAATACTGAAAAATTCAAAAAAATTTAGATGATTTCTTCCCTAAATTTATTTTGACAGATAACATTTTTAATCAAAAAATCAGAATAATTAATTTGATAATTTTTCTCGGAAAAATACCTTTTAAATTACTCAATTAATTTAATCTTAAAAATCAATTTTATTGGATTTTAAAAGTGTTTTTAATTGAAAAAAATTATAAAATTAAAATTATCTATTATTATATTTCATCTGATCTAAAACAAGACAACTAATAATTATCATTTATCGTATTAAATTTGATATAATTTGTTTTTATAAAATTATATATTTTTTATTTCTTAGTAAATCAACCGATAAGCATAATAATAAACGATGTATCAAATAATGGCGAAAATATGAGCCCGAATAGTCCACTGATAGTGGCACAAGGACTAGATATGAAAGTACAAAAAGCCGAACCAAATGAACCATTGACACCTAAGTCTCTTAATTTGCCATTGAAAACAATTCTATCTAATTCAAGTACCAAGCTATTGAACACCATTGATGCATCTAATTTGCTTGACATCGGACTGCAAAATCCGACGCGTCAATCAGTGTCATTTCTTGACGAATCTGGCAAAATAAACAGTCCAAATAAAGACTGCAACCAACCGGACTCGTTTGTGTCATCTGACTATTTGAAAGGATTAGATAACAATGAAAGATTGGCACTTAGTCCAGAGCCTGGTTTGAGCTCTTCGTTCACATCTTCGACCATAAACACGGGACTCACATCGAGCTATTCACCATCGCTGATGAATCGCCAATTTTCAAACGCATCTCAAGTTCCGATCAAAGTTTTGCACAAAACGATGACCAAAGGCTCCAAGGCCATGCGCATCATGGGCAGCAACAACACGAATGGCTTGGCAAATGGCTATTTGAAAAACTCGGCTAATGAAGGCAGCAATCGTTCTGGTATGCGCACCTCAAACAGCAAGAAACAACACCAAAAAAGACTTTTTTTCAAAAATGGTAACATAAACATTTCACGATGTAACATAGACAAACGACGCCGTCGCTATCTCACAGACATTTTTACCACCTTAATTGACCTCAAGTGGAGATATAACATTTTGGTATTTGCACTAGGCTTTTTTATAAGCTGGACATTTTTTGCTTTTATGTGGTATCTGATATCATACATGCATGGTGACATGGACGATAGGGTTAAGAATAAAACTGTTTGCATATCTGGTATAAATGGACTAGCTGGTGCTATTCTTTTTTCAATAGAGACTCAACAAACAATTGGCTATGGGGTTCGGTTCACCACCGAAAAGTGTCCAGAAGCCATTTTTGTAATGATGGTTCAGTCAGCTGTGGGTGTCATGATTCAGTCTTTTATGGTAATTAATTTTTTAAAAGAAATATTGAAAAAAAATTTATAACTTAAAAAAATTTTTTTGTCTATTTGACTTTATTTTAATTGTTTAAGACCATTTTTATATTAATGATATAATTTTAAAAGGTAAAATAACGTAATCAAAAATATCCTATTGTCCTAAAGTGTCCACAAATTAGTTTTTTTAACCTTTTAAATCCGATGTCTAATACTAAACTTAAGTCTTTAAGGCCCAATTAATTAATTTTTAATTGTCTTAAATCTGTTTAATGAAAATGTTATTTTACAATTTAAATAATTTTATTTTTCAACCATTTCGTGGTTGCTTTTAATATCAAAATTTTTATTTTATATCAAAAATTGTTTGGCATGCAATATACCTGATTTTTTAGATTAAAATTAAAAAAAGTAAAATTAGAATTTATTCAAATTGGTGCATTTAAGGTAGGCGTGGTATTTGCCAAATTATCTCGGCCAAAAAAGCGCAGCGAAACATTAATGTTTTCGAAAAATGCCGTAATAAGCTTGCGTGATGGACGACTGAGCCTAATATGCCGAGTGGGAGACATGAGAAAGTCGCACATAGTCGAAGCTCATGTCCGCATGTACTTGATAAAGAAAAAAGTGACCATGGAAGGTGAGATAATGCCACTACACATGTACGATCTAAACGTGGGCTGGGACAAAGGTCTGGACCGGCTATTCTTGGTATGGCCTCTCACAATCGAGCACATAATTGACGAAAACAGCCCTTTTTGGAACCTGTCAGCAGAGGATCTCAGAAAGGAAAGGTTCGAATTGGCGGTCATTTTGGAGGGAATTGTTGAGAGCACTGGCATGACCACTCAGGCACGCACTTCCTATCTGGTCAACGAGATACTTTGGGGACACAGGTTTGAGAAGTTGATTACTTTTCAGAAAGAAGATGGCACCTATAAAATTGATTATTCCCGCTTTGACATGACGGTTCCCATAGACACGCCAACCTGTTCGGCCAAAGAGCTTGCCGAACTAAGGGAGCAGGAGAATTTTTTCTTTTACGCTAATTTTAATGAAAGTGCTTTAAGCTCAGTAAATGCAAATGAGCTCAGAAAGAGGAAAACCGAGGATAAATTAGAGGTAGATGGTGATCAAAAAACTAATGAATCTGAAATTAAAATGGTTTAAAAAAGATATGATAATTTTTTTAAAAAAATTTTAGTCTTGCGTGCATATCGAGTTATTGTGATAAATAATGTTATTAAAACTATAAGTTTATTAAGTTAAGGAATAATGTAAAAAATATTTGTTATTAATTTTTTTAAGCCCTAAGGTTATTTTTTGAAAAAGATAGTTTTTATCTTTCCCCGGATGAATCGAATACAAGCAAAATATGCAGAGATATTTTTTTAATAAAAAGTTTTACAATATTTTATTTTATAATTAAACTATAATATCACGAATATATTTTTCTGAATCAAATTAGGCTAAATTGTATTTAGAGTCTTTTGAGGAAATTTTTTTCCTAATCAAAAAATATTGTCTTTTCAATCAAAGAAATTAATTTCTAAATCACCTGAGGATTAGATTAATCAATTTTAATCTTTTTTTCAAGTCTAATTTTTGAATAATACAATCAGGAAAATATTGTTTATTTAACAAGTTAATTTTGATTTATGTCAATTAATTCATTATATAAAATATTTTAATTTTATTTTGTTGCCTAAACTGTTTCAAAAAACGTGACAAACCAGCAATCAAGATAACCAAAAACTTCAACAAAAAATAAAAAACAAATTTATTTACAATTCTTTTTACCTCTGAGGCTGTCTAAATTAGTCCCATTCGACTAGACAGACAATTCGTATCTAAGCCAGAAAAATATATTTTCAAAGAACAAAAAACAAAAACACCTAATGAAAATAAAAAACATTCTATCTTATTTACTCCTTGAGAATAAATTAAATATTTAATGATCAAATGTTTAATTTAGATTTTTAAAAAAATTTAATTTTATAAACTTTTAAGCTGATTACATAGTGCAAGAACAATTTGCTCTATCAAACAAATTCTGTGAGATAAAAATTACATTTCAGATTTTAATGTTACTCAATCAGTTTATTTAAATCATTTGATTAATTTGTTTTCAAACAATAGCTCTAATTTGAACATTAAACAAAAATATAACAAATTAATTTTATGCAATCAAACTTGGCAACCACGGCTTCCCAAAAGCCTAAAAGCTATAATTTTTTACAATAAAAATATTTTTCTATAGGCTTCATTTATTGTGTGTAAGAATGAAATAAAAACCTTTCGGCTTCATTTAGACCATTAATTCACCATATTTGATAATAAAACCAAATAATAGCTTTGGTAAAATTTCTAGTTTTAAAATATATGGTATCGTTTGGCTTGTTTTTATGCAACGAATAGGGTTTTTTATTCTTAATAAAAGAAACCAGTCATTAGCAGATCAATCATTTAAAAGAGACCACAATAAATAATAAAAATTTAAAAATTTAAAATTTATTAACATATACAAAAAAAAAAGCTAATCTCTATCAAAATTAAATTTTAAAAAAATATGCATCACTGTTTGAATTAAATTCTAACCAAATAATCTTTTCCCGAACCACCGAAATTGTAGCTTGATTTCTTCTGAAAAAAAATTTTTTTTTAAAATTAATTTCCAAAAAAATAAAATATTGATAAAATATTTAAGCGTACTCTTTTGAAATAGTAAAACATAAGACAAATGAACAGCAACAAAAATAGTGTCAATGAACCGAACACACTGCCGAATATGATGGCCAAAATGGTATTTGTTTTTAGCTCTGATTTGGTTGTAGTTAACTCGGGTGGTTTATCTTGGTGATTATGTTTAAAGCTGTAGATTGAAAATAAAAAATTAATTTACCTGTATTTGTAGTATATTTTTGAATAGAAACTGATCTTACATCTAAAAGTGTCTTGTCTCCATTTCTAAGAGAGTTTTCCACACTAGTTTTAAGATTTGACTCTATTTGGTTACTATCGTCCTTATAGTTAAGCAAACTGAACAGCATGGCAAATTTTTCAGATTCTGTTATATTTATTAAATTAATGGATTTGTATCCTGTTAAATTGTTTGTGGTTAAAGCTCTTTTTGTCTTTAAAGAAAAATTTATTTAGCTTATTTTAACTTTCATTTAAAATTTACATATTCAGATAAATTTTTGCTCAATTCTACTTGTGTACCATTCTTGATAACTTCTGAATACAAGCTATTGAGTTTCATTTGGACCAAAAAAAGGTAGTCTATAATTGGAATTGTAGTTGTGGTTGAAGTGGTGATCGTAGTTGTTACTGTTGTAAGGTTCATTTGGTTTCCTAAATCAGGAACAGTGACAATTTCATCAACAAAATCCGTCGATAACACTGTGCTTTTACTGGTTGAAGTAGAAGTCACAGTCGTAGCCGTAGTCGTAGCCGTAGTCGTAGTCGTAGCCGTAGTCGAAGCCGTAGTTGTAGTCGTAGCTGTAGCCGTAGTCGTAGCTGTAGTCGTAGTCGTAGCTGTAGTCGTAGTCATAGTCGTAGTCGAAGTCGTAGTTGTAGCAGTTGTAAAAGGAGAATTCGTTTCAGTAGTGGTTAAAATGTCAGTGGTTTTGGAAAATGAAACAGAACTTGAAGAAGGAGGAGAGGAAGAAGTTAATTTATTGCCTAAATCAGGAATAGTGACGATTTCATCAACAAAATCAGTCGAATTCGTTTGATTCACGACAAATCTAGTTGTAGCTGTTTCAAGACTTAAGGTTGATTCAGGGTCTGATGTTGTTTCAAAATTCAGACTCAATTCTGTTGAAAATTTAATTGATTCTGTGGTTTCTTGTGGAATAAAAGTAGATGAAAAAACATTTGAGCTAGGATGATCAATTTTTTTTGTTGTCAGAATTAAATCTTGAGTTGTATCAATATCTGAATGACTTGTGAAGAAATTTGTAACATTAAAAGATGAAGTAAAAATATCTATTGTTGAGGTTTCTAAAATTTGGTCAGGAGGAGTGGAATCAGTTACATTATTTAATTCAGTAGATAAAATTGAAGAAATTGAAGTGTCTACTATCGGAAAAATACTTGATTTAAAAAAATCTTCAGGGTTTACAGTCAAGTTCTCTTCTAATGTAGTTACTGTAGATTCAACGCTCTCTGTTTCTTCTGGAATGGTCATTTCTTCTGTTGTTTTTACCATATTATCTTCTCCCGTAGTCTCTGTTGATTCTACAGTTTCTGTTTCTTCTGGAATGGTCATTTCTTCAGTTACTGTAGATTCAACGCTCTCTGTTTCTTCTGGAATGGTCATTTCTTCTGTTGTTTTTACCATATTATCTTCTCCCGTAGTCTCTGTTGATTCTACAGTTTCAGTTTCTTCAGGAATGGTCATTTCTTCAGTTGGTTTTACCATATTATCATCTACCGTAGTTACTGTAGATTCAACGCTCTCTGTTTCTTCTGGAATGGTCATTTCTTCTGTTGTTTTTACCATATTATCTTCTCCCGTAGTCTCTGTTGATTCTACAGTTTCTGTTTCTTCTGGAATGGTCATTTCTTCAGTTACTGTAGATTCAACGCTCTCTGTTTCTTCTGGAATGGTCATTTCTTCTGTTGTTTTTACCATATTATCTTCTCCCGTAGTCTCTGTTGATTCTACAGTTTCTGTTTCTTCTGGAATGGTCATTTCTTCAGTTGGTTTTACCATATTATCATCTACCGTAGTTACTGTAGATTCAACGCCCTCTGTTTCTTCTGGAATGGTCATTTCTTCTGTTGTTTTTACCATATTATCTTCTCCCGTAGTCTCTGTTGATTCTACAGTTTCTGTTTCTTCTGGAATGGTCATTTCTCCAGTTGTTTCTCTTTGATTTGCTTTATCTGTAGTTAATTTTTCATTAAGAATACTTTCATTTGTACTTGTTTCTATTATAGCTAAATTTGATGAAGATTTTGTTATGGTACTCTCTTTATCAGTTGTGATTACCAAATTTTCTCTATTTGTTGTAATATCATCCTCCTCTGATTCAGATGTTGTTATTAAATTATTTTTTATGGTACTAGATTTAGTTGTAAATTCTGAATTTGTTGAGCTATTAAGTGCCATAAAAGAAGTTCTTGTGCCAGTATTATGCTTTTGTGTTATTTCATTCTCGGTTTCCATTGAGGTGTAAACTCCACTTAATTCCGAATTTGTAGTTGCTTTTGATCTAGTTGTATTTTTAGCAGCACCCAAGTCAGCCTGAGTCACCTTTTCCTCATTATCTTGTTTATTATCTGTAGTATATTTAGGTCTGTCTGTCATATTTATTAACTCTTTGCCACTGGTTGTTTCAATTTTTGCCATACTGGTAAATATTTGCTTTGATTCAGTTGTTTGATGCATAAAATCCATCTTTGTCCAACAGGAATCACTGTACTTTGGGGTATTTACATGTGTCTCAAACCTCTCTCCAACCATGATACCAAGTCCGACCACTACATAATTACAGTTTGAAAAATCCAAACCACCTAGGGAATTTAGATTTGGTGAGCGTTTAAAGCTGACCCTAATACGACCATTTTGATTCACTTGCCGGACATCTACCAACTCGCTGTTCTCATAAATTGGCTCATTGTAGTACTTCAAAAAACTGGAAAAAGTAAATTTTCAATATGTAAATAAAATGTTGCCAAATTTACCCATTGTAGGCGCTGAAATTATCCATAAATTTGAGTACGATCACACTTGTACCTATCTAAAGTAAAAATTTTACATATGGTCAATTATTTGCGTGTCAAATCACCATATAGGGTCGAGGGTTGAATCCGATGGCCAGCCATTTACAACTCAATCGGACCACGTCCAAGTGAAATGAGAGCAGATCTTCTTGCGGCAGATATGAAATGGTCAGCGTACAATTGGGATCTTCTACTAGTCGACATGGCAATTGGACACACTGGACTGTGCTCATTACCAGCCATATCAAATTTATTACCACAAAATGATAGAGATACATTGATATTTTCTTAATGATCGTACGAAATTCATTCGAATTTCTAAAATTCACCTAAATATAGTTTAAAAAAAGGTGTTTTGAATAAAAAAGTGAGAGAGAAAGAGAGAAAAAAAAATAGTGCAATTGTTGAGTGGTTGTTAAATATTTTATTACCAAATACAACAAGAAAATACAATTCTTAATTTTGATTAAAAATATAAATGTTGAAAAAAAGTTTGTTGTTCTTGAAATAATTACTTACACTAATGGTACCATAAAGGTAAATTGGATTTTGGTTAAGCTTGCTTTATATATATATAATTTTGTTTGTTTTGAAATCAAGATTTTCACTCGAATACTCCACAAGCTAGTGATGTAATTATTAAAAAATTTTATTATTTAAGGTGTCGTTGTTATTATTGTATATTAAAAAAAAAAAAAAAAAATTAAAAAAAATACTAATAAGAAAAAAATTAAAAAAAAAAAAGAAAACATTCTAGAGATTCTTTTGAAAGTAATTGAAAGACTTCAGCCAAATGTGCTGCTTCAAAAAATAGTTATGTCTCTCAAGAGCCTATTAGTCTTGAATTAGTTCTAAATCTTGATACACATGCGCAGGTGTTGTTTACACGACCGACTTTTCCAACTGTTCCATACAGAACCAAATCGGACCCTCAACACCAAACCTGCCAGCTACGCTTTCTTCTTACATAAACCTATTTTACTATTTACTATTCTGGTTTCTAAGGTGAGATTTAGGTAAACTTTTCAACAAACAATGCGATCCAAATCGGCATTGAGGATATGACATTTGAGACTTTTTTATTTTCCAAAAGAGTCAGATTTCTGTTGATATGAAGCGGTACCCGATATTGTTTAAAGAAATGTTTCTCATAAGTTAGAGCTCGACTGACCAATATTTGCCAGTCTAGTCGTAGCACAAAAAGTAGCAATTAATAAAAACTTAATGGCTATTTGCTCAACAGGAATTAATCCGGACATAAAAGAGTATTGCTTGATGATGCGAATTAAAAATATTTTACTAGCTTAAATTATTTATAAATTTTATATCCTTATTTGGCTCTTCTATTAATTATTTAGATGTCCAATAAGCAAAGTCTGTGCGCAAATTGCTCAATTGGGCTATGGACTGGTCAATTCTGTGCAGCATTCAAATTAGCTTCGAATAAAGCCAATTATGTAAAAAAAAATTTCCAATTGAGAAAAAAATATTTTATAATTTTTATTTGCCAAACAAAGATTTGAGTTTGAATTTATTTTTGATAAATTAGAAATTAAAATTTCTTTTCAAAAGTGTAAAAGGCACTGGAAATTTCGACAACTAAGCTAATAATAGTATTTATACAATATAAGTCTTTTCTTTTGAAAAAAAAATTTAAAAAAAAATTAAATTTTAATTAGATTTATGTGGCCCAACAAGGTCAAAATAATAAGTGCTTTGACAAATTAGAGTCAAGCGCGACCAATGTTCATTTAGAACAAATAAACATTTTATTCCTATTCTTTTTTTTGTGTTTTGTTAAGTAAATGTTTACTCAATTTTTTTTAAATTAATTTGTCAAATGTTTAATTAATATAATTTGGAATGAAATAGATTTTAAAGTTATTTTCATATTTTGAATGAACAATTTATTTCAAAGAATTTAGTGTAGCCTCAAAAATTAACAATTGATCTTTTTGTGTATTTTTTATTCGAATAGTCAAGATTTATGCAACTTTAAAACAGATAACTGAATAAACATAATAAAAAATTTTATATGCTGAACATGGTAAAGTACTGCTCATTTAAATTTTAAATTAAACTGAATATAACTTTTTGAATGAGATTTAGATTTAGATAAGATAGTGCTTATTAATGTTGACATTACATATATTGCTTTTGATTGCTTTTTTAGATTTTCAGATCCATTATAAAAAATAGATTATTGCAGATCTGAAAATTTATATCAGTAATTTTGGCTTTTTGGTATAAATTAAAAACCTCAGCTGGATAATTTAATATCAATATGAATTTTGAAGCTAACTTTGAATAAAAATTATCTCAGTTTGTTTGCCATTTTTAGATTGCTTTTTTTCCAAGAGAATATTTAAAGATTCTTAAAAAATCAATTTAACCAGCAAATTTAGCATATTTTTTCTAATGATCGATACAAAATAAATAAAAAATATTTTTAACAATTAGGAGAAAAAAGAAGATTTTATCTAAGTAGATAAAAATTACATTTCTGTTGCCAATAATAAACCCATTTACTGTAAACATTATATTCTAAAATTAATTGATTTTGAAAAAAGATAAATAAGAGCAAAATTCAAATATCTAAATTTAGTCGAGCATATTATAATTTAATTATTTTAATTAAATTTTTCACTTAAACTCTTGAGAAAATAATTAACAAAATTATAATTTTTCTTAATTTTAACAGAACGCTTTTAGCACGAGTGGAAATTTTATTCCAAGAAAAAATGTTTTATTTTTAAATATTCCAAAAGCTTTTGCTATCTATCTATAAGTTATTTTCCTCATTGTGCACCACAATATATTGGTCCTCTGAACCAGACAGTTTGGTAAAGCATCATAATGCATCTCTAATCAATCAGCATACGGCTCTGCTTATCAGAAAAGCAATTTTTTTTTTGATACTAAGCACATACATTTATGAAAATAAGTTTTATATAAAAGATATTTCTATTTGCTAGTTACAAGGCACCTGCAGCTAAATTCATAATAGTTTTGTACATAATTAGTGAGATTATTGGTGATGCGATTGCGGATGGCAATTTGACTTGGAAGCCTGCATAATACTCAGGCAACAGATCGAATATTCCATCAATCAGTTTTAAATTCGATTTATTGACTCATTAATAACAATCATGTCAATACTCAAGCTTTGAATTTGTTGGATAAAATATTATCAAATTATAGAAAACTTCATGCTTAGGCATTATCTTATGAATATTCTATTCAAACTTAATTTAGCTTATGGAAAAAACATAGAGCTCATTTATTGATTTACAATTAGATATTTTTAATTTTAACTAGCTTTTTTGTTTCTCTTCATCCAAATGTTAATAGCATTGAAAACATACTTTTTTTAAGGTTATTTATCTGTCTATTGTGTTTCAACAACTTCCTAGACGCGTTAGACTAACCCGATCAGCTCCAAAATCAATTGACTTGTGTTTTATCTTGATGGAAAAAGATGAGCTTTAAATGCAAGGTAAGCTTGGCATGACCATCTTAACCAATGTTTGACTCTAAGCATGACCATATTAGCCTTTTTTGTTGCAGTAGATAATATTTTTAAAAAATAGCAGAGATTAAACTTTATTTTATCATTTAAATAAAAAAAATAATTTGAAAAAAAATTAGTTTATCATATCATGTCATGTCATGGCATTTACTGGAAATCACAGGATCCAAAGGAGCCCTCTCTGATCTCAAATTTCTAACCTTTGGTATCTTGAAGTATTCTTTTTGGTCAAATCTTCCGTACACATTTGCTATGTGCTGACCATCTGATGAATTACATGAGAATGAAATAGGAGCTGTGTCATACATGGCACTAAGTACTTGTCTATTTATCGGATTCCATTGTATGGAATTGAAATTTTGCTCTATTGTCTTGTCCTCGCCAGTCTCAGCTAGACCATAGTAGTTTATCTTTTCAAAAAATTCATCTAAAATTACATCATATATGGAACTTTTACATAGTTCCAAATTAGATAGTGGATAGTAGTGCATATAGTTGACACACATTTCATCTCGGATCGAATATCCGCCAAAAGTCATGTTATCTCTTTCCATGGTCTCAAAAACGCATGTGTTTATGATTGCATCGCCTGGCAAAACTTGCACTGGTCTTTGGAGTAGACGAATCTCTTGAAACATTTGATCAAAGTGGTTATCACTGTTTATTATTTGAACAACTTGGTCATCTCGAACAAGACTTGTCCATACTTTACGACCTGTAAGATGTGTGTGCAGCTGAGAGGCGAATATAGTGATACCTTGCGGTGGCAAGCTGTTCTCGGTGCATTCACTTAAACAATAGCCATGATGGTGAAATGATAAAGCTTTTGGAGGAATGGAATTTTTTGCATTATACTCTAAGCCAACTTCCATTATACCTTGTTAGATAAAATATTATTTTAGATTAAATTTATCTTTATTTTTTTAATTAATCCTCAGTCTTTGTAGATAATTTTAGAATTTTAGCAGATTAGGATAGCATCAATTAAAACTAAACATCTATTTAGCTGACATTTATTCCAAATTTCTTATACAAATAAATTATTTTTTAATAAATCTATCTATTTATCTTATAGCTATTTATAAAAGTAAATTTTTTTTTCACCTGCATCATATTTTCTCAGCTTTTGACCATGTCCACCGATGTAGAATAATTTTATACCAGAACTATCAACAATATTTTCTTTCAACTTGGGATTATCATAATGAATCTCCAATACAACATAAGGAGAGAAATTTTTTCCACCCAAGACGCCACCAACCTCTTCGGGATAAACAAATCTTCCAGCTCCCATTGCCCATGCAGCAATTACTTTTCTACATTGGGTCAGTCCGGCTGGTTTTTCCTCAGATGTGCACGGACCATCATAGCTCTTCATATCTTCTCTGGGATCATAGAAACAATGAAAAAGTTCCATATGATGCACTATTCCTTGGCTTACTTCCGATATTACACTCTCATATGCTACAATGTGGTGTTTGTTCCTAAATTTATCATCTAATTTGAATACTTTGCACCAATAGGCTGTGTCTTGTCTTGGCAATTTAATTCCATTATTCTTTAGTTCCAAGTGTTGGGTTTTATCTGAGTCGAACTTTTCTACCAGCTCATCATAAAAAGAACTCTTGACCAGTTGGGTATGCTTCATGTCCCAAGAATCCGAGTCTCTATCTGGCACAAAAGGTGTTATGTATAAACTAACCAATTTAGGATAGAATTTGTTGTTATAAAAGATAAAATGTATCAAATGAACTGTTCCTGTTTCTATAAGATAGTCATCTGGATCACATGTATCCAATTTTCTCTCAAATAAAATCTCAATCAAACCATAATTTTCTATTTTATAATCAATTAAATGATAATTTGGTATCTTGTCAAGCTTTAGTCTGCCCTCATCATCTGTGTGTGAATCAAAGTATCTTGTTAAACCTTGGTCAAATTCGAATACTACCAAATCAGCATTGTTTGGTTCGCCGCGCTCCGAAGCACCAAAGCCAATTGATACTGGGAAACGATCAACATTCACCTTAAGCTTAAATACTATAAATTTATCTGAGTCTATCTCTTCTATTTTCCATTCCAGGCCAACTTTGTTATCATGGTCAAGAACTGTTGAGTATTTGAAGTACCTGGAAGATACCACAAAATTAACCAGTATTAGATTAAAGAAATATTTAGCTAACATTGTTCTAAATAAGCTTTTTTTTTGAATGCATAACATATTTATATCCATATTATTTTATGATAAATGACTGATCTAATTGAGTCATGAAATTTTATGATTAAATTGATTAGTTTATTATTTTAATTACAGTGATAAATTTGATTAATATTTTTAGCTTCAACAATCCGCCCAAAAAGCAATTGAGACAGAAAAATCAGAACCATTTTGGTCACTAACTAATCAAAACTTGCTAGCCTCATCAAATTTGGTCTATTGGGTGAGCTTTTTGGGTATATTGGGATTTTTAATCTGGTTCCTACAACCGTCCAAATCTGAAAGCTCAAAAAGCAAACAAGAAACAGATGAGTCTTCCTCTGATCAAGAGGAGAACCAACTCGATTTGCTTTTACTCGAAAATTTGAAAAAGCGCCATGTCCGCAACGAGTATCAGACAAAATATCCAACTATTTACGAGTCTGCAGAAGAAAACTGCTTACCCAAGCAAGTTACCATAAAATCTGGATTAGAAGAAGAAACTCAGCCTGATAGATTGCTGGAAAGTGTGGAAGAAAAATACTCTTTTGAGGAGATAAGAGAGTTGGAAAAAAGAATTATTCAAAAAGAAAATACCATCGAAAGCATCGAAAAGACAGATTCTGGCAGTCAGAACTCTCTTCTCGAGTTGTACAATGTTAAACATTTACAAGCTATTGGTGACCATTTCAAAGATTTAAGGGAAGTTGCTGATGCTATCAAATCTGCTGGTCTGGAAAACAGTCAATTAATTTTTGGAATTGATTTTACCATAAGCAATCTTGAAAATGGCTTGATGACTTTTAATGGACGATCTTTGCACTATTGTGACGAGGACATTAAAAATCCTTATCAAAAAGTAATTGAAATTTTGGGCAAAACGCTTGAATGCTTTGATGTAGATGGTCGTATACCAGCGTTTGGATTTGGTGATTCAACTACAAAGGATCGCAAAGTTTTCCCATTTTCGGTATTATTTTATTTAATTAATTGGCCAAATGTACCAATTGGCCAAATATACACAAAGACTTTGGTGGTCATCTTTTCCTAATGGATATTTAATTAAGAAATTTAGAAAAAAAAAACATAGTTAAGCAAAATTTAATGATAAAAAATCTTTTTTTTGGCTTCAAATTCTATTTTAATAATATTTTTTGATTTTTATCACTTAGATAAAAGACTCAATTTTTGAAATAAATTTAAATTATTTTTTTGTAAAATTATTTAAGAAATTAATTAAGATTTTTTTTTTCAAGCCATCACGTTACTGTAATGGATTCAAAGACGTTTTGGCAAGATACAACCAAATTTTGAAAGATGTCAACCTCAGTGGTCCAACAAACTTTGCCCCATTGATCAAAGAAGCAATCAAAATAGTCAAAGAAACCAGACAGTATCACATTTTGGTAATTGTAGCCGATGGTCAGGTGACAAACGAGAGGCAAACCCGGGACTCGATAGTGGAGGCATCCAAGTATCCTTTGTCCATAATTATGGTGGGCGTTGGCGATGGACCATGGGACATGATGAATGAATTCGACGACAGCCTACCTAAAAGACAATTTGACAATTTTCAATTTGTCAATTATCACGAAGTAACCGAGAATTGTGAAAATCCAGATGAAATATTTGCCTTAAATGCTCTCATGGAAATACCAGACCAGTACAAATCAATCAGAGAGCTGAAGCTTTTGGAAAATATGCAGAGTTTATAATCAGCTTTGGATCAATGTATCTTTCTTGTTTTACAGTTTAAATAAAAGTTTTTATTTTCCAAGAGTCTTAAAAGATCTTAATTTATTTTTTAATGCTTTGGGGACTAGGAACCCTTTAATAAAAAAGGTTTCTATCAAAACAAACAATTTGATAATAAAATTTAAAAAAAACGATAAAAAAAGTGTTTATTCAATTAAATTTAAATATCATAATCACCTTTATAAGCACGCCAATTTAGTTTTAAATGATAAGGATTTGATCAAAAAGCTGAGCACAAGTAACACTTTTGTGGTTACCATGATCCCCAATCATCCATTCCACTATTTAAACATTTTTGAAGAAAAATCCGAAACAAATTTTCCTTCACTTTGCATTCACCAAAAAAATATTTTTTATCATAAATAATCAAACATAAATTTATGAATTTATTGTCTAATAGATCCTAGAATTGGAAAGATTAGAAAGAAAATGGAACAGGTCCAGAATGAAGCTCTGCTACATGCGCCCAGCGATACAGCAATTCGCTTTGACATAGATGTACAGAGCAGTGTGACCAAGAAGAACATTTTGTCAGCACCAAATATCGCACCATTGATGAGTTTATTTCAGCCAAGTAGCCAGAAAACTGACGTAGTTGATTACTCGGCTGAGGCACTGCTACAATATACCAAAGAAGGAAATTTCGAGCTAGTCAAGGAAATTATTGACCATTACAAATTTTTACACCATAGTGTAAGTGATAGTAATTTTGCGCGTCCACATGGTACATCTAGTAACAGTAATACGGTTACCAGCGCCAGTTCCTCTAAGGCTTACGAGACCATGGCACCGCACAAAGCCAAATCTCGCATTGAGCTCGAGATTTGTGACAGTTCTAAGCAAACTCCGCTAATAATCGCCTGTAGGATAAATTCTTATGACATAGGCTGTCTTTTGGTAGAAAATGGAGCCAATGTGAACAGTAGAGACATGGATTTGTGGAGTCCGCTTTTAAACGCGGCAAAAAATGGTAACTTAAAGCTAGCAAGTTTGTTATTGGAAAAAAAGGCTCACGTGGATGACAAAGATTGTGGTGGATTTACACCACTTATGTGGGCTTGTTACAAAAATCATTTAGAAGTGGTTAAATTGTTACTTCAGAACAAAGCCAACCCTAATTCTCAATGCAAAGTAGATAATTAGAAATTGTTTTGTTTAAAATTATCTAATAAGTTAATTAAAGAATCAAATTTGCTGTTTATCTTGGGCTGCAGGTCGTGGATTCTACGACATTGTTGTTGAACTACTTAAATGTTCAAATATTAAGATAGATCTACAAGATCAAGTAAATTTAAAATTTAGACCCCAATTAAATTTTTGAAATTAAGTTAATCAAAATAGTATTCAATAATTAAATTAAAATCTTTTAATTAGAAAAAGATGGTTTAATTTATCTTATTTATTTACATCGAACAAAATTAATAATTAATTTGGGGTTTACATTTAACGCTGACTGAATTAAAAATTTTAATTTTTTATCTAAGAACAGCTCTACTCCTATTTTATGGGTAATTAATGAAGATAAATTTAAATCAAAATTTAATTGAAATTTAATAGGCGGCACGTAAAGGAAATCTTGACATAGTAAAAGCTCTTATTGCAAAAGGTGCAAATCCGGACTTGCCAGGAATGGTAAGCCAAAACACCTGACCAAATGTTAAAAGTAAAAAATATTTTTAAAAAAGAATAACATGAATCCGTTGATCATAAGCACAAAAAATGGTCACGTAAACACTGCACTCTACTTGGCCAATTTGGAAAATATAAATGTCAACCATATTGACAAAGATGGTCAGTCAGCTTTGGGCATAGCTGCTAAGATGGGCTTTAAACCAATTGTTTTAAGCCTATTAGAAAAAGGTGCTTATGTAAACACATTGAATAAAGTAAAATTTAATTATTTATTTAAAAAAAATGTTATTTTTTCCAAGAAAGGTGATAGTATTTTGATAACAGCTGTCAAAGGAGGTCATCGTGACATAATTGAGGCTCTTCTGGCCCGACACGTGGAAGTGGATGCTATTGGAAGCGTAAACAAATTAACTTATTTAGTTTTTGCTGATTTAAGAACAATTTCTATATTAGCAAGGTAAGACAGCTTTGCACCAAGCAGTTGATCGGAGCAATTTAGACATTCTAAAGATGATATTAGATTACAAACCTGATTTAGAGATAGTTGCTAATGTGAGAACAATTAACAGAATTAATAAAAATAGGAAGATAATTTTTTTCTTTAGGATGGCGATACAGCATTGCTATCAGCAGTTAAGAAAAAAAATACAGCTTTGGTAAATGAGTTGCTAAATGCTGGAAGTAAAGTATCACCTGTTGATAAGGTTTGTTTATTTAAGTCTAAGCTAAAATTGTGGTTTGTACTTTTTACCAAAATGAGTAGAATGGTGACAATGTATTGCATATTGCATTGCGAAATAAAAGTAGAGAAATATCTGAATTAATCTTGTCAAATCCCAAGAATAGCAAATATCTATACAAACCGAACAAAGCTGGCGATACACCTCACAAAATAGATGCCTCGAATCCGAAAAGCATATTGACTCAAATATTTGGTGCAAGTAAATAAAAGACTAGTGTTTTTATATATTATATTATCATGTAGGCTACAATTGTAGCTACAATTTTTGTAGTTAATGTAGGCTACAATTGTAGCTACAATTTTTGTAGTTAATGTAGGCTACAATTGTAGCTACAATTTTTGTAGTTAATGTAGGCTACAATTGTAGCTACAATTTTTGTAGTTAATGTAGGCTACAATTGTAGCTACAATTTTTGTAGTTAGTGTAGGCTACAATTGTAGCTACAATTTTTGTAGTTAATGTAGGCTACAATTTTTACAATTGCTATTTTAATAGGACAATTAAATATGTCTGAAGACAGCATTCTTGGCTACGATCTTTACAGTAGTGCTCTTGCCGAAATTCTAAGTGAGCCGTCTTTGCATACACCCATTACAGTCGGACTATATGCTAAATGGGGCAGTGGAAAATCATTTTTGCTTGCACAATTAAAATCCGAAATGAAAAGCTTTGCCAAGTTGACTCATTTGGTCAATTTAAAATTTAATTTATTCATGTTCATTACTGTAATATTTGTTTGTTTGTTTACAACTAGTCCATTTATATTTTGGAAATGGGCCTATGGTTTAGGCTTGTTTGGCTTGCTACTTTTTATTTCATTTATGTTCATTTTCATCTCTAAATACTTTTATGAGAGAAAAGAGCGCGAATGGGCTGAACGCATTTGCCACAAAATTTCAGTACATTTGACCAGATTTAAGCTTTTGCTTCGAATTCTTTTCCTAAATCCATCAAACTTCAAAAATGAAAATATTGAGCACAAAAATTTGCGCTTCATATTTACAGAATATGGTAAAATATCCACCATTGGCGGCGAGAACGCTCTAGCCCTAATGATTAGCTCTCTTAATACCAAAATGGAAAAACAACTTGGTGTTGTAGTGACCCGTTTGTGTCGGGTGTTTTTCAACAAAACTCACTCGCACAGCAAATACAGACGATTTTGTTGCATACCAACATTTTTCTTGGTATTTTTAATCTGCGTACTGGTTCTCGGACTGGCAATTTTTTTCCGAGTCAAAGGATTCGGGCTAAAGGAATTCAACACGGAAGACCAAGGTTTCATAATTACTGTCGCTTTCTTGATTTTGATATCCATACTTGGTTCCACATTTACTTGGAGCAAAATATTTTGGTCACTTGTTAGGTCGCCAAGTGACCGAATAATGAACACAGTTAGCTCCAAAGACAAGCTTAAATATTCTGATTCCAATAAGATAGAAAGTTATATATTCAAATTGAAGCGCGAAGTGGACCTAATTGCTCATACTGTGCGAACAATTGACGCTTTCACTCACAGCTGCACCCGACTGGTCATCGTAATTGACGGTCTGGATAGCTGTGAGCAAGCCAAAGTGTTGCAAATATTGGAAATAGTCCATGTACTTTTTACCAAAGAAGGTGATCCTTTTGTGAGTATTCTTGCCGTAGATCCGCATGTGCTTATCAAAGGTATTGAAGGAAATCTGATAGCTGCCTTCCGTAATGGAAATGTAAATGGACATGATTACTTGAGGACTATCATACATTTGCCTATTTATCTTCAAGTTGACTTGTCCAAGGCCAAGGCGTTGTCAAAAATGCCTAATAAAGTTCTCAAAAGACACAGCACACTTGTGAGCTTATCTTAAATAATAAAATATGATATTTTGTAAAAAGATAATTTTTTTCAGATTGGATCTTCAAGTGACATTATTACAAAAATTGGCAATGAAGTTGGCAAAGGCAAAAAATCAAAAAAAAATCGCAAAAGAAGCTCTAAGCCGGTAAAATAGCTAATTAATAAATTCAGTTTAAGTTTTATGGATAAAATATAATTTGTCTCTTTAAAAAAATTAAAAATTCTAAATATCTTGAATGCGATTTTTTACCAGATTTGTTTCTCCCAAGTCATTGAGTCAATTAAAAGTCATTCCAATCAATTCAAGATAAAATGTTATTTTTATCTTTTTTAAATAATCTAAATTAATTAAAAAATTTTCTAATTTAGAGATTTGTCTTTAATGACTTAGATTTTTTGATTTAAAATTAGAGGAATGACTGTATTGACTTATTGACTTAAAAAACTCTGTTTTTTTCCTAAGATGTCCCAACACTAATTTTTATCAATTATGTTATTGAATAGAAAAGAATTATTACTTAAATATATTAAAAAATTTTTAAACATTATCTATCTTAAGAGTAAAATATATTTTCTGATTTGTTACACCAAAAGATCGGGTGAAGAAGATACAATTCATGACTTTTTGTCTGGAAAATGACTAATTTCTTTGATAAAAACATTTAAAAAAGATATAGTTAAATAAAAAAATAGTATTTATTTATTTATTTAAGTTGATTAAAGTTAAATTATTTATCTTAATTGAGTATTTAGGATATAGTTTGAAGTTTTCTACCATTGTTTTACCAAACAATGTGTTTTATTTCAAAGAATTTTTATTTAAAAAAGAATTTACTTGTAATTAATAACTTAATGAAAAAAAATTAATTTTTATTCTTAAAGTGCTATTAGTTTTAAAAATAATTTTTTTTAAAGATGTCGGCAATAGATCTAACTGATCAATTGATTAAAAGTGACTATTTTTCGGACGTAAATCCGCGCAATTTACGTCGATTGATAAACATAATAGCATTGACAGGTAGATTATTACGCGCTTACCATATCGACTTCAACTGGCGAATTCTGGCATCGTGGATTTACATAAATGAACAATGGCCATATCGGTGCTCATGGATAGTAATGCATTATGAGGATAATGAGGAACAATTCACCGAAGAAACCACACTAAATGAAGTATATGAACAGGTCAAGAATCTCATTCCTACCAATAATGAACCATTGCTTGAATTGGACCGAAATGCACGCAAATTTGAGCATTTTATCCAGAGCTGCGAGCCTAAATTAACCTGTACAATTTTGAAAAAAATACTTCCTTGCACAGTCAATCTTGATCCATATCTAATCAAGCTTATTAAAGAGTCAATTGATGCCAAAGAGGACAAAATAAACAACTTTCAGTTCACTCCAAATATCCTAAATTTGAATAACATGGAAAATTTTGGTATGATGCAAAACCAGAATTTAACTTTAGGATATGGTCAGCAATTTCATTCAACAAGACTGCCAATGCCAAGTCCAAATCTAAACCAAGCACCTCTATCAGTCAATACAGTTCAGCCAGAGAACAATTTTACTGAACTTGTTCACAGAAAACCAAAAGATGCGGACTCTTCCAATTTGATCAATCTATCCAGTCCGGTCATATCTCCAACTTATCTTGGCTTGGACATGACTAAACCACTTCAGGACATGTTTGTGACTGATGTTTGTGAATCATTAATGAACAATATTGAATTTATGAGTGAAGATTTTAAGCAAATTTATGTAAATACATTCAAAGAGAAAAATATAAATGGCCGAGTTTTGTTTAGCTGTGACCTAGAGGCGCTTAAAAGCGAAATAAACATGAGTTTTGGTGATTGGTGTTTGTTCAAAGAATGGCTTCTTAACAAACGCTTACAGAACCAAAAATTAAACCATACCAAAGAGTCGATGGTTGCCTCAAAAACTAAGACACCTTTACAGACTCCTTTGGGTGGCACACAACGCAAAGTTGAGTTCACAGTTGTTCCTGTAAGAGAAGAAAAAAACATGATTGAAAACAAAAATGTGGTCGAATCAGTAAAAAAGCCATTAAATTCCATTTTGTTGAATGCCAAAAATTTGGACACATGTGACGAAGAAAACAGTGATGTAAGTAGTGATGAGAAGAATGATGACAAAAATGAGCAAGAAGCTTTGTTGGAAAGTAGTTTAAAAGCTCAATCAGGTGAGATAAGTCCGGTGACCAAATTGGGAAAAAAAATTTTCAAAAGTATAGATAATTTGTTCAACAAGACCGAGAGATCTAATTCCAGAACAATGTCTGAATCAATTAATGAAGAAAATGAGACTTGTTTGAGTGTTTTGTATAGTGAGGAACAGATAAAAGTTAGTGGTGAGTCTACAGATGGTGAACTAGATCAGACAGATAAAAAATCCAAAAACAGGATCAAAAAAGTTGTTAAAATTGATAAATTTGAATTTGTTTGAATGTTAATTTAAAATTTTAAGACAAGAAGAGAGTCTATAAAGATGGACAATTTGAAAAAAAATTTAATGAAGGTAAAAAACCAGATAATTGCCAGTAATGAGCCGAGCACTACATCAAAAAGTGAACTGAAGACAAAAAATTCATCACAGTCTATTAATTCGGCTGGTACTGGCAAAACAGCTCGTACCGAAAGTGGCACAAAAAACTTAAATGAAGAAGAAACAACTAAAACTTTTCTTATATTTGAAGATGAAGATGAGTTAGATTGCTATTAAATTTTATATTAAAATTTGTTTATAAGAATTTTTTTACATAGGACTTAGATTGAATAGATTAAAACAAAGATTATTAGTTTTTAAAATTTTAAAATTTTTTTTTGATTTAATAAAAATTTAAATGATTTTTAAATATAGTAATTTTATTTTAAAATTACATTTTTCGTTGCCAAATACCCACAAAAATTGGTAAACTTATACTTCCAAGAAATTTTGCTATAGATTATTTAATTTAATTAATTTTGTCTTGAAATTTTTAAACTAATTATTAGATGATGAAAATATAATTACTTATTAACAAAGACTTATTTTATTAATTCAATTTTAAGAAAACTGAATTTATTTTGTATGCTTTTTCAAAGTTTCCAATTAACTTAATTTAAACAGTGTCTAGGGAAAAGTAAAGTAAACAAAAGCAACTCAACAAAAGCGTTTAATAGATGCTTTTAATTTTAATTTATTTAACAGATAATTAAAATTGACTCTAAATAATTAGAACAATTTCTCTTTTCGAGAACAGACTTGATTATTTTACCAAATATTAAATTTCGTATAATTATATGGTGCAATTAAAATTTTTCAATCTATTTTAATTGTACTCTATCAAATAAACTAAAGCATTAATTTGTACTTATGAAAAATAGCTATTTGATTTAAAAACATAAAATTTAATTAAGTAAAATATTCATTTATTAAAGCTAATTTGGAAAAAAAAAACTTTTTTACACTTAATTTTCATCAGTAAGCTTCATATCCATCATAATTAATTTATTTAAAGGACTGTCATTGTTCTTGGTCGATTCTTCTGTATCATTTGAAGTGCATTTGGACTCTGACGAAGTGGAAGAGCTCGAACAGGAGCCGATTGCGTTGGTCGAAGCCAGAGCCGCGATCACATTCAGCTGAGTGGGCAGTTCGCTTTGTTGCTTCAGCGACATAAAGAGCTTATTTGCTGCTTGTCTTTCTGCTTCCATTTCTTCCGCATTTTGTCTCCTGAAAAAATAAATAAAATCTAAAAAGGCGCTGAAAAATCTTTCCAAACCAACCTCCATTTGGTTCTGCGGTTCTGAAACCAAGTCTTGACCTGGGCATCTGTCATTTTAAGCAGCTTGGCAAGACTTGACCTTTCGCTTGAAGCCAAATACTTCTGCTTCATAAATCTCTTCTCCAGCTCGATAATTTGAGGCCGATTGAAGGAAGTTCGCGGTTTTTTCCTTTTCGGTGGGTTCCTATTCTGATACGGATGGCCAATTCTCTTCTGCATAATTGGTGGCTTGAAGCCTTCTGGTTTTAGGCCGGCCTCGTTCGTGTGAGTCAATGAGTTGAGCCAATTTGAGAAGAGAAAATTTTGGTACATGTTCGGATTGCCAAGTATTGAAGTCTGCTGTGTCAATAGCATTTTGAAAATATTCTGGTTGCATCCTTCAGTTGCATCACTCATATCTTGAAAAATAAAGAATTTTTAATTCTGGTTGGTAAATTTTTCCAAATATCTACCCTCAGAATTTTCATTGTCTGATTCTACACTCATTGTTTCCTCTACATCCACTTCACTGTTGTCAGACTCGTCTTTTGCCGTTTTCTCCGATTCATTCAAAATATTGGTTATACTAAACGAAAGCTTTGTTTGGTCAGACATGGCACTCAAATACTAAACCAAAAAATAGATTAAAAACTCTTTAAAAAGAATATATTTTATCTATATATATATTTATATAATTCAATTAAGAATTTTTTTTTATTTTTTGAAATTAAATTTAAAACTGATCATAAGAAAATGAGTTGAGACAAACTGAAATTAAGAGAGTTTTGAGTACTAGATATGTTTTTTAATCATTCAAATTGATAATAAATGGCTTTTATTTGCTTTTTAATAGTCCTAATTAAGATGGTTTTTGTAACACCCAGTCATTTCAAAAGGCACAATCTAATTTTAAAAGTTAATAACTTTAATTGTTTCGGCAGAAATCATCATCATCATTTAATTCTCTAAATGGAATAGATTATTTGTTTGGCTTTGGAAATGACGCTTTTGTATTTAAATTTCAAGTTTCAATTTAATTTTTAATCTATCATTTCGGGACTTATTGAATTTCGATTAAACTAACAATTAAAATAAAAAAGCTTGTTTTTTTATTGTTTTATTTAATTAGAGTTCTTGTCGAAAATCAATTTGATAAATTAGAATTTTAAAGTTTATTGATCATTTGGCTACGAAAGCAAAAAAATTTACAACAAAATGAAAATTTGGCTAATTAATAAGCCGAGTTGGCTGGTTGTTCCAGGAGTTGGGTTTTTCTGAGCGTAGATTTTTGACGTTAATGACACAATGGGACTTTTTTACTTAATTTTTTTCTCAAATTGAAAAAGTTGTCAATTGAGTTATCATAATTCCTTGAAAACAGATTCCTTGAATAGACATTAGGAAAAATTTAGTTTTTACATTTACATTTTATTATTTTTAAAATAAAATTGAAAAAAAAATTTTTTTATTTTTTTTTTGATTAATGAATGATCTTTTATTTTAAATTTAATTTTAATCTATTTAAAAGAAAAAAAGAACAAAGCTAACAAATCAATTAAATTGTTTATTCAAATATTAATCCAAAATGTATTCATTTAATTTGTTATATTTAAATTATCTATTCTCACCATTTAAAAAATCAAAATTTAACTAGAAAAAAAAATAAAAACAAAATTTAAATACACATTAATAATTAATTATCCTCATTTTCCTTAATTTTTTTGGCCATCGAGTTTATCTTGTTTTTAAGTGAATCATTTAAATCGTATTGATTGTGCAAGCTTAGTTTCAAAGTATCGCACTCGTTGGTCAACGACTGGACCACTTCCTCGATGGCGTCGCGCTCATTGCGCAGCAATTCGATGTCATTCCTAAGCCGTTGGTTAGTTGACTCGACTTCCTTGAGCTTTTTTTCATTAAACTGAAGCTCTTTATAAAGTTTTTCACTATTAAACTATCAAATGTTAATTTTTAAATTTATTTTAAACTCTTGAGCTTAATTTACTTTGGCTGGATTTTTTTTCATACTGTTAAAATACTCTTGGATAACTTTATACAAATTGTCAAATTGTTTGAGCATGTATTGGCCTTGGGTGCAGGCTTGCTTGTCTTCGGTCTTCAATTTGTCCAATGTCTGCTTCAAACCATCGTTCTCTGTCGACAAAGAGCCAAACACTTTGATAATTTTCTTAATATCTTTGCTAATCACTTCATAAATTTTGTCAAACTCAACCTGTCTCATAGTTGTCTATTCAAAGGTAAATAAATAGATAACTTTTTCATTTTGTTTATTATTGTATACTTGTTTAAGCTCGTTTTTGATAGATAAAAGCTCTTTTTCACACATGTTTAGTTGATCTGATAAATTTTTAATAGTGGCACTTTTTTCCTCAAGTCTTTGGGTCAAGTCCGAATTGGCCAATTTGAATTCGGCCTCAACTCTTTATCAAATAATTATTTTAAAAAACTAATAATTAATTTCTAATTTTACATCTTAAATCTTTCTTTGTTGTCTTTGGCTCTGGTTTGTTCGTCCAAAAGTTCTTTCCTATTTTCTCTAAAAGGAACATAAACATTTTACTTTAATTAATTTCTAACCCAAAATGTTACTTTAATTGATCGAGCAATTTTTCCATATTTATGTCGGTCTCGGTCTTGATGTCCTCGCTTTCTTGCAGCTTTTGGACAAGTTCTTGGTTTTTTTTCTTAAAAAAAAACAACACTATCACATTTACCAAATTGGCTAAATAAATAACCCACTTGTTCAGTCTCAAATTTAAGCTTTATTTCGCGGTAATATTCATTTTCTTTTTTCAAACTTTCGTCCAAATTTTGATTTTTTCTCACCAATTGCTGGAAGAAATAAAGTTTAAATTTTTAAAATAGATAAGTGAAGTACTTCTATATGCCGGTAGCTTTTGTCCAGTTTATCTTTAAAGGCCTGAATTTCTTCCTTCAGTTTTTCATTTACTTCTCTATTTAGATTTGACTCTTCTGAACAAAAATTAAAATAACAAATTCTTATTTAAAATAAATAACTTTATATTTAGGAATAAGTTTATAGAAACCTTTAAATGATTTTATTAAATTTTCTTGCTCTTGGTTTAAAAGAAGAATTTTTTTGCATTCACCTTCTTTTTTTTGCACTTTTTCCTGGCAATTTTCCAGACTAGTGACCAAATTAAGATTTTCTTTTTTTAAATTTTTTATTTGTTCTTGGTACATCTTGATATTTTCGTCAGATAATTTATCTTTTTCAGCAGTGATGTTTTTTTCTTTGGCCAGGCTATTTCTGCACAGCGTTAGATCGTATTCCAAAGAGCGCCTAATGGCCTCGTTTTTTTCATAGTCACTTCTGAGCTTGGTAAATTGCGTAGAAACATCAAAAATTTCTCGGTTAGATGAGCTAATTAGTTCCAGGCGCTGGTTTTCGGAGTCTTGAAGCTGTTTTTGCAGTTTTGAGTATTTATCTTGTTCATTGATAAGCAGCTTTTGAAGCTTTTTTACCTGAAAATGTAGCGGATTCAGGTCATCCGAGACTGGGCTCTGGGAGCCTGAATTTTTCAACAAATTTTCATCTAAGGTATCAATATCATCGTGGTCAAGCAAAATTGCTGATTCGGATTCAGCCAAAGTCATTGTGCTAAACAGAAGGCTAAAACCTATTTCTGTTTTAATTTTTTATTAAAAAATATTAATGCTCACGTATTTGAATAAATATTAGAAAAAGATATGAATCTCCATGACAACATTTCGATTGTCCATTCACTTAGAATTGACTTAATTTTAAATATTTTTTATTAAAGAAGACTTTTAAAAATCAACCCTTGAGTTTTGATAAATAAATAGCAATATTTCCTAATAATGAGCAAAATTTTTGTTTATTTTTTTTAAAAAAAAATTTGAGAGTTTTTAAGTAACTTTTATTTTTATATATCAATAATTTTAAATTGAAATCGATTTTATAATTGTTAAGTATAAAAATAAGGTGTCAAAATTTGGAGGATGAGTGGTGTTATGTTTACACTTCTAAACATAGATTTCAAATTTCTTTAATTAGTTATGTCAATTTTTTATCAATTACGTTTTCTAAACAAAAATATAATTTAGAATTATTATTGGAATAATCATTTGCTTAAGAAGAATAAAAATTTTATTTTATTTAACATTTTTTTTTATATTCCTTATTGACTTATTTTTTGAAAAATAATTCAACTATCTTTTTTTATTTTTTGAATATAAATCAAAATAATCTAAAGGACTGTTTTATTTACAATTTAATTTATAAATAAAATTTTATATAAAAAAATCTTTAATTATCTCGCAATAAAAAAAATATTTTCATAAATAATTTTTGTTTTTATACAAAAGTTTGTAATGTTTATCGTTCTTCTTCTTCATCTTGGACAAAGCTGCATTTTTTGGCAAGATATTTACCAGTTTCAGTAAAAATAGTTGGCGTTCGAATGAACTTCCTCTGATTATAACTTTTGGGATCCGAAGCCATTTTGCTCAAGCTAAATCTCATTCTCTTTAACTTAAGTGCAGTCTCAGGACACTCTTTGGCAAAAAGCTTTCCATTCTCTAGCTCATATTTTCCAATTACTGAATCAGCATACACTCTTATAATTCTAAACGCTTCACTCATATCGTCCTCTGTAGCTCTTTCCGAATTTACACAAAATCTAATCACATATTTGTGTCCAAGCATTGACGGAACCATATGAATAAGACCAGAGTCATTAAGCTCAAACAGCAAGTTCTGGCTGAGAAAATTGGGCCCTTTGAGCCGAAAACATACCAGTCCAAGGGTTACTCTTCCCAATATTTCAAAACGCTCATCACTCAATATTAACTTTTCAAAAAATTTTGCCAGTCTAACATGCTAATTTTACCAATTTAATAAAAAATGACCACCTTTTTTTTTAAATAAAAAATACTTCTCTAATGTATTTTTGTATTCCTTCAACCCCATATGATCTTAAAGTAAACCATATTTTCAAGGACCTAAATCTTCTGCTCAACGCTATTCCCCAATGCTTGGAAAAATTTTTAAACAAATATAAAAATACATAAAAATAGATAGCTTATTGGTACTCTATAATCAATTGCTTTATCCATTTCTTTGTATCTCAAATAAATAGGATCAACCGACAAGGCCTCGGTTAGCTTAAATTTATCTTTAACCTTAAAAAAATCAAAAATATTAATTAATTTTTAATTTTTATATTAAACTTATCATAAACAAGAACAATCGAAGTTCATCAGCATCCATTTATTAGGATTAAAATTAAAAGAATCAACAAACTTAAAAGATTAATTATTAATAATGTAAAGATTTAGGCTTATTAAATTTATTTACCTCTAGACCATTTGAAAAAAATCTTAACTCTTCGCAAACCAGTGCACTTCCGGCATATGCGGCATCTACATGCAAGTAAACGCCTTCTCGACTGCATATTTGTCCGATTTCAACCAAATTGTCAAAAGAACAACAGGATGTTGTGCCTAATGTGCATGAGACAAAAATAGGCACCAGACCATTTGCTTTATCTTCCAAAATTGATTTTTCAAGCGTGTTTCCTCTAAGAGAATAATTCTCATCTGGTTCCAAAATTCTTATCTTTACCATGGCAATCATTCCAGCTTTTTCGACACATGAATGCGCCTTTAAGGAAACAAATTATTCTGATCATAAATATTAGTTAATTTAACTACTAATTTGGATGTGTAAATGACCAATTTGGACAAAAGATTGCCATCTTCGACAAAAGGATATTCTGATTTTAACTTTCGCATGGCACTATTTCTCGCGGACAAAAGCGACACCAAAACACATTCACTAGCGGACCCCTTAATTTAGTAAAACTAGACAATCTTTTTTACTACAATTATCCAATTTAATTACAAGTATGACACCACCTCCTCTTAATTGATTATTTTGGGTACCATGACGGCCATTTAAATCATGTACACTTGAATTTCCATTGATGTCTATTTGAGTAAAAGTTTCCTTCTCATTGGACTCTGGAAGAAGAGATTTGGGAAGATTGAGCATTCGACCAAGCCATTCGAGAACAATTGTTTCCAATTCAGTGCATGATGGACTGGCTGCCCAAGAAAATCCGACAGTTCCGAGTCCGGCTGAGAGCAGCTCGCCGAGGATAGATGGATATGAGTTGCCAGCAGGAAAGTATGCATGGAATCTCGGATGCTGCCAATGAGTCACTCCTGGCAAAATTTTGTCCTTAAAATCTTCAAAAATGGTATCCCAATCTTCACTTTTATGAGGTGCATTTGTAGCAAGAAGTGGTTTTAGATAGCCAGGTTCAACATTTGGTGTCACTCGATAGGTGCTAGTTTAAATTTTAATAATAATTAAATTTTTTAAATTTTTGTCTATTTTGTAATTATTTACTCTATATTTTCCAAATAATCGGCTATATAATCGATTAGTTCTTTGCCTCTTTGTCTGAATTGATCAGCATTCATATTTAAATTTAAGAAAGACTTTTTTTAAATACTAGTTGAATTTATTTAATCTAATTAGAGTTTTAACTTGATGCTATTGTGTGTTCGAATAATGAACTAAACACATGTACCATTCTCTTTAAGTCTCTTTAAATTGGAGAAAAGTGTAAATTTTTCAATTTTTTGTTAAATGATTTTTTTGATGAATGGAAAAAGATATAACAACCATGTGACTATCGGTCCTACTCTTACAGGAATAATTTTATCTAATAAATGATTAACCGTTATTAACTTAAAGATATTCGGTTGAGTTTTAATAAACAATAAAATTTTTAATAATTATTTAATAAAACAATATCAATAAATAGCAAAAATATAAATTTCATAGTAAAAATATAAAATTAATAAACGAAATTTGATAAAAATTAGATCTATTTATTTATTTTTTTGATAAATATAATCAATGATTGTATGAAAGTTAACTTGTCATAATTCAATTGTTTATTAAAGTATTAGATAAAATCTTTATGGGAGTTTACTAATCGTTTACTTGAAAACATAGTATTAGATATTTGTTTTGAATCTAAAAAAACTATGACTAAATTTATTAATTCAGAAATGTTTGATTAAATTAAATCAAAATATCGGCTAATTATTATAAATTTATAATACTTAAGAAGGTGTGGATAAGAATTTAAAAAAATATTATTTTTCTCAATGAAGTGAATTCCTTCAATATCAAATTATTAATATTATTTAAAAAATTAAAATTTAATATTTGGTCAAGTAAACAGATTTTACTTTATATAGTAAGATAAATAGATGTGTATTATAAGCTTAATTTGATCCATTAATTAGTAATAGTAATTACTGCAACTTGGAGCTAAAGCAAAATAAGTTCTATTGAGCTATAGCAGTCGATTCTTCCTGCTTCGTCATCCAAACGTCAATCTTCAAACTTTAAAGCTTTTTAAACTTGTTTCACTAACTATTTCTTCTGGCAACTTTTTCCAAACATCAAAATCTCAGTAAATTATTTTAATCGATGAGTACAATTGTTTACTCCTTCTCGCACCAAGTTTTTGGAGTTTCTTCTAAGATTATACCTTTTGGTGTCAGGTCGACTGTTTAAGCTGTAGTTTAAACCATTTCTGAAGTTCACAGTCTCCATATTGATCACTAGTTTGAACCTTTGGATTAGGTGTCCAAGTATACTTCTTGTTCTAAGGCTTTGTAATTTCCCTCTAGATATCCGTTGTGGATACTCCACATGTCTTTCTCTTAGTATGGACACCATAGACTGATAACATATTACAAATAAGGCCTTAAAAGTGAGCAGTATAGTAATATTGCTTTGTTTGTTGCTGGGAATTTGATAGATCCGCAAATCACACGAATTAAAGGCTTAGCAAGTTTTATTATATTCAGTTAAAATATGTAAGATAAAATTAATTTAAAAATATAGTAGTATTTATATGAGGCAAAATACTTGGCCCAAAAAGGAAGCAGTATAGTAAATTGCTATGTTTGTTGTTGGGAATTTGATAGATCCGCAGATCATACCAATTGTAGGCTTAGCCCTTGTAGTCACATTTTTGGTTTGAGAATGTCATATCAAGTCACTTTGGATATAAATACTTAAACTAATCAAGTATGTTATGATGTGTAGTAAAATAATAGTGATATTTAGTGTTTATCTTAATCAATTCGGATTTTTTTTTGTTTAAATTAAGATAAAGCTTTATTATATTCAGTTAAAAACTGTATGATAAAATGGATATAAAAGATGACTTAAGAGAATAATTTTTGCTTTATTTGTTTAGAATGTATTTGGTCTTGAAAAAGACCGGGGGTTATGTATGTACAAAAATTGAATGTTGTTTAAGCTCTTTCGCCTCTTATGCGTCTTGCCAATTGAATGTCCTTTGGCATAATGGTGACACGCTTGGCGTGGATGGCACACAAGTTGGTGTCTTCGAACAAACCAACCAAATAAGCTTCGCTTGCTTCTTGTAAAGCAGCAACTGCCGAAGACTGGAATCTCAAGTCAGTCTTGAAATCCTGGGCTATTTCACGAACCAAACGCTGAAATGGCAGCTTTCGGATCAACAGTTCAGTGCTCTTTTGGTACTTGCGAATCTCACGAAGAGCTACTGTACCTGGACGATATCTGTGTGGCTTCTTTACTCCGCCTGTTGCTGGCGCGCTCTTTCGAGCAGCTTTGGTTGCCAGTTGTTTTCTTGGAGCTTTTCCACCAGTTGATTTACGAGCTGTTTGCTTTGTACGAGCCATTTTGCTATTTTTTCTTCTTCTTCTTCTTCTTCTAATTTAAACTAATTAATTGATACTTTCCAGCCCGGCGTTTCATCAACTATTTATACTCTTCATTTTTACAATACTTTATGTCAAGGTCATTTGCCGACTTTTTTCAAATCAAATCAAATTTATTCATTTAATTCCAACGTACAAATTATGATTTATTTTCTCTTTCATCAAAGTTCACTCGATTCATGTTTTTTTTTCAAATTTTTAACAAAAGCTTGTATCCTTCCACTAATCTGTCAGGTGATTCACCCAAACAAATTTTTAACTAAAAAGATAAAAGTTAATAGTCTATTTTGTCGAACATTGATTATGTTTTTTCAAAAAAAAAATTTTAAATTATACAAAACATTAATCATGGAGCTTAAAGGAAGATGAGCGACCATCCCAAACTATTATTAAAAAAAATTATATTCTTTCTCTAAAGTTATTCAAATATCATTATCATTATAAAGATACATGTTGCTTTTAACATTTTAAAAGATAAATTAATAATTCGAATTATTTATTTATATTAAAATCAATTTTTAAAAAATTAGATAGAAAATATTAATTTCTATCCTCTGGTCTCAGATATTTCATTCCCAGAATTTCAAATATCTCTTTTTCTGAATTTACAACCACTGCTTTACCAGGAATTCCTTAAAATCCAACTCAATCAAGTTACAATAATTCATGCACATTCAAAGCTTTACCTGAATCAGCTAATTTTCTCAGACTGTACTCATTCAATGTGTAGCCTTTATCAAGCGCTATTTTTCTCATATTTTTATTAAACATATCACTTCCTGTAAAATAAAGCACTCCGCAATAAAATTGGTCCTTGGGAATTAGTCTTTAATATAAATTTAAAACAAATTTAAAAAATTATCCATAAACCACCTTATGTCTATTCGTCTAAACGGAGGTTTGTTGTTTATTGAGCACACTCCCTTTATAACAAAATAACATTAAATCTAATTAAATTATCTACAATCTAACCATAAATTTGGTATCTCCATAGGCAAGTGTGTCAGTGATAAAACCAATTTGGCTAAGCTTATCCACTACCTTTTTTAACAATCCACTGCCATCTGTCCTAATATCCCTTGTTTTATTCGACTCTAAAGCCTTTTTATTTTCCTTAACATGTGAAGAAGATAGATAGCTCGGATGAGTCAGCAATATGTCTATATCTCCACTTGACTCGGCGCCTCGTCGGAAACTGCCGCACACAGCTGCCATAAAGTCTTTGTCTATTTGTTCTATCTCCTTAACAATCAAATCCTTCATTCTAATCATTTCTTCTCTGGGTATTCTTTTTTCAAAGTCGTTTACATACCTTAAAAAGCCGACAATCAGTCTAAAACTTTCCAAATATTATCTATTGCTGTACTTTAAGCCTATCTTTTGGTGGTGATTTAACTTATCCTGATTCGACCTCAAGTCCTCAATGCTACGGATTCCCTCGGACAGAAGCTTGTGGGCATGTGTCGGTCTATCATTAAGTTTTTGGTAAAAAAATCAAAAATGTTTATTTTGGTTCCATTTTTACCCGATACCAGTCACCCTGGTCAGCTCTTTGATCGCGTTTGCATCAGAGTTTTTTTTAACCTAATTAAAACATAAGCAAAAATGAACTCTTTTTAAAGGAGTACTTTTTCGAGCTTGTCTATTTTTCCACTACTTAGATACTGTCCAATTTTTTCGGCGATTTTCTCTCCTACGCCGCTCTAATCAATTAATAAAAACATTTAGTCAACTTGAGCTTAAGCTTTATTATCTACCAATTTTTTGGCTTCTGATACACTTGTTATTTGAATATTGCTTGCCAGAATCGACTGGGCAGCTTTCCTATAGGCATTGTATTTATGCTGTTGTTTGTTATAATTTTTTTCATAGTCCGCTAGATCTTTGAAGAATAAAGCATTAAATTTTTCTGATATAAATTAAAATGACATTTGGTACCATTTAACATCTTGGCTATTTCTTTATTAGAGTCAATGGTATCATTTTTTGATTTTTTTGACTCTGAGGCCATGTTATGTATTTTTGAGTATGATATTTTTTGTTAATTTTTGGCAAAATCTTTCATAATTTTAAGGCATAAATTAATGCAAAAATGGCAAGTTGATTCATGTCTGTTATAATTAATTTAAAAAAGATCAATTTATGAATAAGTTGCCATTTTGGTATCAGGTTACCAAGAAAAATTTTTACATATTTTTATTTAATCAAAGATTGTAAATTTTAATTTATTTTTTTGAGTCAATAAGGTGTCCATAAAATGGATCTCGGATTGAAAGATAGTATCTTATCTCAATATTTTAAAATAAAGTGATTTTTTTCAAACGAATATAATCGTTTAACATGATGTGAAAAACTTAGCTAACTATAAAGAAAAAAAAATTCCACGCTGAATCGACTGATTGAAAATGTTAACTTGAAAAAAAATCTTAACACAATAACTAATTATTTTTTTATTTTTCTTCATCTTTCTATTTGAAAATCAAATATAAAAAAAATTTGCGAAAAATTGATATGATGACCTGGAGGAGAACAGTTGAAAGAGATCTAAGAGCAGAAATTGTCGCTAAGGAAAGGGTTGAATGGAGGAGACGTTTGGACGCTTCATGCTCCACTGGGAGACGAAGATAGAAGAAGAACAATTTTCCAAAGTCTTTTAGAATGGCAAAAACTTGTCTTAAAAATTATTTTTGCTGAAACAAGCAGTCACTTTTGTTAAAGTTATATGGGAAAAGATGGCCACGCAAACTTTTAGCTTATTTGAGCTGTGATAAATTAAATTTATATATTTTTTAAAACTAAAATAAAACTCTAAAACATATCAATTGATTCAAACAAAATTTTGTCGATTTTGTATTTTTGTCTGTTAAAATATTAACTGAAAGAAGAATAAATAAATATGAGAATATTTTGTTTACCATTCAGAGGCGAATTAATTAATTCCTAATAAAAATAATATGAGACTCAAATTAGGTAGAATAATTATAAAAGACTATGATTAAATAAACTGGTAATGTTAAGTGAATCGAGTGAACTTTGATGAAAGAGAAAATAAATCATAATTTGTACGTTGGAATTAAATGAATAAATTTGATTTGATTTGAAAAAAGTCGGCAAATGACCTTGACATAAAGTATTGTAAAAATGAAGAGTATAAATAGTTGATGAAACGCCGGGCTGGAAAGTATCAATTAATTAGTTTAAATTAGAAGAAGAAGAAGAAAAAATAGCAAAATGGCTCGTACAAAGCAAACAGCTCGCAAATCAACTGGTGGAAAAGCTCCAAGAAAACAACTGGCAACCAAAGCTGCTCGAAAGAGCGCGCCAGCAACAGGCGGAGTAAAGAAGCCACACAGATATCGTCCAGGTACAGTAGCTCTTCGTGAGATTCGCAAGTACCAAAAGAGCACTGAACTGTTGATCCGAAAGCTGCCATTTCAGCGTTTGGTTCGTGAAATAGCCCAGGATTTCAAGACTGACTTGAGATTCCAGTCTTCGGCAGTTGCTGCTTTACAAGAAGCAAGCGAAGCTTATTTGGTTGGTTTGTTCGAAGACACCAACTTGTGTGCCATCCACGCCAAGCGTGTCACCATTATGCCAAAGGACATTCAGTTGGCAAGACGCATAAGAGGCGAGAGAGCTTAAACAACATAGATATTTTGTACATAAAAGTATTTAAAACCCCCGGTCTTTTTCAAGACCAAATAAATATCTAAACAGATAAAGCAAAAATTATTCTCTCAAAGTCATCCTCATATAAATACTACTATATTTTTAAATTAATTTTATCTTACATATTTTAACTGAATATAATAAAGCTTGATAATCACTAATTTAAACCTAAAAAATCTGAATTGATTAAGATAAACACTAAATATCCTTATTATTTTACTACACATCTAAACAATCCTGATTAGTTTAAGTATTTATATCCAAAGCGACTTGATGTGACATTTTCAAATAAAAAATGTGACTACAAGGGCTAAGCCTTCAATTGGTATGATCTGCGGATCTATCAAATTCCCAACAACAAACATAGCAATATACTGCTCACTTTTAAGGCCTTATTTGTATCTTATCAGCCCATGGTGTCCTTACTAAGGGAAAGACAAAAAAGAGATCGAAAAGGTTCAGTGTAATGTAGATTTTTGGAGTATCCACAACGGATATCTAGAGGGAAATTACAAAGCCTTAGAACAAGAAGTATACGTGGACACCTAATCCAAAGGTTCAAACTAGTGATCAATATGGAGACTGTGAACTTCAGAAATGGTTTAAACTACAGCTTAAACAGGCGACCTGACAGCAAAATGTAAAATTTTAGAAGAAACTCCAAAAACTTGGTGCGAGAAAGAATATATTCTAATTAGCTTTTATCATTAAAAAATTCACCTTCTTTTTATCAAAAAAATATCAAAATAATTTAGATTCGCTTAAAACTGCTTAAATTTTCTATCTTTTGTTTAAAAAGTCCAATCAATTTAGAATTTATTAAAATTTATATAATGGAATTTATTTATTTAAGTCTAGAAAAATCTTGATAATATTAATGATTGTGTTTAGAATAGTTTCTAAATTCACTGAGCTCATTCCAAATATTTTTCAGTCTACTTCTTCTGTCATGACTTTCGTCGCTTCTTTTAGGTAAAAATTTATAATAATTATTTCTTAAAATAATCTTTTTTTTACTTATTTCGTAAAAGAATCTTCACTCGATCATTGACATGAGCATTTATTGGTTGACAATTTGCCATGATAGGTGCCATTACATTCAAATATTCTCCCACGCTTGAAACAGACTTGATTGAATGGCTCACAAGTCTTTTACTTTCATTATCTCTACCATTTACTAAAATATTCTGACACCTAAGTGAAAATTCAAGTTGAATATTATCCAAGTCAATCGCCACTTCATTCTGATCAAGTTGGCACAATAGCTGAGATTTGTCCATGCCAAAAACATACAATTTTTTTGTTTCGCTTATTGCCATCAGCTAATTATAGTCTTAATTAATTTATTAACTAACAATCAAAATTTTACTCTTACCAGATTTGGAAAGCTATTAATTGGCTTTATAAAAATAATTTTATCATCACTATTCGCTAACCTAAAATATTAGTTAATTTCTTATTTTAAATAATTTTAAAATTAAAATATTTAGCTTACTGAGGAGCAAATAAGTGTCTCAGCTTTTTTTGGCAATTAAGTGTACAATCAAGACTGTATAGATTTCCTGCACTTGTTAAGCAAACAAGTTCCGATTCAATTTTAAATATGGTCGAATATTCCATCAAAAAAGTTGTATTTGGTACACTTTTTGGCATGAAGTAAATTTGTTTTATCGTTTCATTGTCTGGTATGTGAGCGCAGTTTCGCTCTATTCCCATATTCAAGTCAAACACGACGATGTTATTGTCTTTGAGTGAAACAGCAAGAAGTCCACTGCATTTTGTTGTCTCCAAGTGGATTATCTGTGCTGAGAATGGAAGAACGCATTCAAATTTGGATTCAAGTTCTAGATTAAGAAAATAAATTTTTTAAATTAAAAATTATCTTTAATTATCACCTTTTGAAACTTTTCCTAAAGGATATAAATATATTTGACTTGAATGGTTCCAACATACAGCCAAACTTGCCACATTATCATTTGGATCGCTGTTCGCAGACCATAAAAGCTTATTTGATGGAAGAAAAACAAAATCAGCAGTACTTAAAAAAATAGTTTTTAATTAAATTTTAAACATATTCTAATGTTTATTTGATTTAAGTACTTTTTAATAAAAATTTTTATTAAAAAAATAAAAATATTGTATATAAATATATTTATGAACCGAAATTTTACCTTCCAATTGAGAATTTAAAAGCTAATTTTAAATCTTTTTAAAAATTTTGTGTAAAAATATAAGATTTAACATTAATTGTTTATATGTTTGTACTATTTTAGACTATTATTTATTAAATCTTAAAATAGCCGAATCTGATTATATAAAGATTTATTTCATTTGGATTTTTAATAAATTTTTAATTTTTTAAATATTGAACTCTAATGTATTTAATATTTATTAAAATTTGCTTAATTTTTACCATTAGAAATATTTTAATTACTAAAAAAATGAACTCACAGATTATTTCCGGGAAAATCATAATTTTTTGTTCCATTAATTTGATTAATTGATTCTTCAGTTAATTTAAGATTGAAACATTTTTCAGCTAATTGGCTTTTGATATCAATAAAAGTCTTGGTAAAAACAGTATTCAAGCCTGTTCCGATGATATCTTGACTTTGTTCCGCTTGTTTCAGGATCTGCGCCAAATTTGGCTGATTGGAGCCTTGAAAAAATTTTAATTTCAATTGCTTAATTAATTTGGATCAAAGTCACTTTGAAAGCGAAACTGGTTGGCTGATGGTCTTACTTTGGATACCAAGTTGAGCTTTGCCAAAGGTGCCGGATCATCGCTCGCCTCATTTTGCTCCAGTGAATCCAGCGTTTGGAACCATTGCTCTTTAGGGCACTTGTGTATTTCAATTAAACAATCACTTAAATTACTTTTTGCTTATTGTTTAAAAATAAAGTTTTAGCTAAATAAATTTTTATTTTTCAAGGGGAAATTTATTTTAATTCAAAACCTTAAATAATAAAGGTATCTAAGTAATTAGCTTCGTAAATTGGCATTGGCAACACACAATAAAAAAGAAAAAAAAAGAAGAAACCGGTATTTTTTAATGTTTGTAGATTTAAAATGGAAAATTGTGACGAATTGGAACAAAAGCTCAAATATTACAAAAGTAATCCACTTAAGAACTATGCACCAACCCGCGGTCAGCGCATAGTTCCGCACCGGCATGAAAACCAACAGCTACCTAAAATATTCAACGAGCTTCGCTTATCGGAAAGCTGCGAGCTTGACCGCGAGCTGCACCGGCAAAAAATCAAAAGTCACCTCAGTCTTAAGCTCAATGAGCCCATGAAAAATCCGCTTGACCAAATGGAATACTCCAAAAAAACCTATAATGAATTTTCCAAGCTAAATTTGACCAAGCCAATTGACTTGTCCAGCGTTAAGTCAGTGCTTAGAGAAAGCATTAGTCCGAGAAAGGACTGTGACATTGGTAGTGTTTATATTAAGCCAAAGCACTTGTCAAAATCAGCTGACTTGCTCATCGATGCGCACAATGTCGACTTGAAACAGGTAGAAAACATGAACAGCGAGATCCGCAAGCACAAGCAAAAACTTGCCAAGCTGGAGTTCAAGTCATGCAAGCGACCAAGCTCAAAGAAAACCAAAGATTTTAATGACCACAAGGGGTCTTTTTACAATTACCGCAAAGCAGTCCGAGAAATAAAATCAATGATCAGGTTCAACTCAGCCGAGACCAAGCCGCCTTCTGCCGCTGTACCAGTGCGCGGCGAGTCCCATCTCGACAACAAAGATACCATCAGCAAAGACCATTCAATAATCAAAGAGTATGAATACCTGAACACGGTTATGTTTTCGAATAGCTTGACCAGCAGTGAAAAGTACAAGAAAAGAGTCAAACAGGCTAGGGATAAAATTCTTTATGAACAAACCGAAAGGCACAACTTGAACAGAATGACCATCTTACAGCCATTCGAGGATACAAAAATTTTAATCAATATAGACCAAGTTCCGCCAGGGTTTTTAAATTCCTTGCTCAATAAGGAAAACAATGCGCCAAGGTACTATATGCCGCCAGTTCGTGCTTTTGGCTATTATAAAAAGGTGATCAATGATCCGATCGAATTTGACAGGAGACCTAGTCACCACAGCAAGCCTAGAGAAACTAGACACTTCTTTAATAAGTCTGAACTGAACGAAATCCAAGCCGAAAGACACAATTTTAACTTGGAATCGCTGAAAAGCTTGAATGAATCGTCGAATTATTTGTTTAATCGCGATCATTCCATTTTCAGTAATTTAAATACCAACAGCTCAAACAATTTTGATCTTAAGGTTGATATTAGTAAAAAAGATGTTTCAGTCAAATGATTTATTTTTTTATTATTTTTTATTAAAAATAAATATAATTTTTGCTCAATTTTGGTCTTTTTTTTATTTTTCCAAAATTAAAGCCCTCAAACCATTTGACTTAATTAAATAAAAATTTCTATTTTTAATTGTTGTGTAAACAAAAATTAGAAACTCGTCAATTTTAGACATCTACCATCTACCTGTGCCAAAATTATTATTTACTTTGGAGAATCAGTTTTGAAAAGCTTTTACTTTTTAAATTTAAACTACTTATTTAAATAAAAGAACTAGTTTTTGGAACAAAAAAACAACAATGATAACAATAATAATACTTTTTTCTAATTAAATTAGCAAGTTTTAATCAAAAAATTATTTAATTAGCTTTGAGGATAACTTGAGTAATTATTAATAATTATTCGATTTCTAAATATTGTAATACTAAATTATTAAAAAAATTGCTATTTAATTAGAAAATCTTAAGAATTGCTTCGAAATTTATTAATTTTTTATTAAGCTTATTTTTTTAATATTAAGCTTGTCATTCACACACTCGGTCTTTGTTTAATTGATGGAAGCAATAAAACTTCTAGATTTATTTCCCAACACTAAAAGTGGTATGGCTTTGGAAAAACATTATGAGTCTTTATTTATTATTTAATTAAAGGTGGTAGTGAATTAAAAGTATGAAGATAGGAATTGAAAAAATACTTTTGTCAATTTTAGCTAACAAAAAATCAAAGAATGTTAATTATAAGTCCAAAAAATGTGTTTGAGAATAATGGCACAAAAAAATGGACCACAGAAGGAAATCTAGAGCAATTCACATTTTCTTGATGGTAGGATTTGGTCTAAATGTTGTTTACTGGTTTTGAAATAATTTTAAAGGATAAAACAAAATTAAGATCAATACCAACAATTTTAGTATCCAAAAGAATGGTAAATTGATAAATTTTAAGTTATCAGATTGTGAGGATGGAAAAACAATTATTTAATTAAATAAGAAAAGAATTCTAAGCTTATCATTTATACGCTCACACTCACTTGGTGGTATTTTTAATTTTATCAATCGCAGCATCAAATTTTAGGAAATTTGCCTAAATAAAACAGAACTAAAATTTTTTGATAAATCTATCTGATAAATTTTTATTTTTAGTTTTTACCCACTCTTAATTATTCTTAAACTAAACTCTTCTTATTGTTGTATTGATTTTCTTAATAAAAATTTTATTTACAATATTTTGATTGATGCAAATAATGTTTTTAAATTAAAAAGATAAAAAATCTATCTTTTTTTTTGGCCTCATAATAAGATATCAAAACCATTGCCAAAATGATACCAAACTTTAAGCTAATTACTGTTATTCTAAATTCTCTATTATTTAAAATAGTTCAAAACTAGTTTTTTAATTAATAAATAATTAATATTTCGTTACTTTCTATTAAAACTGCCATGAAATCCGAATTTTTTGATATTTCACATTTTTTATATGAAAACTTTCTCTCAGCATCCTTCAAAGCAATAAATTGTCAAATCTTAATGAATAACCAGTTGTCAATAAATAATTCTTACCGGTTCTTGATTCAATGACTGCACCAAATAAAATTTATCTTTCATAAAAACATGAGTAAAAAGATAACCTTGAAAAGATTTTAATTGGAAAAAATTTAGCTGTTTAATTAAATCTACCAGAGTCGGTGATGGAAAGAACAAGATAAACTGAGGGTTTCAATTGAGAAGAGTATATTTGGATAATATTAGTACTAATACCAACCACGGCATTGCTCAAATCACATTTACCAATTGTTGATAAATTACCAGTATCTACGGCATAGATCGAGCCCATTGAACCAGCAAACAAAAAATCATTGTAGTCGTCATTGCTCAAGCAAATACAATTAATATTTGACAAATCCTATAAGATAAATTGTTTTAATTTATTTTAATTTTTTTTGAATTTTGACGTACCAAGATGGTAGAAACATTAAACTCTTTAGCTCGATGCTTTTTTTGCTCAATTTTCCGCTCATTTTCATTATTTTCAATCTTAGTCCAAGCATCTTCTAGTAATCCTTGTAAAATTTTATCAATTCGTCTAAAATTAGCGAAAATTGAGCTGAGAAAAAAATATAAAAAATAAAGGTACCTATAGGGCTGTGGTAAATTGTCTCTGTATAAATCAGGATCTTTTAAAAAATCATTATTGCTAACCTCGCGGTCTAGAACCGAATAGGTCACTACATTATCTTCACTTTTTGTCTGTATTTTTGGCATCTTGATATCGAATAAAAATTTAAAATTTGGAAATATTAATTGTGATAGTAAAATTTTGTTTCCATGGAAATAAGAAAAAAGTCAATTAAATTCTGAAAAATATTTTTAAAGTAAATCTGAAATTTCAATTATTATTTTTATTATGATTGTTTAATAAATAAAATATTAAAAAAACATTTAATATTAATATCTAAATTAATTTATTTAATTTATTTTGTTTAATAATTTCATTTTGAATAACAATCTTATCTAATTTATAACGCAAATGACATTATTACTTAAAAAGTACGAAAGAAATAAATTTTACCAAGCCTAATTACTTCATTTGGTTAAAAAAAGTCCAATGACGGTCATTTGGAAGCGTTGTTTGATATTTTTTTTAGACCATTCATTTAAAAAACTTATTAATTAAAAAATAAAAATCAAATAGTTTATTAAAAAGTGTAAAAATTAAAATTTTTTGACTTAATCTAATAAAACTAAAAATAATTTCTTATGCATTAATGTCCAGTAAACAAACTGAAGCTATTGACACCGCCGCAGCTTATCAATGAACATGAGTAGATCGCATCCAAGCAATAAAGAGCAGATCCACAAAAATAAGAAGAAACCAATTGGGAGCCATTTGACTTTTCATAATCAACCAAGTGCAAAGACTGAGTTCCACTACCACACGCAAGCACCGTATTTATTGTCGAATTGGTATCATTTTGGTGATTATTGGTTGAAAAAAACTTACATGCATACAAATATTCATTAACTTTATTATCATTTAATTTCAATTTATCTCTAAGACTGGCATTTTCAATTTTAGACTCAGAGACAGCTATTGGCAATGTACTTATTCTTTTAAATTTTCTAATGTCCCACAATTCAAGTGCATTCTCTCTGACCCAAGAAGCTGTCAGCACTAAATTGTCCTAAAATTTTTAATTTTTAGTTTTGTTTTTATATTAAATTTCTTTTTTGCCTACATTAACATCTATGGCATCACTACCACAAATGAACGGCCCCTGAAGGCTGTCTACATATCCTTTGTTTGTGCGTTTGTCCCAAGCCTTTACAGATCGGTCCCAGCCGCCTGTAAAAAAAAGGTCTTTGCTTGTGTTGCTGAATTTTACGCATTGAAGTCGACCAGTATGGCTGGGAGATGTGGATAAAATTGAGGAAAAGCTATTGGAAATAGATGAAAAAAATGACCTGTTTTCTGAATCAGCACCGAATGTAGTGATTATCTTATTCAAGTCAGGCGAGCTCTTCAGATCGGAATCATACAATCTTATCACTGAATCTTTTCCAACCGAGGCCAGCACGCTTCCATCCAAATTAAAGTCAAGACAAGATATTTCATCTTTTTCCTCGACCAATGTTTTTTTCTTCAATGTTTGCTTATCGTAGACTCCAATTAAACCACTTACATGCGCGTAGTACAAATAATTGCTGGTAAAATTAGAATAAGGATGCCATTTCATGCATATTATTGGCATATTATAAATACTCTTGCTATCATTTATTGTCTCGGCTGAAAATATATCATAAATCTTAAAAATTAAATAAATATTTATCATAAACATTAATACTGTTAATACTTGAATGTTTCCATCCGAATCGCCAATGGCGAGTAAATTTTGACTCTGGTTAAATTGAAGACTTAGAATCTCTACCTTATCGTGGTCATCCGAACCAGTGTTGCTTCCACTGTCCTGCGAAAAGTTACTTCTCTCAGACTCAAGACCATTGATGTCACCATAATCAATTTTTTTGCTAACACAATTTATTTTATACAATAAGCTTAAATTTTCTGGTTTTGAGTCAATAAAATTTAGGCCTATAGGCAAATTATCTATTAGATTAAATTTCAGAATGATTTTTATATACCTAATTGGTAAAGTTTTCCAGCGTTAAGAGCCTTTTCCAATCTTTTATTTGGCATAATGCTTAAATAATTATTTTACATATTTTCCTAATTTAGAACATTTCATTTAGCCTGGGAATACAAACCATCTAAAACTTAAAGCAAAATAAAAAATTATATTTTTCGCTATTATAATAATTTTGTTAAAAATAATTTTAATTTGCGTTGTCTAGGAGATATTGGACCAGATTCACTTGGTTTGTCCGAACCAAAGAAAAAAAAATTAGAAAAAAAAAATTTATTTAAAATTAAATATTTAAAAATTTTCAAATCCATTTGGATTTTTTGATTGCCAATTCCACATGTCACGGCACATATCTTCCAAATTTTTAGTCGCTTTCCATTCAAGTTCTTTTTCAGCCAGGTCAGAAATGGCGTAAATGCTTGCCACATCTCCAGGTCGTCTGTCAACAAAACGCCTCGGAATAACTAATCCTGTTACTTTTTCGAAAGTTGTCACCATTTCAAGAACCGAGTATCCAACGCCAGTGCCAAGATTGTAAATTTTGAGTCCAGGATTCTGCTGCAATTTAGCCATGGCAAGGCTATGACCTCGAGCCAAATCAACTACGTGTATGTAATCTCTAACTCCAGTGCCATCTTTGGTGTCATAGTCATTGCCGAATATTTTCACCTCTGGTAGTCTTCCAACAGCGACCTGGCTTATATAAGGCATTAAATTATTTGGCTCCCCTTTAGGGTCCTCTCCAATCAGCCCTGATTCATGCGCCCCAACTGGATTGAAATAGCGCAAAATCACTATATTCCATTCTTTGTCTGAGGAGTACAGGTCTTTGAGTATGTTTTCTACCATAAACTTGCTTCTTCCATATGGATTAGTAATGTGGTCATTGTTATTCGGATGCTTTTCATCTAAAGGCAAGTATTCAGGCTTCCCATAAACAGTGCAGCTGCTCGAAAAGACCAAATTTTTAACATTATGCGCCTTCATTGATTCGAGTACATTCAGACTTCCGTATACATTGTTGATAAAGTATTCAATTGGTTTTCCAAATGACTCGCCAACAGCTTTAAATGCAGCCAGATGAAGAACAGCGTAGAAATTAAAGCTGTCAAAAACTTTGTCAAGTTGTTCTTTATCACATATGTCAATGGTCAAAGAGGTGATTTTTTTACCAGTAATCTTTTCAAGCCGAGGAATGCAGTCTTAATGGAAAATAATGGCATTAAGGTCTTTTTGAACTTAAATTTAAAACTATATTCTTTTACTTTTGGAAGAATTAGTCCAATTATCTATTATTACAACATCGAATCCATCTTTAATGAGTTCGATTATGCAGTGTGATCCAATGAAGCCAGCGCCTCCTGTAACAAGAACTAATCGAGCCATGTTCAGAATCAAATTCAGCTAAAAATAGTTTAAAACTTTCAAAAAATAAATAAAAATAATTATTTATTTTCTAAAGGTAAATAAAATAAAAATTGGTAATAAATAATTATTATTATCAGACCAAGTTATAAGAAAATAAATAAATTTAACTTGTAGCAGTATGTTTTGTAAGCAAAAATTAATTTTTCTCATTATTTAATCTGAGCAGGACATTAATTAGATAGCCAGAATAGAGTTAAGAAAATTTTTTCAATTAAATCAAAACATTTTTAATTAGTGTAAAATTAATCAATAATAAAATAAAATTATTTTAAATTTCAAATCGATTTTTTCTTTAATTTTTCATAAAATATATATACCAGTTTAATATCCTGATTTAGACATTAAAACATAATCATTAAAATAACATTTTGGCAAAATTATTATAAAACTATTTATATCACAGTTTGAATTAGTTTTAGCAATATTATTTTAAAATTCTATACAAAATAAAGCAATTTAAAAAAATTTTTAAATCAATTAATTTTTTTATAAAATAAAAAATATATTGAAATTAAAGACAAATGGTTTTATTTGAATTTTTGATTAGTTTATATTTATCTTTAAATGGAATAAGCTCATCGATTTCAAAAAATATATGTTATCTTGGAGATTATGTTACTAAGCTCTTGAAAAATAACCAACAACAAAAGATGATTGTTGTAAATGCCAAAATAAATCTTAATTAGCTTTGTTTTAGTTATTCTTCAAAGAAAAAGCGTTCTGATTAAATAATCTCCTCTTTAAGACTCAAAAAGCTCAAAAAATTTTTAATAAGTATTTTGCATAAATAATTTCTAAGAGTTAAAATAATTTATTGACTTGGTATATTAACCTCTCATGAATTGTAAATATTAATTAAAAAGTCTTAATTTGGAAAATAAATTCTGACAGAAGTTGATAAAAGATAGGCTTGGAAAAATCTTTAACTGCAAGAACAACGGGTTAATCCATTT
>JAESIW010000200.1:5094544-5191666 GCA_016802295.1 Brachionus rotundiformis
TTCAAAGAAAAAGCGTTCTGATTAAATAATCTCCTCTTTAAGACTCAAAAAGCTCAAAAAATTTATAATAAGTATTTTGCATAAATAATTTCTAAGGGTTAAAATAATTTATTGACTTGGTATATTAACCTCTCATGAATTGTAAATATTAATTAAAAAGTCTTAATTTGGAAAATAAATTCTGACAGAAGTTGATAAAAGATAGGCTTGGAAAAATCTTTAACTGCAAGAACAACGGGTTAATCCATTTCAAATAGACTAAAGTATATTTATTTATTTGAATTTGTAAACATAAAAAAATATTTTATTATTTTTCTAAATCTAGATCAATTAGGTCTAATTGAGGTTAGCCCAAATATTCCCAGGTCTAAGTTTGAACAAAATTTACACATAAATATTTAAATTTCTGAACAACTACTTCTAATTCGCTCTCTAATTTAAATAATAAAATTTAATTATTAAAATTATAAAAAAATAAATAAACATAGTGTCATAAGAATTGATAAAAATTAGAAAAATTGTAAAGTTAAATAAAAAATAAATACACAAATATATATTTATAGATATATACTTTATTACATTTAAATCTAAACTTTATTGATTCAAATTTTGCATCATGAAAAGCAAAATTCTATTCTGAATTAATGACGCGATTGGCAAATTAACACTAATTTATCTTGCTAATTAGATTAAAACATACCATGCTACAAAAATTGAAAAAAAAAGAACCATCGGCTTCCAGTTCCCTCACTGCTGGCTTCTTTCAAATTCCATTTTATCCTCTGTCGTACATTAAAGTGCTCATACAAGTAATAAAAATGCCTATTTGAAAATAATTATTGATAAACATTTGGTCTAGATTGGTCACGAACCTTTACCACCATTCAAATCTAGAAGTATTTTTGGACGAGAGCAATTTTTTTATCCGAACAATTTTTCTTACAGTAAATAGAAATAAATAATTGAAGATAAAGAGAGAAAAAAGATAAATTTTTAATCCTTAAGTGAGATATGTGTACTCAGTGGAAGGTATAAGTGGTCTGTACCGTGGTCTTGGCTTGAAGATAATATCCCACTCAGTAGCCACGTATGTCTACGACACAGTCAATGTAGTAAGTGTTCTGAGAAGAGTTTTTTTTTCTGAATAAAATAGGCTAATAATGGCTTGCCAAGATGTTGGACGAGTCCGAGTCCAGTGAACAAGAACAATCTGTGGAAACTAAAGACAAAAGCGAAGACAAATTGGCAGTTTTTATTAAACAAGTATATTGGATACAAAATTGGTTAATTTTATTAAATTTATTCAAAAGACTTCAAAAGAGTTGACAGCAAGATGCTGGGGCGTTATTTTCAGCCACCCGTTTCACGTTATGGGTCTACGCTGTATGGCACAATTTGTTGGCGGTGAAACTGCATACAGCTCTTGGAACATATTCCACAACATATCCGAAATATACCGCAGTGAGGGTATATCAGGATATTTTAGGTACTCTTTGCCAAATAAACTTTAAAAAACAATAAACAAAACAACTTCCAATTTGAAGTGGTCTGATACCACGAATTTTGTTCGAAGCATCTACCATCGCCTTGACAAGCTCTTTGGCTTATTTGATCAAAAACTACGTTTATGAAGATAAAGAAATAGACGCTTTAATAGATTTATTTTCATCAGTATTTACCTTAAAACTTTGCTTTGGTAAAAAATAACTCTTTTCCAAAAAAGCTCATTGCCAACTCGGTAACCTATCCGCTTTCATTGGTAAGCACAATTAGCTGCATTAGTGGAAGCTCACTGATGGCTGCCAGACCGCCTAGGATGGCTCTATACGCATCCTGGATAGATGTATTCAAACATCTCTATGACACTGTATCTCTTTAAACACTTCAAATTATTAATCTAATTATTAAATTGAAATTAATTTAGAATCAAATGAAGCGTGGATCGTCTAGCTTTTTCAGAGTGTATATGCCAATTGAAAACCAACTAGCTGGCTTTAGTTTAGGCCATGGAACAATGCGAAAATTTGACTAAATAGCTAATATTAAAAAAGAATTTAATTTAGATAGAAAAGAAAAAAATTATTAAATTTTAAAAAATTTTTGAATAAAAATTAGATTTTAATTTTTGAAATATTGTTTATTATGTGCATAGAAAATAGACAAGATAAGACTTTATTTTGAATTAAAATTTTTGCTGCCTAAATAGTTTTGAATGATTTGAATATTGGACGGAAACAGATATTCCTAGAAATCAAATCTTGTTAAAAAATTTTTGCCTAAATCTTAAACGATTGCTAATCTCAAGGAAATAATTTATAAAAGATTAAGATTAGATAACCTATTTTGAAACGGTATATATTTATACATAGCTTGAACCAGTATTTTATTATTTAGTTTTGGATAGTTGACGGCAAATTGAGGGCCAAATTGATACATTTTTAAGGTTAATTATATTCTTGAGGCTTAAAATAACTTTTTAAAAATCAATTTCGATAATTGCTCTTAATGAGAATTTTCTCCAATTTGTTTATTAAAAGAGCGTTCAAATTTCAAATTCTCACTCTTGACTGCTCTGGTATTTGAGCTGGCTATCAGATAACACCAGTTATCGGTATCTTAAAATTGATCTATCATCGCCAGATAATATCCAGCACTTGTTGCCCACTTTCAAAATTTACAAAAGCCAAAACTTTACACACAAATGAACTCAAGCAAGACAGATATCTAAATTCTAATTAAAATTTAGATTAATTTCAATTAATCAAATTTTGATTGACACACAAAAATGTTTTGGACCCGGATCGGCTAATTCAAGCATTTGTTCCGGGTCGAATATTGACACTGCCTCAGGGCATTTACGGCGTGAGGTGTCTATTTTATTTTTTTTTGTTATATTTATAAGTATTTTTTCATCTATATAGATAATTATTTCAGCGTTGTTTAGTTTTAAAATAAATCTATTTAATGACTTAAAGGCTTCGATTCCCCAAGCAATCGATTATATGTCAGTAATAAAATGTAATAAAGATAATAAGTTTGTTTTATCATTTTTTTTTCTCTATCTTAAATATCGGGTTTTTAGTGTACTCAGTTCGAAAACAAAAATTTTAAATTCTATTCTTAGAAGTTGTTTACAAAATGTTTATTTTAGATAAAAATTTTCTTGACAAAAAAAGTTAAAAAAAAGAAGACCATTTGTGATCCTTTTGGAAAAAGGTAAATGAATGGAATTAACAATTTCTGAATAAGAAAAACAATTTATTTTCTTAAGAGTTGTTGATTTAGGAGCTTTTTTCTTTCTAAAGCAAATGTTTGTATAAGAACGTGCATCGAGCTCAAGGCTAAATCACAAGGTATGTGCTCGATCGAGCTTCTAAATAACATTTTATTATTATTTTTATTATATTTTTTTTTAATAAGAGTAAAATTATTTATCTTCAATAAAGTCTCTTTGGCTAGTTATTTTAATCTCACGTATTCAACTATTTGTATTCAAGATATTTCTTCCTAGCTAAAATATTTTGTTTGTAAATCATAAAGAGATTGTGTATCTTAAAGGTGTTGACCAAATTTTCCAAGCACACCGTAGACAAGCTTAATTGAATTACAATTAAAATATAGAATTTAAAAATTCGCTAAGCTAAAATGAGATTAGGGCTTTAGATAGACTTAAGTCTAATAAGGCACCGAGGGCACTTAATCAATGACAGATATTTATTTATTAGAGTCTTGGAAGTCTTGGAAAAACAAAAAAATTGTTTATAGGAAATTTGATGATAAGAAGTTAATTTAACAAGTATTATTATGTAAGCAATAAATGGTTATGTATCTGACAATTTGATCTACTCTACACAAATTGTAGAGAAGTGTAGAGTTGATGAGAGTGGTTTTTTGTTGGTGAAAACCGACAAAGTAAGCATCTGAAATCTCCATTTTAAATCGAAACTAATAAAAAACAATTGCTTTGTAATACCCCCTGCCTGAGGATACCTGTATCACTAGAAAAGGAATTGTTCGCTTTTAATTAAGAGCTTTAGCATTGTTGCCAATTGTGGAGAGGTGCTTATAAAAAAATTTAAGAGTTTTATTAAGTATTATTCAACAATGAATAAAGCTCGATCAAGAGATAATTGCGAGGCTTATTGCAGATTTTTCGGAAACCATATGGGTTCTTGAGTTTGAGTTATTGTATTGTTTTTTTTTCTTTTTTTTTGTCAGAATAAATTTTAGTGTAAATAAATATTTAAAAGTTTAATTAGATTTTTTTTAATATTTTTTTGTTTTTGCTTGTTATATGCTACTAGATTGGCGCTTATCTAATTAACCAGTGCTTATTACACCAGATTAGAAGCCGATCTTATCAAGGCCTCATGATTCGAAGCTCCTAGCCAAATTTCTTATTTAAATTGTAATTCTATAAGACTTTGGTTCAGTCAATTGTTTTTACCTGGGCAGAATTAATAGCTTAAAAGGCGAAAACATTACCTGTCTTCGAGTTGGTATTTATTATACATTAATTTATATATACACATTAGATACCTAAAAAATTCCAAATTGGTTTTTTTGTCTGAAAATTTTTGCTTAATTAGAAAAATAAATACAAGTTTAGTTTTGTTTAGATAAAGATTACGGCATGGGAGCTTAGCTTAGCTTAAGTTAAACTAAGTATTCGATCTATCTAGCTATCTGTTCTCAAAGTCAATTTTTTTTCTACAAAACTAAAAAATAAAATAAATTCTTATGTTTTTTTTTAATTAAATTAGCATGTTGAAGATAAATTTAGGCTTGAATGTTGGAACATCTCTGGTTGGCGGAGGAGTAAAAAGCACCAAATTTTGGTAGAATGCAAGTCAAATTACGTAATTAGAAAATTTAAAACAAATAATTGGGAGTTAGGCAAACATATTCATAAGGTACTTATTAAGCTATTAATAAATAAATTTGTGACAATGGACCGCAATAGTGGGTTAAGAAATTCTCAAATTTTAAGAAAAAAATAATTAAAATTTTAACAATTTTTTTTATTTCGTATTTTTTAAAATGATAGCCTTTTTATTATGCAAAGTTGACCAAAAATTGCCTAGGCTGACACAAAAAGTTTATTTTCTTTATTTCTTCGAAAATAAAAAAAATATATATTAAGTTTGGCACAAATATTTGTATTAAAAATAATAATCAAAAAAATTAAAATTAAACTTAAAGGTGCCCTATACGATCTAATAAATGAACATTTTTAATGTAATAGGGATTAGATCTAATGAGACTCGTGTTTAAAAAAGGTGATCATTTAAATCTAAATTTTAATTCAATTGTCCAAAATAAAAGCCTAACACCGAAGTATTTAAAAATGCATTTAGACTTTTTTAGATAGTTTAAATTAATAGGTTTTTTATGATACTTTAATAGAATGGAAGAGTTTAGCTCGTTAAAGAATAGGCCAAAAATTTTGAACACAAATCAAATGAAAAGCCCGAGCCGACTTTTTTTCAACTCGATGGTCACTTCAACGCCATGTCACCAGGCCGAGCCGGCCGATTTTCACCAAAAGCTGCGCAAATCCTACAACTTTAACACATTGACCAACAACAAACCAATAAAAACATTCCATTTGTCGAGCAGCAGGTCGGTGACCAACGACATGGACTCGTTCATCTGTTCGTCGTCCATGTCTCCCGAATCGACCATATCGTCCATATCCTCAGTGTCCACCTTGTCCAACGAGAACTCGAACATAAACAAAATACTCATAGAAAACGCCGACGAGGCCTACAAGAGCAAAATCTACATCCCTGGCAAGTCGAACATAAACCGTATCCATGTTGGCACTTCGAGTGTGGTGCTTAGGCGGCAGCAAAAGCCGCCACAGCAGTGCGACAACGACACCCGGATCAAAAGAGCCATGTCAACATGTCTTAATGTAAACACCATAAACAAGTTCATTGAGCCAAAGGTTACCATTGACGCATCTACATTCAAACAACCCCTGCTACCAATTACTTCCAACAATTTGCCATTGAGCTCGTACAGAAACTCACTATGTAATTTTTTTTTTCTAATTCTTAATTATTTTTTACAAATTAATCTAAATTTAAAAATTATAAAAAAAAAAAAATTCTTGAGTGTTTTGTTATTTTTCCATAAGACTACAATTAAGAAAGTTGATATAAAAAAAATACTCAGATTTAAGTATTTTAAAAGCCTAACTTAAACGGAATAAAGTTAAATATCCCACTTAGTATATTTTATATTACCTGCATGAGGTCTCTGATTTTTTACCTTTTTTTTTTGGACCAAATTAAAGATATTATCATTTTTAGTTATTGAAAAATCGACATTAAATGCCGATTGTGGTGAGAGCGGTGACAAAGCCATGAACAAGAATGAGATGTACCAATTGTCCAAGAACACCAAAAGATGGCGTTCGATGTACGCATTGAGAGACTCGATACGCAATCTAACTTCTTGTGTGTCCTCTAAGGCTAGCTTTATGAACCAAAAGTAAATCAAATAGAACTAATAAACAAATTTATTTATAAAATTTTAATTTTGATTTTTTCACATATAAAAAGAAAAAATGCCATGCCAATTATAAAAATAGATTCAGACTTTGGCACAAATTCGGAAGAAAGCCTAAAAGAGTGCGAGTATTTTGAAGAGATGAGCGTGGACACGGACATAGATGCGTACAGCTATTGCGGCATGTCCATGCTGTCTGTGCGCGACAGCAATACGTGCATTGGCAGCTCTGGCTCGTACCTGAAATGCAAGACTAGCGACAATTTGTACGAGTCGAACAAAAAGCTCGACGAAAATGTCATTGGCAACGCGTCAAATCTGCTTGCCAACAATGTCGCTTTCAAGTCATGCAGCTATTTGTCTCCCAGATCGACTGAGCAAAGCATGGTAATTGCTTTTTTTACTTTTTTTACGGCATCAATTACCGCCCCGAGCTTATTACTATAAAGCTAAATTTATCTTTTATAAAATAGTAAAAATTGTCAAGCCAATGTTAAAAATAAAATTTATTTTTTTAAAATTAGCATAATTTAAATTAAATTTTTCAATAAATCGAAAATTTATTTGCCATAAAAAGCTCTAGGATTATTAATTAGATTAAAACTATTTTAATTAATTAAAATGTTAATAATTAGCTAGAAAGACTTGCGTGCAAGTGGCTAGTCTACTCTACAATAACTCAAAACTAGGTTTTTTAATTTGAGATTTTTTATTTAGAAATATGTTTGATTGACTAAGTTTTAATAAAAAAATAAAATAATTTTTTTTTTCTCTCTTTATTTGACGAAATTTAATTACTCGTAAGAAAAAAAGAAAAATTAATTTTAATTACAAATATATTCAATTACACTAAAAATAAATTTTAGTTTTAAGTTTTTTAGTTTTTCTCATTCTCTCTCTCTCTCTCTCTCTCTTTGGATATCACCATGTAGCAGTATTAAGTCTGTGTCTAAAAAGGCTTTACAATTTTTCCAATATCTCAACAAAACCGTCATTTAGCTAAATTTACATCAATAATGTAAACATTTAATGTATTTTGTCATCATTTATAATTTTCATTTTATGTTGATTAGAGAATAAAAAATGACAGATTTTAATTTTTGCCTAAGACTCGACTTGAGCATAAATAATCTCTTGCCAAATGGTAAACAGACTCATTGAGATGCTTTGTTTTGGGCATAAATAGTCGATAGACAGACAGAGTTTTTTCAAAAAGCAAAGAGAAAAGGTGCCCATCATTCTGTCAATGTAGACAGAGCAGTTAGCTACAGGAAGCTTTATTTATCACCCATTTCCGCTTCGGCATCTGATTCATATGCCATAATTTCCTAACATTTACGAACGAACGAAAGCAGGATATTTTTATTTTCCACAATAATAATATTTATTCTCAATAAATGTTGACTAATTTTAGAATTTTATTATTTTATTTATTTATTTCAAGACTATTTTTTATAATTATACATAATAGTGTATAAAAATTATTGATTTTTTGCCAAAGTTTGTCAAACTCGTCTTCTAGCTGCGAGTAGGTGAGCAAAGAGCTAGATTTTAATTGCCAACTCATGGTCACGATCAAATGCCAGCTAGATATAAGAACAAAACTAGGCAACAAAATTTAATTAAGAAATCTAAGCCAAGAACAAAAAAAGTCAAATAGAATTTATAATAGGATTAAGTGGCCGCAAGTGTCTAGTCTCAATTTGTTAAAAGATCACTTTATCTATTCAATAAACTCAAATGTTATCATGTTTGTCAAATTGCGCAATTGAAATTTTAACCAAATCATCCATCGGCCTTTATTTCCTCTTTTGCCTAAATGTTAATTTATACTAACTAAATACATTAAGGAATTTTGTGTAAAAATCTACTATTTGCTTTAAAAATAAACTTTTTTTCGGATAATCGAACTATTTGCCAAAATGAAATTATTATTCTAATATAACAAAAATTAAAATAAGTATCATAAAAAAAGAGAAAAAAAAGAGAGAGAGAGTGAGTGAGTGAGGGAGAAAAAAGCAAAAAATAAAACTTTATTTAAATCTATTATTATGTAAAATATGTAAAATATTTTTATTTTGGGGCCAATATGGCGACAATGGAGCCCAGCACGCGTCATTACGGAAATTAATTTGCTTGACTCCCATTCAGTGGATTAAATGAATGTGATATTTAAATTTTAGTGGGTTAATTGTTTGCCATTAATTGCCAATTTCAAGGTAGCCCTAGAAATACAAAGGTTAAACATAGAAATTTAAGATTTCTAAGGATTCAATAGATGATTGAGAACGTGATTTTATCAAGTCTTTAATAGTTTTTTTTTGCTCAAAATTTAATTAAAATTTAAGTGTATCTTGAATTTGTGACACACGGCCTTATTTTCTGGTTGTCAAAGCAATTATCTTATCTATTTTATTATATTTTTTGTTTTTGGTAATTTAGAGTGTAGATTTGCATTCGGATGATATACCAGCGATTACCAACTCGAATACGAGTGTGAACACAATCAAAAAGATTAAGATAAAGAAGAAAAAAAGTGCACAAAAGCAGAAAGAGCGCGCTTATTTGACCAAACAAGATGACTTGTATGATATGATTGAAAAAATTCAAGGTGACAGATTAGATAATCAACGTTGTGAGCTAGCTCAGGCTCAAGATTGCAGTGTAAGTAAAAATTTTGCTGAAAAATTAACATTTTTAAAATTAGTCAAAACAATTGTTTAATACCGCGGTAATAGGCTTAAGAATTACGTAAGCAAACACTTACTAATTCGTCTCCAAGATCTCTGGGCTCGTATTTTTGCCAAATTTTCTTCAAATTTGTGGTAATTTGTTTACCAATTTTGAAATTTTGTTTCTATTAGACCTTAAAGTAATAAAATATTAATTGTGGTTTGTGTCTATAATTATTTCTTATTATTTATTGTTTATTTTTGACTATTTGCTGTGAAAATATTTCAAGCATTTTTTTTACATCCGGCTAGAAAAAAAGCATTTCAAGGAGACAAAATATTTACACTCAATTTAAACAACTAAGTAGTTATTATCATTATTTTTTTAAATAATTAAAAAATATTCTAAATTAAAATGAGATAAGATTGGTATTAGTTGCTTAGTGGTTAATTGGCATTTTTCCTAGCACGAATGTGAATGATCACGTTTTTCCAAAATTAAAATCAAATAAATAACCAATTTTGAGTTATCGTCTTTAGCTTATAAAATGCTGTAATTAATATTTTGTTTTTTTTTATTATTTTATTTTTATTTTTTTTTTTAATTGAGCCTGTTCTAGATGTGTGACTGGAATAATAAATATATATTTTATTTTATTTTATTAAGTCACCAAAAAAATTATTTGTATGGCAAAGAGACAAATTTGTGGGTGTTTAGGCCTGATTGCCTTAAGCTGCACAAATAAATCTTCAAGCCCCGAGGCTCAGTCACTGAATAGTTAATTAATTAGAACCAACATTAAAATAAATGTGGTTATTAATCTAATTTCGTATCTGGTAGATTGTGTAATTTTTGTTTTGACAAAAATAATTTAAAAAATTAATACGACATGGTTTTAAGCAGGCATTATTAGGTAAATAATGAGAAAATTTAACTTGAGTTAACCAACCAATTTAATAAAGCTGATTAAGAACAAGATCAATATATCTTTCTCTCTCTTTCTCTTGTTTAAAGGTGATTTAATTAAACCTTGTTTAATAAGTAAAATTATATTTATAAATTTGAATTATTCAAAGTAACCAGATTTAAAAAAATCTGAATTTCTGAAGGAAAAAAATCCTAAGTATTCAGGTAGAAACCAGTGTTGGTAAAATTAATTAACTTTATTTGATTCTTTTTGGTAGATTCAGGCAAGCTAAGCGAGTTAAAGGTTTCCGAAGCTCGGTTAGCTTTAAACCTGGTTTATAATGGATCGTTTTTTTCTCAAGTTACAATAGATAATGTAGCATAGTTCAAATTTCATTAAAAAATAAAAAGAAATAAAGATAATTTTTTTATTTACAATTAAAATTTGTAATCAAAGCGTATAAAAATAGGTGTCTTATTTAGACAAGAATTAGTAAGATTCTTGAGACGGTGGTCGGTTTTGTTACGGGTTTTGAATTTTAAAATGTCATTTAGTCTAAGCGAGACACACAATTACCAAAATTAATTAACCTAATTTGGGGTGATTTTTTTTTACTAGTTTTATGTTGGCAAAAATAATTAAATTTGGCAAGTCTAAAAACAACTTGGCCCATATGACCATTATCTAATTTTGAATGTAAATTCAATTTCTATTTTAATATATATTTTCTTTTGTTGATTAAAATTTTAATTAAAATTTATCTAAACATTTTTTTTCATTTCTTTTTTTGTTGATAAAACTTGCTCTATTCCGCGTAATAAAGTCTCCAAGCTCTCCCATGAGATAATAAAAATATGCAAAATAGCTCATTATATACATTACATAATCACTTTTTTATATTGTTTTTAATTTTTTAAAGGTAACAAAATTTTTTGATGATAAATATTCGCTTTTAAATGAAACAAAGATGATTAATCGAGTGTCTAACATAGTGCCAAAGTCGAGTACGGCACGGCTGGAGAGCGTGTTGGCAAGAGCTGGTCTGCACCCGATGGTGAGCCTGCCCGAGAGTGACCACTATTGGTGCGAGGGATGGAAGTGCGAGGAAGAGTCCAGCTTTGTAAGCGACTTGGTAATTTCTTCCTCTTCGCTTTCGTCGCCATCCTCGAGCTCCTCGTCTTCGCCATCGCCCTCCACCGACTCGTCCAGCTTTGGCATTAAAATAACCTGTTCCAATTTTGACAATGGTTCTGATAATCTGCGCGAGGCGTACATGGGAAGCGAAAGTTTAGTCTTTTACGGCCGCGATCAACAAGACCAGCCATTTGTGCTCACCTATTCAAATCAACCACACGAGCTCAGAGCCATACTTCGTCTCAAAGATACCAATTATTTGATGGCTGCGCCGATCTCAAGTGTCCCAGAGCCGATTCAACCAGACAAAGTAGTTCAACTAATACAACCAGAATTTAGGGCCAAATTTATCTATCCACTGGTCAATTTAAATGGTTTTAAGCTAATTAGAGAATTTGATAATCATTCAATAAGTAGCCATTTTAAATTTGGAGTTATTTATATGAAAAAAGGCCAGACAACAGAGGAAGAGCTCTTTTCCAACCAAGAGCACAGCGAGGAGTTTGACAATTTTTTGAGCATTCTGGGCGAGAGGATCAAACTAAAGGACTTCGAGGGCTTTCGCGGAGGCCTGGATACTTCACATGGACAAACCGGTGAATACTCAGTGTACGAACAGTTCCAAGACAAGGAAATTATGTTTCACGTGTCCACTCTGCTGCCGTACAACAAAAACGATAGCCAACAATTGGAAAGAAAAAGACACATTGGCAACGACATAGTGGCCATTGTGTTCCAAGAGGACAATACACCATTCGCGCCAGACATGATAGCATCAAATTTTTTGCACGCATTTATAGTTGTACAAAGGTTCGAGGAGCCGTCAAGCTCAAAGACAAAATTTAGGGTAATTTTGGCCTATTATTTTTTCCTTATTTAAATATTTTATTTGTTTGGTTAAAATTTAAATCCAAAATTGGGCTTCTTTAGGCCTCCGAGTTCAAGTTTAGAATAAATTTATATTTAAATTAATTGAGAAAATAATTTGCATTCAAATTTTAAAATTGAATTTTAAATTAAACACACAAAATCCATTTAAATGGAAGCATATCATTTAAGGTTTGGAAATTTATTCAAAATTACCAACAATTTTGATTATCCAAAAAAGAAAAAAGTGTTCTTTTGAATTGTTTAAAATAAGAATTTTTGAGCCCTGGTTTTAAGTAAAACTAATTAAATGCTTATGTTTTAATTAAAATGCTTTCTGGTCCTAATTGTGCAATTTTGAGGCCTTCTTAATCATTTAAATGCTTAAATAAACTATTTAAATTGATTACTTTAATTATGGTATGATTTAATAGATTTTGATTTTAATTGGTCCTTAAAATGTTTGCACAATTATCATTTTAATTCACTGTTATAAAATTATTTGATTTAAAAAAAAATATATTTTATCATAGATATTAAGAGATAAATTGATTTAATTAGCATTTTTTATCTATTAAAAATTGAAAAAAACTTTTAAATTTTGTGAAATAGAATAAGAAGAGACGAATTTAATCTATTAATTAAAAGTTATTATTAAATTATTTAAGTAGTAGTAGTAGTACTAGTTATGAGACTGCAGTGTATAGCAATGTATTCTAATACCTTCCGGCATTTAGCTCTATAAGAGCTGTGGCAGTCTTTCCTTTTTTTGTTCTATTTCAAACACTTCTCTGTCGATACTCGCTTTAAAGCCATTAACTGTCTCTGAGTTAACAACACTTTCCGGTAAAGCATTCCACTTTGAAACCACTCTATTGGTCATAAAGTCATATCTTGATATAGCTTGTTTGCAAATTTCTTTCCCTAGTTTCATGTTATGTTTTCTTCCTAAGTCCAGATTCAAACTTGTAGCCACATTCACGCGTTTCATTAGGTTAATCTTCTCATGACGGTTGACTATTTTGAACATTTGAATAAGATTTTCTCTTGTTCATTAAGTCCAAAGTCCTTAGCCTTTCTTGGTATGGCTTTCCTTCAAACATTGGACTAGCTTTGTCGCTCTTCTTTGGACTCTTTCGATGATGTTTATGCCAGCTTTCGTTGAAGGGTTCCAAACACTTAGAGCGTATTCAAGATGCGGTCTGACAAGTCCTATGTATAACAGTCTAAAAGTTTCTTTGACCTAACACACGAACGCAATCCTGATTTGACCTAGCACTGTGTTGGCTTTAGATGCCGTAGTTGAACATTCTTTGTTTGTTCCATTTTAGCTCATTAGATACAACAACACTGTGGTCCTTTTCTTCAATAGTTACCCCATCCATGATTGGAACTGTATACTCTGTTTTATTCCTATTTTGATCAATATGCATTGTTTTACACTTTAATACATTTAGTTCAGTAGGCCATATTGCTGTCCAGTTACTTAATTCAAAGAGATCACTCTGAAGCTAAGTCGATCCTAATTCATTCTTATTAAAAACCCCCAATATTTTCATATGATAAACATGTACTTTGAATGGAATCGTTTACATAAATAATGAACAAAATCGGGCCCAAAACTGATCCTTGAGGGACGCCACTAGTGACCTCTTCCCATTCTGAAACTTAATCACCAAGAACACCTCTCTGCTTCCTATCAAAGAGAAATGACTTTATCCATTCATATGGTTCATTTACAATACCATATGCTCTTAATTTTATTAAAAGTTTTCTATGCGAGACTTTAGAGAAGTCTGTGTGTACCATATCGACTAAGTTTCCATTTTCGACTTCATATGTTACTCTGTCAACAAACTCAATTAGATTTGTGGTCCATGATTTGGCTGGCATAAAACCATGTTGTTTCTTGTTGATTAACTTGTTCATAAATAAAATTGTTCTTTCGAAATCTTGTTCATAACTCGTTCTTTTTAAATTAAAATAAAGGACAAAATAATTCATCTGATTAAGATATGTGTACTTAAGCTACCAGTTTGGTCAATTTGACATGGCATTGAAAAGCATTTCCAAAACAAAAAATAATAATTATTAGATAAAAATATTCTAAAATTAATATAATTTTTGATGTGTAGGTATCAGTTACAGCGCGTAAAGATGTTCCAAATTTTGGTCCACCAATACCAAATGATAGTGTTTTCGATAACGATGGCTCATTCAAACAATGGCTGCTTAACAAGCTCACAAATGCGGAATACTCGTGCTACAAAGCTGAAAAATTCAAAAAACTAAAAGAACGTACTCGTTCTTCATTATTAGATAAACTCTACACTGATCTAAATCTACAAAATCAAGCCATTTTGGGTAGCTTGTTTCCAAGCTTGGCCGAAGCGGCCAATTCGGATAGTTCAAGCGGACGATTGCCAAGCGAGACAAGTTCATCAGTATCTGGCTCACCAGTTATTTCTTCGACTAATTCCACCAGTACTCACAATTTGTCCAACTCGACCAGTTTTAAGTTTAGTTTGATAAATACAGTTCGCAAAGCATTTAAAAAAGATTCCAAGGAAAAAGATTTGCACAGCAGTAGGACAAGTTTGTCAAAGCAGCGGTCCGGCACGGTCTCAGCAGTGCCATTCTCATCGCCATCCAACTCTCCAGCCACTACTCCATCTAGTGAAAATTACCAAACCATCGGCTCAAAGATGAGAAGCATGACTTTTGACTCAGGCACTGAGCATACCACATTTGCCAAAGCAATTGTCAAAAATCAGCTTAAAAATCAAATAAGTGCTCCAGAGGACATGAACAAAAAATTAAAGTTCAAGTATACCAATCATCATGAGCATAATCTGACCAAAATAGGGTCAATAGATAGTTTAAATCATGTAGAAAAAGAGGATATACTTAAAAAGAGATTGTTTTCTCTAATACCACCAAAACATCCTAATGGCAGCATGACTGATTTGACCAATAAGTCTTATGTCTCATCTTCCGGTTCGTCTTTGCCAGAAGACGAGATTGATGAACAAAATAATAACGTTGTAAAGCATGTTCAAGTTAATAGCTAGATATTAATTTTTTAATTATTAATATTAGTTTTTTTCATAAATCAGATGTTTTATAGATATCAATTTCCATTTTTGTTTTAAATCCGATTTGTTTCCAAATTTTTTTTTTTGTTCTACTAATTAAAAATTGTTAATTTTTTATTTGTATCGACAGTGTAATTTTAAAGAAATATAATTAATTCAATTAAATAATTTGTGCTTTTTGATTAAATTTTAAATAAAATAAACTAATAATAATACAGTTTTAATCTTATTGCTTATTAAATGAAATTAAAGAGATGTGGCTTCGATAGTGTAGTGGTTATCACGTCTGCTTCACACGCAGAAGGTCGCGAGTTCGAACCTCGCTCGAAGCTTTTTAATTTTTTCAAATAAATTACCAAATAATTTATAATTTTTATTTAAAAATTTTTTTTCTAAAATAAATTTTCCAAAATATAATAAATTTCTGTCATACAAATATGATACAAATTTAAAGAAGTATTATTAAAACGTTTCCATATTAAACTAATAACTACACTTTTGAATTACTAGTTTAAATTATAATTTGATTATTTTGTAATAGTTTAAATAAATATTTAGATATAAATTAATTTCATTAATTATACGAAAAAAGATTTTTTTTTAATAATCTAAAGTGTTTAGTTATAATTAGTAGATTAATTAACTCAAGAAGAGCTAAGCTTATTTGTCGAATAGTCGACAGGCTTCGATAGTGTAGTGGTTATCACGTCTGCTTCACACGCAGAAGGTCGCGAGTTCGAACCTCGCTCGAAGCTTTTTAATTTTTTTAAACAAATTACCAAATAATTTATTATTATTAATTAATATTCATATATAAAATAAGCAAATTAAGTAGAAGACACTGTATGCCTATCGGAGTTGGAATTCTTTGACAAGTCATTTGTCATTTATTATCTCAAATTTAAGACTCGATACAAGAAAAATAAAAACCATCTTTGGAATTAATAATTTAGTATCAATTTATCATTTTAAATTTATTATCTCATATATATCTTAGTGTAGCTATGCTTTCCAAGTGAAGGGAATATCTTTGTCCTTGTTCCTTGAACCTTTTGATTTTTCAATACCTTTCTTAATATTGACACATGATAAACTTATGGCAAGCTTTATTTGAGCATTACCATTTACCATATTAAGTCCAGTACAAGTCAGCTTGATATAAATCTCTAAGTTTTTTACAAAATGTTTTTTTGTTTATTTCTTTATACTAAAAATGGTTTCATCAAAGATTGTATTTTTGATCCAATATTTATTTCACTCCTAATACCAAGCAAGTACACAAGCTGAACAAAATCTTGTCAAATATTGGAAATAAAGGAAAGCCCAAAGTCTTGTGAGGAGTCCGTCTCTAACCAACTAGGTTAGAAAACCTCTAACTCTTTCCATTTTTCTGTCCCGTTGGTTATCAGATAATGTTAAACCCAGTAGCCTTGAAATTATTTAATTTTACTGTGAAATGCTTTATATTGTAGGCTAATAAACCTTTATCAACAAAAACCTTTAATTATTTAACTCATTTTTAATTTAATATTTATACAAAATTGAAAATAAATTCGATTAGGAGTGGATTAATTTTTAAGTAAACAATTAGAATTAATGTGTATTATTATATCATCAATTTATATTTTAATAAATTTATATCTAATTGAAATTTTTTTTCACTAAATTTTAGACCAGAAAGCCTATTACTTTCATTTAAATGGCTTTTATTTGTTTATTTTTAGTAAAAATTATGTAATTATTTTATTAATTTTTATCTAGTTTATTTTCTATTGTTTATTATGTTTTTTGGCTGTTTTGTGTACTTTTTAGCTTTTTATTATATTTTTGTTTTTCGTGATCAGGTTTAATTTTTGTATTTTTAACCTGGACAAGTAAGATTGAAAATCTTGTCTTTTTCTATCAACTAGAGAAAGATTTTAAACGCAACAAATTTATTTAAAAGTCTTAATTAAATTGTTTCCAATAAGCTCTATTTTCCCAAACATATTTAAATTAGTTTTTTTAATTAAAATTGACTCAATAAATGATACAACTAATATAACTTTCTTACAATGACAATTACAGAATAATAAAAATGTAATAAAAGAACATATTTTTATCAATTAAGATGCGAAATGTATTCTGATCACAAAATAATTAAAATATAATTTAAATTTAATTAGCTTTTTTTTTTCTCTTAATTAAAAAAGCTTCGAGCGAGGTTCGAACTCGCGACCTTCTGCGTGTGAAGCAGACGTGATAACCACTACACTATCGAAGCTCATTAACTCAGCTAGTTTATCTCCTAAAAGTAACTGAGTGGATCAAACTGAGGAGAATATTGCTCTTCTAGATACCAGATAGTATTTTTTATGATAAATTTATTATGCTGGATTCTTATATAACGTAGAAAAGTGGTTCTATAAATAAGATTGGTTCGAAAGAATACGCTTTCACTATTCATAATCAAGGAATTTTTGAATTTATCATTCATTAGGATAAACTTTATTGAAAAAATGTGTTCAATGAAAAATAGACAAGATATTTTTAGAATTATCATTTTAAATTTTCAAAAAGACTCTATTTTATTTAAGCTTTTCTACAATCTTTATCTTTAAAAGAATGATTAAATGTTACTAAAACATGTACCAGTACCCAAAAAGTTGGCCAATATTTTTCCAAAATTTCTTCCAAATACCTAGGCTGTCTTTTTAGGTAATTAATAGGAAAAAAAAAAAAAACAAACACCTCTAAGTGTACTTATTAGCTTGCTTAAGAGATCAAATAAAATTCCTAAATTACATAATTACATAATTTATAAAACTCTTGAAAATCTTGGGAACAAGTTTTTACCAAAGTCTGTTCAATGACAGCTCTAGATTTGAGCACAAATAAATTCAAGACAATAAATATTAATTTAATTAACAAAATAAAAATACGCAATTAAAAATAAATTTATATAAATGCGTAATTAGAAAAAAATAAATAAATAAATAAATTTTGTATTTAATTTTTATTGTTATTTAATTACGTTCAAAATTTTAATTATTAGGGTTTAAAGACAACTAGCTTCGATAGTGTAGTGGTTATCACGTCTGCTTCACACGCAGAAGGTCGCGAGTTCGAACCTCGCTCGAAGCTTTTTGCCAAATAGGAGGCAGACTTTGCATCATTAGTCAAAATTTTGCTTACAAAATCAAAATTTTAATTAACTTAACTGATAGTAAAAATGGATTTTGAACTCTTTTTTTTACTTTTATTTTGTTATATAACTCGTGTTAGATCGAGGTTTTAGATCCAACATGTGTTTAAATTAGATTGGTTTCTCGCAGCGCTTTTACCAATCTTTTTCTTCTTCAAAAATACGAGTTCATTAAATCAAATGATTAAAAGCTAATTTATTTTATTGATTAAATGTTTTAGTGAAAAAATATTTTTTCTATGTATCCAGGTTAACAACACTTAAGAATGGTTTAATAATTGGCAAATTTAATGCAAATATTTGTATTTTAATAAAATTTAATTTTAAGGTGTTAAGACAAATAGAAAAGCATTGCTTACCTTTGTAAACCGGAAAAAAACAGGTTTTTAGGTTAATGGTGTATTTTTTTGTTAAAAATTTTATCAAAAATAATTTTTTTTTTAAATTTCATTCAAGACAAATCATGGCGAAACATGGATTATTCTATTTACATAATAATTTTTTATATTTATAAAGCAAAAAATATAAGTTTTTTGTAATTTTTAAAATATTTCATAACTAAGTCTGATATAAAATTTTGAAATTGTCTGCTAATATTGATCCTGTGACTCATCTTTTAATTCAACACGTAATCACTAAAATACTATAAATGTTTTAACAAAAAGTTTGCTTAATTTTAGATAAATTATTTCAAATGGCACTGAGTAAATCTCAGTTGGTTGTTCGAGTAACAGCAAAATATTTAGTAATCTATCCATTTTTGTATCTAGTCGGCTTGGTTGATTTTCTAATTGGTCTGATCCTTCCTTACAAATATGACGACCCGCAGTTGCCAGACAAGGATGCGGTTCTGAGCAGAAGGGTCGATGAGTCGGAGCCGAGCTCGGGCTTTAGGTCCACTCTGTTCCCAGATTTGATCCGTGTTGAGGATAAAATGTCAAACATTTTTGACCAATTGACCAATTGTGTGGAACAGTATCAGGACACACAGACTTTGGGAGTTAGGGAGCTTATTTCCATTGATGACGAAGTGCAGCCAAATGGAAAAGTTTTCAAAAAGTTCTCTCTGGGAGACTACAAGTACATGAGTCTGAAAGATGTTTACGCTAGGATCACTAATTTTAGTAATGGTTTGCTGAACATTGGGCTCAAATCTGGCGAGAAAATTGTTCTCTTTGCCGAGACAAGGCCCGAGTGGTTGATGAGCGCCTTTTCTTGCTTCCGAATCAAAGTTCCTGTGGTAACATTGTACTCTACACTTGGTGTAGACGCCTTGGCTTATGGTATCAATCAAACAGAGGCTGCTTTTGTTTTCACCAGTGGTGAACAATTGTCCAAATTGGAAAAAATATTGCACAAAATTCCAACAGTTGCTCATATAATTGTTTTTTCGGACAAATTTCACCAAAAACAGGTTGATTCATTCAAGGAAAAATTTTCCAACAAGGTATCTGTTCACACAATGGAACAACTAGAAGAATTGGGACAGAACAATCCAGCGCAAGAGTTTGCCAAAGCAGGAAAAGACGATCTTGCCATCATAATGTACACAAGTGGTTCCACTGGCAATCCAAAGGGAGTCATGATCAGTCATGGTAACATATTGACTGCAGCTCAAGGTTTAATATCTCGTTTGGGCACCATAAATCACAAAAAGGACAGATATATTGCCTACTTGCCGCTAGCTCATGTTCTAGAGCTTGTATGCGAAATAGTGTGTCTTACCAATGGAGTGCCATTGGCTTATTCGACCCCACAAACAATAACAGATAATTCCACAGCAATCAAGAAAGGTCAAAAAGGAGATTTGAGAGTTCTAAAGCCGACCATAATGGCATCGGTTCCGGTAGTTTTGGAACGTTTGTCCAAAACTGTTTATGAAAAATTGTCCCAGACAAGCTGGTTTAAACAAATGCTGTTTAAATTAGCTTATAGGCAAAAATTGGAATATTTTCGCCAAGGCAGATCAACACGCTTGCTAGACAGAATTTTATTCAAGAGAATTAGCAGTGCTGTGCTGGGTGGTAAGTGTCGTTTGATGCTATGTGGTGGTGCTCTATTGAGCAAAGAAGTGCATGAATTTGTTCAAGTATGTTTATGTCCAGTCCTTCAAGCTTATGGTTTAACAGAAACAGCTGCAGCTGCCACCACACAGCTGCCAAATCAAACAAATACCGAAGAAGTTGGAAGTGTAGTGCCATGTTGCGAGATCAAGTTGGTTGATTGGCCCGAAGGTGGCTACAGAAACACCGACAAGCCAAATCCAAGAGGTGAGATATACATCGGTGGAGACAACATCACTCTTGGATACTACAATATGCCAGAAAAAACCGCCGAGGACTACTCGTATTCCAAAGATGGTCTTAGATATTTTGCCACTGGAGACATTGGAGAAATGTTGCCTAATGGCTCGCTGAAAATTATTGACCGCAAAAAAGACCTGGTCAAGCTACAGACAGGCGAGTACGTCTCATTGAACAAGGTAGAGTCTGTGGTCAAACTACTGCCATTTGTCGATAACTGTTGTGTTATTGCCAATGGTCTAAAATCTTTCTGCATTTGCTTGATTTGTCCAAACACCAAAAATTTAAAGGATCAGATAATTGAGTACAAAAAAGAAAGAGGGGAAGATTTGGAAGAGTTAAATAAGCCAGAAGATGTGCTGAATTTTTTGAAAAAGAACACAGATGTCATGAAGAAGTTAACCCAGGATTTGTTTGAGCATAGCAAGGGTCAGGGCTTGGACAGATTCGAAATACCGACCAAGATTGCCTTTGTCAAAGAGGCTTGGTTACCTGACTCGGGACTTGTCACCGATTCTTTAAAGCTCAAGCGAAAAGAGATCGAGAAGTTCTACAAAAATGAAATTGATAGTTTATACAATTAATCTTTATTATAAAATTATTATATTTACAATTAACAAAAAATTAAGCTACTTTTTTTAATAAATTCTAATTGAACAAGTTGTTTAAAATAAAAAAATAGAAAAATTTTTTTTTATTAGCTTTTATATTAAATTTGAAAGTTTTAATTAACTAATAGTCATTTATGATTTTATGATTTTAGACCATTATTTTGGAAAAAATTATCAATTAAAAGATTTGAGGTTACACGTGAATTAAAAAACATAAAAGTTTAAAAAAAATATTTCTTTATTTGTCAAAAATTACAAAAATAAATTTTCTCAAAAACAAGTATCTCCAATATTACCATCTTTTCGCATAGTTGTTAGCTTGTATTTGTTGCTGCTGCTGCTGCTGCTGGAAAATTTGGTTATACTGATGGTACTGATTGAATTGAAGTGGAATTTTGGCAGCATAGTTCTGAGCAATGAAATGCTGACTGGTTGTTGGCGACTGATTGATATCAGAGCCCCAGTTTGCCAAGTAAAGCAAAGAAGATTCTCGAATGTTGTAGTCTTTGAGCTTGAAGTTGCCGTCCAAGCCTACACCAAGATAGCTCAAGTAATTTTGCTGCTCCTCTGGTTGACTCAATTCTTTGCTTACTTTTGAGCTCAATGTACTGACCAATTCATTGGCGTCGCATTCAATTTTCAACAATCGACCACTGTCAGCAACTTGGACGTAGACGAACATTGTTCTGATAAGAAATTATTTTTTGATAAAATGTGTGAACACTTGGCTTTGGCAAGTATCTATGTATATTTATAGGCATTTTATGGGGTTTTGAGTTTTGGCTAAAAAAAGAAAACAAAATTGATGGATTTTTCTATCATTTCTAGGCACAAAAATAGACATAAACAAAACTATTGGTTTGTTTTTTTTAGCCGACCCAGGTAAGTATTTCATTATCTAGAATTAAATGTATTTTTAAATTATATCAATTTTTGTCTAGATATATTTTTTATGCTTTTATGGCTATTTAAAAATCATTTAATTTTTACGCCTTAATTGTTGTGTTACTCTGGCAGCGAAATTTACCAAATTTTCATATTTATCCATCACAAGTTTCGCTTCAGCGAAAATAATTACTTTTTTGTCATTTTAGAAAAAAAAATAATATCTTGGGCTGGACATTTTTTATATCATGGTTATTTCAACTTCAAATCTCTAAAGAAAATTGGAATAGTTTAAAAAAGAGAACTTTTATCTTGAGTTCAGAAATTGAATTAAATTAATATTAATTATTAATTTTAATTTAACGATTTTGCGACTGCAGTAAGTGCCAGACATGTATTTTTCTCAAACAGAGTAGTTCCGCATTGTAAAAAGTTACCAGAAAATGTGGTAAAATCCAAGTCAACCGCTAATTTTAAAATGGCTTTAGATAAGTTCAATGGAATCGGCTGCTACAGCTTTACACGGCCAATTGGTGGTGATGGGCTTAGACACTACTACTACGTATAATAATAATTGTAAAAAATATACTTGGCAAATGTTTTTCTTGACCAGAATTTACCAATTCTTTTCATTTTAAAGTAAAAAATGTCCTCGTCAGGTCTTGCTGGATATAAATTTTAAAATATTTGATTTTTAACTTAGTTTATTGATAATTTTCCAATTGATAAAAAATTTTAAAAAATGTAAATATTTGATGAAAAAAACTGCTTCTTGTTTAGCTATCAAATGGTAAAAAAATTTATTCAAAATATTAAATTAGGGTCTTCTTCAAAATATCATTTTTATTATGCTGGTTTGGTGAACAAGACTGATCACCAAATTGATGACCACATATTGTATCAATGTTGAAAATTGAGATAATTAAAAAAATAAGATTTTAAATTTTGATTAAATATAATCAATTATCTGTATAAAGATTTTTAAAAAATGAACTTGAACAGAAATGCTCGAAATTTGTTATTAAAGAATTGGTATGGTAAAGCTTTGGAAAGATAGATCTACCACGGTGTTTTCTATTCATGATAAGAAAGGATGAAAAAATTTTTTCCTTGATCATTAATTTGGTGATCAGTCTTGATCAAACCATTACCATAAAAATAATCACATTTTAGACCTTATGATATTTGAAAAATTAAATTTGTAAAAATTGGTAATTGAATGAGACAAAAAAGTTTTGCAGTGTATTTTATTTAAAATGTTTTTGATCTTTGTTGGATACGAGCAGTGATGGCCGAGTGGTTAAGGCGTCTGACTAGAATTTGATTTCTAAGCCATTGAAAAAATGGTTGACAGTGATCAGATGGGATTTTCCCGCGCAGGTTCAAATCCTGCTCACTGCGAATTTTTTTAATTTCATTTTATTTTAACAATTTATTTAAAAATAAGAAAAAATATTAAAAATTTTGCACAGATATCACTCTAAAATAGTGTTTTAGTTGCATTTTAAATGAAGTTAGCAGAATAATCGAAAACGAGAGGTACAGAATACCTAGAAATAAGAAAAAATTATATTTTGACCTAATTGAGTTTTTTCTCCTTACCAATAAATAATTGATAGTAGCCAATCCATAAAAAATCATTTTCTGAATTTGAGTTGGCAAAAATTAGCACTACTAAATTGACTATAATAAGCCCAAGCGCTACCAGCATGGCAAAAAAATGGAATATTATGCTCATAATGAATACAATGCAGCTTCTCTTGAAAACTAAAAATAAAATAATCAATAATTTTCTTTAATTTGACGGAAATGAATTACTTAAAATAAATGATAATCCTTCGGTAAAAATGGCAAACACAGCGAACCAAATGCTTTAAAAAAATAAAATTTTCTTAATATAAACAATTATTGCCTTTAAAGTACCCAAAAGCTAAATAGTAAAATAGAGTCTGTTTGACCATGGAATAAATTTGAATTGAGAGAGATCCAAGTGCAAAAATTACATTCAAAAGTGACACAGCCAATACTGTTCTCGCTGGAAACCTTTCTGCCAGCATTCTGTCTATGGAATAAATTCTTTGCGTATTAACAAACCATTTTTCATCCTGGCGGTTCATATTTTGGTAATATAGCTCTAGAAGTGTTGCGTAGTTTTGTGCTAAAATTCAGTCACGACTTCATAAAATCTAGGCTTTTGGAAATTTATTAAAATTCTTGACTTTAAAATTCTATTTATTCTATGTGTCCCATCAAACGATATTTAAATTGGACTTTTATTAAAATTGTATTCTAAAAACAAATAATTTATTTTAAATATTTGTTCGGAGTCGATTCTGGAACATAATTATAAAGATTGTTTATCTAAAATGCTGATTTTCGTGGAACTAAAATCACTTGAATAGAAGCCAGGTCTAAATTAAAATAGCACGAAAATACCTCATCTAGTAACACCACTTAACTAATCAATAATATTATGAAATTTATAATTTTCAGGAAAAAAATATATTTTTTAATCAATACAAAATTATTTATATTGATTAGAGTTAACTGATTTTTTAATCAGTTTAAAAATATGGTGATACCTTTCAGCGAGATTTTTGACCAAAGACCGTTCAAATTATCACAAACAAACGAAAGCCCGAAGCTTAAGAGTTCCAAATAATTTAAATTATAATTATTTTTTTAAATTTCTTAATAAATTTAGGCTATATTTTTGGAGTTTTTTTTTCAAACTAAATTTAAAGAGACTTTGTTTGTTTTTCACTTTTTATAAGTTAAATAAAAATTAAAATTGGTCAAATTACAAATTACAACTAGTATTGATTAAAATTTACTTTTTAAATGACACAGCTCGGTAATAAATAAATTTGAATATATAATTGATTTATAAGATTTTATATAAAGTAAATTAATATGTCTATCATGAAATATGTCAGAAGAATAAAGCGAATTATCGCGGTTTTTGGATAGTGAGTTGCCAAATGGTCTGGCACAAAATAACCTAGCTAGTTCAACTTGTCCAATATATTTGCTAACACGATTTTGATTTGGCGAAAATATTTTATCTGAACCTACCAATTTGTTTTACTACCTAGCTTTCCTCAAATTAAAAATAAGTGGTTAATTAAAAATCAAATCAGTCTCTAATCTAAATGATTGTGGGTAAATTTTTTATGAAAATATGACCAAGGAGATTCAAGACGTACTGAATAAATTTTCTTCTTGGAAAACTTTACAATGTTTGCTGTTTATTTTTATCTATGAAAGAAATTTGGTTTAATTTAGCAGTTCAGATTGCCAAAAATGACACTGGCCAACCAAATAAAACACTATCATTTAATTAAAAATGCTTTTAATCTTAATTCAAAGTTCTAATCATAAAATTGTTTATTAAAAATCTGCCAAATAGGCAAAAAATTATCTTTAGTGACAAAAGCAAATATTTTTGACCTTCTTTTATGCTCTAATCGTCTAACATGGTACAAGGAAAACTGTGGATCATTTAAATAATAACTATTTAAAGCCACATAATTTGTATTAGCTTGGTAAGCCAGCATTCCCATAAAGACATCTTCTAATTTAAAGAATTTAGTGTACTGGGAAATGTTGTACAAAACAGGCGCAAGTTTTCCACTAATTAGGTAAGCTGGTCCCTGGTGATATGCTGGATAGCAGCTGCTTGAATACTCAGAAGGATGTATTTTCCATTTGGAGCCCACTTCTCGCTCAACTGGAGCCCCGATTTGGTAACTGCCCATGTAATAGTTTTCCAAATAGGCAAGACTTTTTAAATACGAGATCAAAAGTGGAATATTGACCACAACATCGTCATCTATTTTCAGCACATACTTTACATCTGAACAATATTGAGAAACCCATTTGAGGCCCATTATGGTTTTTAGGGTCAAGTTTGAATAAGTATCCACAAAGTCTTGCTGAACTATATCCTTATATTTTTTGTTTTCGGCTTTAGCTAGTCGATTTACAGATTGGTTAAGTGAAGCGCCGAGAAGAAATATGGTTTTAAGTGTTTGAAAGTTGGCCCAAGTTTTGCGTATTATCTTTCTTTGCTCAAAATTTTCTACCGATATGGGCACAATGGCGATCAGAAATTGACTATCTTTGCATTTTTGTGAGTTAAGTAAAAATTTAAAATTTGGTAAATTGATCTTTTTGCCATTGATAAAGCTTGAAATGTCAAATCTGCACCGAAAAAATGGACTGCATGCGAAATATAAAACAAAAAGTAGAATTAAAATTGTTAAATGTTTTTTAGTCCGCATTTATCTGTTAGATAAAATAAGGTTTTATTATTTTAAATCTATCAGTGAGTATTATTTATAATTTAGTTTTTGATGATTATATGTTTAAAGATGGTTAGCTCTCGGCTTGTAAATATACTTTTTTATAGATTATTTTATGTTTTTTAGAATCAAATGTATTTTAAATAAGAAAAAATAAGTTAAATTATCTTTTAAGAAAGATAAAAGTAAATCTAAAATTTTAGAATTTATTTCATCTTAAATTAAAATTATCTTTTAAAATTTTATTTTTTTTTAATTTATAATTACAGCCATTTTTGTTATTTGGCATCAAATAAGTTATTTTTTTCCAACTTGGAATTCTAGTTTTAAACTCTATGTCTAATCATGTTATCTTGACTAAGACTCGAAGTTATGTTATCCTTTAATAACCCTTTGACATGCTTATTCCGGTTTTTAATATTTTGGTCAATTTTCCATATAATTCTCTTGTTGGCGTAATTATAAAAAAATTACTCTTATGTTCAAAATTTATATTAATAATTTGCTATTAAGATTTATTTAATGATCTAGATGCAAAATTCAAGTTTAATTTGACATAATAATAATTCTAATAGATAAATGTATAAAAAAATATTCATAAAATTTAAAATAAACACAAAAATCAAAAACTAATATGAACAGCCCAAAAAAGCTTGACCAGAAATCTTTACCTTCTTCATCTTCCAACATTTTATCTTTTTCCTCTTCAACTCCGAGCACAATTAATGATCCTAATGACGAAATATGGTTCGAATTTTTGAACAGTCTGAACCAACAGACCCAAAATGAGCCCTTGACTGAGAACAATTTGGAAAAACCTTGCGGCTCTGATAGCAAGGTGAGTGAAGATGGACAAACAGCTGACAATGATGATGCTGCCGATGATCCTGACTTTACGGTCTGTCTGGAAAATTTCGACCTAGAAGACCCATACTATCCAGACGCCTGCTTTCAGGTGCCAAAAAAAGAAGCAGTCGAGTTGGTCAAAGATGCAATTGAGATTTGTGACGGAGCACCGATTGTCTACGATGACCAGCGTCACTCTAAAATAAAATCAGCAATTACAATCAAAAAATTGACCACAGAAAATCGAACCAAAATTTTGATCAATCGAGTGTGCAAACTGGGCGGCTCTCTGGAACCAAAATCGAACCGAATTCAAAAACCACCACCGGTTCCTCTACCTTCCAAAGAATTTGTACCTGAATTCACAGAAACTCAGCGAGAACAGCTCGATGAGCAATTAAGAAATGTATATTCTTTTATTAGCCATAATAAATTTTACTCTAATTTTTTAATCTATTATTATTAATTAATTAAAACTTTAGCATGTTCAATTACTGACCCAAGCTTGTCTGGTCACATATTGCTCCAAAGAGAATGGGCATGTTTTTGACGAAGCCCACAATCTTTTGGTAATTTGGCAATAAAATTTTATAGATAGGCATATTTTTTTTAGAATATATTAAAAGGTTTGAATAAAAATGATGATAAAATAAACGAAGAGGAGGATAATGTGACCGCTTCCGAGTCTAAAATGGTCAAATTGTCCAATTTTGACATTGTCAATTTGGACGAAGCGTTGGACATAATCTCGGATGTGAAAAAAATGACTAATGAAGAGCTCAGCATGGACCTTAAGCAAGGAATACCATCGAAATTTTTGGAAATTTTTTTGAAAAGTCCTGTCTTTTATAACACAAGTTTAATTCCAAATTTATCTAAGTTTAAATTTCAAAGTCAATTTAAAAGAGCCCAATTTACGGAGACAGAAAAAATGTAAACTAATTAAATAATTTACTTAGTTGTCTAATTAAACCATGTCTTAAAAGTTTGTTAATAATGGGCTTCAATAAATTCAAACATTTGCCAAAGTCAGAATGCTGTGAGTGCATTAAGGAGCATTTGTTGCCAATACGAAGCTGTGATGACATACGCAAACAATTGAACAATTTCTCCAGCTCTGAGCAAAGGCAAAATCAGCTTAAAGAGCTGCTTAAGCGACAGCGCCAAATAAAGACCAACTCGATGCAAAACTACCATTTTATCAAAGAAGTGCACTACAAGAGCCCTTTTGATCAAGCGGACAGTGTCCAATTGCCTTCTCAGTACACAGTAATTCTGTTTAATTATTCTAGAAGCCAATCTATTGATTTAACATGCTACTTAGATCATTATGGAAAGAATCAAGCTTGCCAATGTTCTTAAGGATTCGAAAAAATCTCTCAAAGAAAAGCCTGCTGATAATGATAAGGAAAACGAGCAGAGTACACGGTCACACTCGATTTTGAGTCAGCACATAAAAAATATAGAGCCTATTGGAATAGAGGAACTTGGTGCCAAGTCGTCCAAGCCGATTGAAATTGCCAAAGTGAACCAAATTCAAAAAATAAGACCCCAATTGACCAAAATAGCAGGTAAACGTGACAGAAGCAAGAGTCCCAGAGCGGACAATGAATGTGGCGAGAGCCTAAACTTGGAAGACACAGACATAATTGTTTTGGATGAAGAGACTGGAAATACGGACACTTCGTCAATTGCTGCTCCAATTAGAGAATCTCGCCAAACCGAACAAAATAACCAAGCACCAATTGTAATAAACCCAGAGCAAAATAAGACTTCAAATGTTGGCAATAGTTTGCCAGCTTCGTTTATCTTACCAGCTTCAAATTTGGCCAATTTATTTTCTGGACCAATAAGTGTAATCAATCCATCGTTTGTTAAACCAATGGGCCAAAACTTTCCAATCATTCACCAGTTTCCAATGATGCCCCAGAGTCCTCCGGTCATTTTGCCAGCCAACTTTAGCGGCACTGTTCTCTACCAGCCCACTATACACATTCACACAAGCTCAAAGAATGCCAATATGAACAAATTTTGTAAAATTAAGCCCAAAGAAACAAGTGCGGACAATTCGCCGGCTAAAAAGAAAAAAAATTAATCACAATTGACAATTTTGCTGTAGATTCGACCATGTAAATGTAAATAAGATAATTTTTAGAAATTTTCAAAAAAATTAAATATATGTATTAAATTTTTTTTAATTTTGTTTACTTGTTGAATAAAATTTTGAAATTAATATGAATTTTAATTGAAATTAAACTTGGGGATTAATTAACCGGATTAGGAAAATTGGCCAGTTTTTTTTTTCTAATTTGTGTCAAAATTTATCTCTTTAAATATTGACGCTTAGGAAAAGAGAAATACCAAGGTGGCTTCGGAGTTGGTAGATGCTTTTCTTCTAGTTAATTGATTTGATCTTAACCAGATACACTTAAGATTAATTTTGTTTATTTATTTTCTTAATTTTGTCCTATGATCAGGAGCTGAGATCAATTTTGAGATATTTTAGGGTCTCTCAATCTAAATATTGATTCAACAAATTAATAGCTATTTATAATTTAAAAAGGATATGCTTTTAGACCAGGACCGGAATGAAAATTCACAATGTGTTTTTTTAATTTTATAATTTTAATTAAAGATAGAAAATTTTTCCATTCTTTTTTTGTATTTAAAGACCAAAAATTGAATTTAATCCCACTTTTTTTTCCAAGTATTAGGTAATCAAAGCTCAAATTTATTAAGAAAAGACCACTAGTCGTGATTTTTGATTAAATTCGCTAAGATCGAATTTTAATTGTGGGCGCATGACACTTTATTATTTTAAATTCTAAATTTTTATTTCTTAATTTAAAATTAAACCAAAAGTTTAATTAAGTTTTATTGACATTTAGAAAAGAAATCAAAGTTGGAAAAAACCTTTGCTTATTTCCAATTTTTACCTTCGTTTAATATCGTATTTAGGCCTATTCGAGTTTTATCTCTTAAAGTTTTTTTCTATTTTAATTTTCTCACCTAGAAAAAAAAAAGTATTAATAAATTGGTCAAAAAATATGCAAAAATCTAGGCAAAGCCATTCTAAAGTTTAATTAATTCAATTTGCAAAAATTAAAAATTTAGGCCCAGTGGGCATTTTTAAAAGACTTTGGTATTTTCGAGATACCAACTTCGATCCTATTCAATCGATCAATTCTCACTTTGACCAAAAGCACCTATTTCATATTCAAATATGACAATTATTATTAAATATTTAAATTGGGTTAAATTTTAAAACTATTGCGAAATTAAAGTCAAAAAATTAAATTCTTTGTCTAGAAATTTAAAATCCTCAGGGCTCAAATTTTAATAATCATAGGATTAATTTTAAGTAATCCCAGCTAACAAAATAGCCTTAATTTTATTTAACATAACAATTAGTGGTTTTAATTTTTAAATTCATGTCAAGATAGAATAATTTTACAAACAATTGAATATTAACTTTTTTTGTTGGACTGGTTACTTTGGCAACAAAGAGGATTAAAAGTCTCATTTTACATTATTTTTATTAGTTTTTTTTTTGAATATTTTATACTCAATAAATGGACAATTGAAAATTTTAACTTTAGATAAGAGCCTGGACACAAAGTCAAACAACTATCACCTAGACAAAGTTGTTTAAATAGACAAAACGTATCCACAAAGCCGTTCATATTGACTTTTAGGGATACAAAATTGGAGCTCTTGTTTGTCAAGGATAGACAGGTGGGTAATTATTTTGCTACATTCTTCGAATGACATTTTAATGTTTGGTCAAAATTTATGAAAGAGGTAGCCCTAAGATATTTGCTTTACCTTGTTTGAATTTTGTTGTTTGCTCGACCAATTTATTATAATAGAGCTCTTAACCTTTGTGAAAATATTTATTCTTATTTTCTTATATTTTTTTGTAGCCAAAAATCAATCCTACAAAAATTAATTGATTAGAAAATATCTAGGAGATAAAATTGATTATTTTGTTCCAATTTCCGTGAGTTTAATAAACGTGTTTAGAACTGAATAGACAATAAGCAATCAGTGTGTAGACCAAATAGCTTTTTGCATATTTTAATTAAGAATTTTTAAAATATGACTAATTTAAGATGATTAAACAATATTGAAGAAATACTTAATTTTCTAATTAAAACTCTTAATTCTTGAGCATAAGTGTTCCGAGTCCCGAGGGACCAAATATTTGCCTATTGCCGAACAGAATGAATGTAATTAGGAAATTGTTTTGGATGAAAATATTTTGGGTCACTTGTATGGCCAGCAGAAAGTGTGCTGCTTCGGGGTGGGCTGGTGATGATATGAAAATTAATTTTTCCTTTTTTCCTAAAATAAAAAGATTAATTTCCGATATACAAGATAGGAAATCGATAATTAAAAATTCTTGGGCAAATAAGATAAATAGATGGTACTGTGATGCAATTGTGAGAGCTCAAGCTCTTGGGCCTACTTGAGAATTAATAAATTTAGCGTTAAGAAGAAGAAACGCCTATAACGCCGACCAATATTTGAATTCATTTTTTAGTAGATTATGGTTCGGCTTTGATATAAACCTTTTCTTTATATATTTATATATTTTTGAATTTTTTTTTTAATTATCATTTGGTCATACAATTTGTTTTTTCTGACAACCTTTGTTTGGATATTTTCTTAAAGGCTAGCGTTTCTCACTGGATATTTATTCCACTCTAAACAAACATATGCAATTATCTATTCTTTTTTTTAAACAGTAATATTTTCTATTTTTATTCAGTAATAAAAAAATTTATCTTTTTTTTTCTCATTTTATCTTAACAATTCGAAATAAATGATATTTTTTATCTCTTTTTAGTGATTGTTGTTGTTGTATTCATTCATTCATGCAAATAAAAGTACTAATATTACTATTAGATATTCGAACTAGTTTATTAATTAGATTATTAATTTATTTTTATTTAAATTTTGCTATTTTCATTTAAGATGATGAAGCGAAGCCCTTGTAGGCCGCTTGCGTAAACAACAACAACAACTACACTTCCTCGATATTTCATTAATCAGTATTTATTCTACAATCGAATTATTTGTATAGATTTTTTCATTTTTTCTCAATCAATACTCATATTTATTTTTATAATATGATAAATTATAAATTCAAAACTAGTTATTAAACAGCAACTATGCATATTTTTGTATGTTTGAACTTTACTACTAATGATATTTTAATTAAAAATAATGCTCATATCCCTAATGTCATTTTAGCTACTGTTAATATTTACAATTTTTCTTATTAATTATTAAAGTCCGAAATTTTTCATACTTTAGAATGCACATTTCTAGTCTAGTGATCTTAAATGCAAATTTATTTACCAAGCTTGGAACCATCTAATCAAACAAGCTTAACAACGAAACATAATATTTTTCAAGAAATTTGAAAACTTTCTTTGGTACTTTTTATTTATCCCAATAGGATACTTTATCTGATTTGTATTATTTGTTATTGATATCTAAACAATTCCACAAAAACAAAATAAAATTTTATTTTGAGAGCTAAATTAATCTCAAAATTGATTGATTAAATTATTATTTTTATATTTTAAAATGCCTTATCAGGCCAAATTAAGCCGAATACTCTTTTGAGTCTACCTTATTTCGGACAGAATTTTACCCTAAATTCATATTCATGATAAAGTCTAATTAAAATTTTTTCTATGTATATTTATGGCTTTTGTCTCCAAAAATTATTGCCAAGAGACCATCTATCTGATAAAATTGAGCAAAATTTTATCTCATTCTAATTAATAAAGGTAGCATTTGTTCTAAATATTTAGTTTCGGTGCAATAAAATTGCACAATTATTAGGTTCCTCAAGATAAGGTCATTTAGTGGAATTGTGACTCTTCCAAGTTGCTGGGCGCATTTTAGTGAAAATAGATGCGGGATTAAATGTAAATGGTTTATGATTTACCATTAGACATTTGGTCATTTGGCACAAGTCAACAAACCATACTACTAATTCATCATCAAAATTCAGGTCTTGACACTTCTGGTCATTTTTTTCAAGTATTAAGGGCTAGACCAAGACAACCAACATAAAGAAAAAATATTAATTCTTTCTTTTAAATAAATAAGTTTAATAGCCAGAATAAATTAGTACATAAAAATGATTAATAGGTAGAACCAACAAGAGCTATGTGAGAGTATATAATTTACTAATCAAATGAGGGATTTGTATCTGATTATATAGCTATCTTAATTTGTTTAGTATCTGATCTTGCATTCGACATAGATTTAGACACATAGATAAACACATAACCATATAGCGCTTCGGCCAACTAATTTATTCCATTTTAAGAGTCAAATTTCACAATTTATCTAATTTTATTAAATTTTTCTTGACTCAATCGATTGATATGAGCCAAATGAAGGTAGCACTTTCCACTGATTTATCTGTGTGATAAATTTTTATTCAAATTTTATCTAAATTTAAGCGAAATTTATTTAAGAGTTGTTTTGTAAAGGATTCTAAGTAAAAAAGTATTATCCGATTTGGAATCAAATTGAATCCTTTCTAAATGTCTGACCAAAGTTAATCTGGAGCAAAAAAAGCCTAACAACTATTGAGCTAAATTAAAAATTAATTTTAAGTGACCAATTTGACAATTTTTTCTTTTAGCAAAATGCACTTTGCTCAGCTTTTATTTTCACAAAATTAAGTATTTTTTAAGTCATTTTCTTTAATAAAATGAGTAATAAAATAAATACATTTTTATTTTTTATCTTTATTAAAAATTAAATTGTCTATCTAATTTTTGAAAAGAGCTAATCTTTATAAAAAACATGAAATTGATAAAAAATAATTTTTAGATGTTTTGAAATTAAAGAGAAAATGTCGACAAGCCCAACAGAGACAACTTTGCCAAGCTCATTTGGAATAAAGCGCAGTCAAACTTATGCAAACAAATTCAGCAGTTTGAACAGTCGCAGTATTCGTTCGTCTTTCCTGGACCTGGAAACCACACTAAACAGCATTGGTTCGTCGTCAAGCATTTCACCAATGTCAAACATTGGTCGTCGTTCAATGTCTTTTCGTCAATCAGTCAACGAAAACACCTTGAAGAACATACTGAACCAGCAAAAGCCCGTACCTCCAAATAGGACAAGTTCACTTGGCTACAAAGCTCAGCCAGTCTTTGGCAACAAAGCAAACAGCGAAGACCGGCACTCAATTTACTCAACTTTTAGTTATCGATCACAAACACCATTGCTGAATTCAATTAATTTTGAGCAAATAAATTCCGAAAGTTTACTCTCAAAGCCAGAGATAGATAAGATAGAAAGCTGCTACAAGTCAATAGGCTCTCGGGTTTACTCGTCCAAGTGCCAAGCTGGTCTCTACATAACCAACTTGCAGAGCCTAATCAGCCTGTCCGACTGGAAACTAGAGGTCTCTGCTGTGCCTATTTGGGTTTTTAACACTGGACTAAATCCCAAAAGACCCAAAGGTCTGTGCCTGTGCTTGGCAGACAAAAAAACCGGATTTAGCCTCTGGAAATCTGGTTCTATTTCTTACCTGAATGACTTTAAATGGACCAGGCCAGGTGTAATCACATTTCGAATTGTCCAAGAGCCAAGCAAAAAGGACAAGAGCAAAAGAGGTCCCAGGCCGAGTCTATTCGCTGCCATACGCTTTGATGACGAGCTCGAGTGCTCCAAGTTTTATGATTTTTACCGCGGTTTATTTGTTGACGCGGCTAATGATGACCTATTTAATCCGCGATTTAAGCCGCAGAAAAAATCCTTGGCCAGCACCATTTACAAAAAGATAAGCAAAAACTCAATATCAAGTCCAGTCGCCTTTAACCATGTGAATAGTTTATCAGTTGTTTTGGAAGAGTCGCTCTACAATCTAAACAATTCGTCAGCCAGCTCGACTTCGGCTTCACCAAGTGATACCCAAAGCATAGTTTCTGATTATGCACTTATGTCACAAAATATAAATATTAAAAAGTGATTTTTTTTATTTTAATTAAGTGTCAAACATTTTGCAGATAAAATCGACTAATTTAATTTAATGTTTTTTTTTTATTTTTTTTTTTGCTTTTTTCTTAATTGTTTTAAATAAAGTACGAGTGTTTATTTTTAATTATAGTATAAAAATGATGAATATTTTAATTTGAGTTTTTAATTTATTTGAATAAAAATTTTCATTTAATTAAATTAAGATACAGAAATGATTTGGAACGATATTTTGGTAATTTTTACGGAAAAATACGTAAATTTACGCGAATTTCCATTTTTCAAAAAAGGTAAAAATAAGTAAAACAATTTATTTTAATTATTTCAGCAATCACCATTTTAATATAAAGCCTTTTAATTATCAATTATTTTTAAAAATAGGTTGTTTAATTTTTTTATTTTGTTAATTTTGTAGAATTTTAGATATAGATTTTAATTTTTATAAGTTTTTTATTTTTTGGCGAGGACACTCTATCAGTTTTTAAGCTATTGTTAGATTTTGACCAAGCTAAATTAAAAACAATGTTGTCTGGCACAATTTTCTGCAAAAGACTATTAACACCTGGAAAATTTTAATCTTACATAAGTCGTCTTAAAAATGTTAAAACTTATTTTATGCTTCCAAAATTTACGTAAAATTTCGTAAATTTACCAAATCGGTACTGTAAATACAGTACAGCATAGTTTCCATAATTATTGTAAAATTCTGTGAAAAAAAATCTAAAATTTCTCTTTCTGGATAAAAAATTTGTATTTTATTGAATTTTCTGACTAAAATTGACGTAAATTTTGGTAAAAAAAGGTGAAAAATGGTAACAAATCAACAAAAACCTCTTTTCATTGAGCAAAATAGAAAAAACTCTAAATTTTTGGAAAATTTACAAAAAACGATAATTTTTGGCCCTCTAACAATTAACATAAAAAAGGGAAATTAAGATATTTTACGTAAATTTCTGAATTTTTGATAAAGTTCGTAAAATTATCAAAAAATATTGTCAAATCATTACTGTGAAAAAATTAAATAATTTTAATATGTGATCATTTTAAACAAAACTTGGAAAAATGGTGTCTTAGATAATTTTTTTAATTAAAATACCATTTTTAAAAGGCACTTCGGAAAGCTAAACAAAAAAAATTAAATTAATTTAAAGTAAATGTTAAGAATATTTATTATTTAATAAAAATTTTATTTATCTATTTTTATTTTATGTGGCCTAATTTTTATATTTAATGTATCAAAGAGTAAACTGAAACTCATACTTTGGCAAAGTATTGTGCTAAGATATGTGTCGTAAATAAAAGACTGGTAAAGCCAAGAAAAAGTCATTTGTGAACAATTTATTTTCTTGTTAGAAGATAATTTTTTTAAAGTGTTTATAAAGGAAATTAATACATTTTTATCAATTTAAAAAACGAAGTGAATTTTTTTATCAGTAAAGCCAATAAGATTAGAATGGCCTGAACAACTTTCAGAAATTCCAAAATCAAATTTGGCCTAAAATCTTAATTTTAAAAGTCTACAAAAATTTAATCTCTTTTCCTATAATTTATTATTCTAATAATTAAAAAATATAAATTAAAAACGACGTCTGAAATATACAAATAATTTTTATTTTTCTCAATAAAAAATTTAAATATATGTCAAAATTTATGGTTACCAAGTAATAAAATGCCTTGCTCAAGTAAACATAAAGCATTCTTTACGCAATCACTAAAATATTTTAGAATGCAATTAAGAATTCTATTTTACCAATGGAAAAGTTCAATCATACATAAAATTCAAGATACGAGCTAGCAATGCACCAAATTATTTTAAATTATTATTACCTGTTTTGCGTATTGTTAATATTTGAAATAACTGGTATAGACATATCGCTCTACAAAAGTTTCATATGGTACCAAAACGAGACCCAGATCGAAAATTTACAGCCAAATCCAATTAGAGAAGTTGTATTCACAATATTAATTTGTGTTGACATACTAGCTTTATTTCTTTATCTCTACGAGCTTCTAGTCAAGCGAAAGAGCTTTATTACAATTGAGATTTGTATTCTGATCTCCTATTTGGCAATCAGATTCACTCTGGTTCCGCAATATGCACCAGAATTCTTCAAATTGGAACAATACATTTCGGCAATTAGAACCTATTTGACAGTCATTTTTTTGCTAGTGTCTTTTTTGATTAGCTATGTTATGAAGAATTTGGTCAACAAGCACAACACAATAATAATAGATATATAAAAAACATGAATATTTTTTGTTTATGTTATTTTAAATGAAAAAATTAAATAAATAATTTTAAAAATTAAAGCTGAAAAATTTGTTCAATTAATTTTTTTAAATAGAAGAAGAGTTTTTGTATAAAGGTTGAAGTGTTTGGCTTGACCAAGTCCATTTGGGGAATTATTTTGGCTGCCGCATCGGCCAACAGGTCTTTGTGCATGCGCATAGGCTCATTGAAAAGGTTGATGCCAATTAGCTTGTCGGTGATGTGGGTTTTAAGCAAATCGCGGCAAATTTCATCATCCGATGTCTCGGCATAGACCAATCTGTCACCTTCGAAGCCAACCGAGAGCAAATTCTGAAAGTACTGGACAAAAATGTGCTTGTTTCTGGGCATGTGTGAATTGCACAACAGGACATGAATTTGGTCCCAATTGACATTTTGGTATTTTTGCAGCCAACTTTTCATTAGGCCGTTTAGATCGGTCAGCTGGCTGAGTGCAGCTTGGAAGACATTGTCGTCCAATATTGGTCTTGATACATCCACGTAAGACTTTAAATCCAGACAGTCAAATTTTTTCTTGTCCAGCAAATTTTCCACAATTTTAATCGATTCATTGACAAACCTTATTTGGTTAAGTCTTAGATGATTGGGAATCAATGGTTCTGTCAATATGCCAGCAAACATTGTGTACATTTTTGTCTTTAGTAGCTCAAAGTCCGAAATCTGTTCTTGGTCAAGTTCATGGTTGCATCTATTGCCAAATTGAGTGATGATTGATAATGACAAGTGTGATATTTCCTTAAGCACCTCGTAAGTGGTGTTCTTGGTCATGTTAAATTGGCGATCAACCAGGGCTCCGTTGATGTACAAGCTTGGACTGTCGCCATTTAACATCAAATAAGTCAAATTGTTAAAGTCAAGCTGCTTTGACTTGGCATATAAATTTAGATTAATTTGGTTTATATCCTCAAAAAGAGCCTCTTCTGAATATTTAAGGATATAAAAAAATAGAATTAGATTTATTTTTTTTAAAATCATTTTTATTCTGAAAAGATACACCTTAAACAACAAGTATTTAAAATAATCTTTTTTTATTTTTCAAAATCCAGATTGTTGACTAGTTAAATATAGTTTAAATGCCTTAACATTTTATCATTTGTTTATTATAACAATTGACTGGCATCTTTAAATCAAATAATTTCAAGCAGATTTTTTTCATTTAATATCTTATTTAATAGATAGCTTCTTAAATATTTATTTTTACCTTTTTTCAAATAGGCCTTATTATTTTGAGTGTATTTACAGAGCTATTAATCGTATTTATAAATATACCAAAAAAAATTTATTTGCTAAATCATTTTAAGTGAAAGTTTATCTAAAATTCAACTTTGGTTTAAGAATTCCATTGTTGACACTGCAAGCACCTTACCTTTCACTTGATTTTATTAGATATAAATTAATATTTGCGGCTTTTTTGGTTCAATTTGTCAATATTTAGTAACAATACCAATCAAATATTAAAACTAATTAACTTAGACAGCTTAACTGTAGATCAAATTACTAAATATTCTTTATTATTATCTTAGAAATTTTTGAAGTAGCAAAATGTTTATCAATTAAAAGAATGGTTGCATGAAAATTGGTAAAAAAGAACAGAAAATTTCATTGATTTGTTTTCTAAAAGTAAAAAATTGTTTTGTAAATCAAATTTTCATTAATATAATAAAAATAATAGTGTAAATATGATATGACAGCAGGCATAACCTGTAGAGCAAGATTAAGAGTCTCCCTATGGTAGCTAAAACGAGTTACAAAGCATAAAGGAAATAAAAGGAGAATGACTCGAGAAATCAAGAGATCACTGTTGAAATTTACAACATAAACATTCAATTTTTAATAATATTAATTTAATTTTCTCAGATTTTGTAAAAAATTCAAAAAATTTAATTTAAATATTACAATGTTTTACTTTTTTAAATATTTATGTAAACAATTTATTTGTAAGTTGTATAATCTATTTTTATTATTTAAATAAGTGGAGTGTTAATCGGTCTTTATGACAAGGGCAATAGCTTTGATTAGCCTTGAAATTGAATATGGTAAATTCTGGACATTTAGCACTAATTAAACTTTAGTTATATTTGCTAGAGCGTGGTACATTTGTCCATCATCAACAGACTTCGTCAGTTGGTATAAAATTGAATGTTCTACCATGATCCATTTAACGAACCATTTTTTGACTTTTGAGACGAATTTTACAAAACCAAAAGAAATTGTATCTTCAAAAGTATTAACTTAAAATAATTATTTGGGTCATGTCAAAATTATGGTCAAATTTTGTAAGAAGAATGTGCTGAGATAAAATTTTTTTTTCTAGATTATAACCCAATAACTTCTATAAAAATTACAATAAATCATAATTAATTAATAATAAAATAACTCTTACAATCAAAAATACTTCTCTCCAAATTAATCTCTAAAAAAACATACTCTAATGAGTTTTTAAAATTTATGCCCAATTTTAATTAAAATTAAAAAAATAAGATATCATTTGATTAATTTATTTTTAAAAAATTAATATTAACAAAATAAAACTCTCCATTTACTAACAAATACTCTGCCAAATTGGTCTCGTTTTTAAACTGTTTAATTTCTAGTAAAAATCCATCCGGATTTTGGAATTCTGTAAGAGTACCCGTTGGTGTATTGATAAAGTCCTTCATTAATAGCCTACCATCTCTATGAAACAGCCTAAAGCATTGTTCAAACTTTTTCAGTTCATCAAAGTTAAAGTTCTTATGAGTCTCGAACATAAACTGCTTGAAGTACTTACAAGCGTAGTCTACATCCAAAGTTCGGAATACCTTTTTCTCTTCACCTTCAATATCGATCTTAAAAATATCAATTATTTTGCCTTCTAGACCAGTTAGTCTAAGTATGTCCTTAAATGATACAAAGCCTCCTTTGACAATATTGGTCACACCATCATAAGCACTGTCGCTGATACCAAATGCATAAAATGTCCACTTTTGATTGACATGTAGAATCGGAGCCCCAGACAGCTTTGGATCTGCATTTCTTATCGATTTAAAAATATCTGCTTCGATCAATGGGTCAAACGAATGAACTTGGCAATCGAAGTTTTTGTTCATTTCCATGTCAAAACTTGGATCTGTGTTTATTCCAAAGGACAGAACAGTGCATCCAGTCCTACTTGGCGATATGTGTTCGTCCATGCAGACGAACCATGCTCCGTCAATTCGATACAATGGATCCGGCGAATTGGCCAAAAATCTTGGTTCACCCCCCACCCTTACTCTATGTCTACACTCATATCTCATAAAATCTCGTAGCTTAATACTGTTGTACGATTCGAGTAATTTTGTATACAATTTCTTGTAGTCTTTTTTATCTGTTTCGACATTTTTGGTCATAAAAATTACCATTGTTAAAAATAAAATTAAAAAAAATGCACTTTTAAAATTAATTTTTATAATTTGAACCATCTAGAGCCAAACAAATAATGCCTTAATAATCAGCTTTATTCTTGAAAAATTGTATTTTTAACTTATAGAATTTTAATTACATATAATACTCAGAACACTTTAATTAAAAAAAATCTTAATTTGGACAAAGGTATAAAATTTTATGATAAATTTTCTCAAACTAGTTTATTTAATTATTTATTTGAAATCTATAATTATTTTAAAATTTAGGGTCATAAAATAAACAAATTTATTATTCTTTGACAAAAATTATAATAGTTTATGACCAAAAAAAACAGTACCCGATAAATTCATTTTTTGAACTAATAAGAAAAATTTTTCTTACTTAATTTTAATTGATTTTGAAGAAAAAACAGGTAAATAATTTTTGATTATTAAAAATTTTGAAATTTAAAACTAAAACGAAAAAAGATCCTTTTCAAATTCGTTAATATTATTTAAATATTTTTTTCCTATTTATAAAAAAATTTGTAATAAAGAGGTGAAATTTTTTCATATAGTATTTATCAATTTAAAAATTGTTTTAACTAGTATTTATGTCATTTGTATTTAATTAGGCGATAAAACATATGCTTTCATTTGGCTTTGGTGCAGCATATTTAATTGAATAATTTGGTATGTGTATAATTTAATGCCTTAGATTGGAAGAAGAAGGCCACGATATGTTGAATAAAGGTTGTGATGAGTTCTCCTTGTCTCCCAGTCATGTCATGTTTTGGAAATGACCATAGATGTTGCTTATCAGGGTTCACTCATTGATGATCTGGTATTGAAAAGAAATTGAAATATTAAACAATTTGACCATATGCCTTTTTACTTTACATTATCATCTTGAGTGGTTCGTGGATACCAAACTATTTTAAGAATCAGGGTCTGAACTTTGACTTATTGACTTTAACTTTGTGGTGGTCTAGTTCTTTACCTAGCATATCCATTTATGGAAACCAGCATATCTGTGATCTGTGAACCAAATTTTTGTACATAATTTGGATTCCGTATTTTAGAATATACTTTTAACATGGTGAACACTGGCAACTTTTATAAAATTCAGCTAAACAAAATCGTTAAAAAAACAATTTTTTTAATTTAGATATATTTTATTAATTTAAAATTAAAAAAGTTATAAATAAATCTAATCTTCATCATCTTCTTCTTCGTCTTCTTTTAACCATTCAATAAATGGTTTTAGCTTTTTGATCGAATGTTCTTTGAGTAGAATTTTTTCAGCTTGTATTCTTTGCTGAGTGTCCAGCAAGTTCAAGTCAGTTCTTTTTATCTTTCCAAGAAAATCAACCTGCTGGTTGTACCATTCAATGATTATGTCCTCGTCTAAGAAGCCACATTCATTGAACATATGGTGCAGTGTTTTTACTAAGTAGCTGTCCAAGAATGCATTTGGAGCTTGATCTGCATGCAATTTGGTATTTATGAAAAATTCCTGCACTGCATCGAGAAACAATCGCTGCGATTGTTTGGTCTTGGTATAATAATTTTCAATAACAGGTGCCAATCTTTCGAGATTGGCTTTTAACTGTTTCAAATAGTCAAAATTTTGCTCAATGTTATTAGTGGCTATGGGCAAATAAAAAATAGCCTTGGCTAAGTAATAACAAGTCTCATCTATTTGAATACCATTGGCATGCTTGCGACCATTTATTTCCAATATTATGTTCTGTGCTTCTAGATTTTCCCTGATAGCTCTCTTGAGCGAATCCACTACTTCCATGTAAAATGTCTCGGTCTCGTCAGCATCTTCTTCCACGAGATCATTGTCACTTGAATCTCTATCAAAATCATCTTCACTTGACACATATGAGCCATCAATTGACTCGATCTCAGAGTCCCAGCTTTTTGCCAACTCGGATTCGAACAATTTACTCTCATTGCTTTTAATGACCAAAAAATGGGAGTTTTTGCTCGTATCATTGGCAATGCTGTGTGCTTCGGAACAACTCGAGATCACCGATTGCACCTCTTCTTCATCCTCTTCGCTCTCATCTGAATCAAACTCTTCCTCATCATCACTTTCCACCATGCCTTTCTGTGTAACAAAATACTTGGTGTATTTGCTATCTTTGACATTCAGGCTCAAATTATCTATTCTTTCGCTAACCTCCTGAACCTCGTCACAACTCTCGTCTGTCTCGGCACAATTTGACTTGGATCTTGGCTTTTTTTCCACTTCCTTAGTGTAATAAACAGCTCTGTCACTAAGACAGGTATTGTCTCCAATAGAACAAAAGTCACTAAATAAGTTATTGGGTCCTATTTGGCAACCAATGCCTATTTTTACATTGGATGCAACAAAAACTCCATTTAGCACTGTATTGTCACCAATTCTGCTCCCGGACCAAACAATTGTGTTGGTTAGTTTTACATTGTTCCCTATTTGGCAATTTGGTCCAATGAAACAATTCACCAAATGACAATTTTTGCCTATTTTTGAATTATGGTCAACAAAAAGATTACACACTGATTTGGAATGGTTGCCAGAAATGAGCGCGCTCTTGGACGCCAATGCATTTATCGAATCTGCCAAGCACCTGTATTGGGAACGCGTGCAGTAGTCAAGAACTATGTCCGATCTTTTAAGAAGCCTCATAGTCTCATTGAAATAAGAATTGAGATTATTTATTAGACCAAAGTGAGAACCAAATTTAGACTGAAATTCATCAATGTAAATTGTGTAGCCGGACACTTCTTCATCGTTTAGAATACCGGTGACAAACTCTTTCATTGTTTTAAAATCAAAGTTATCTGTGAACATGTGCAGCACATAAGGGCTACAAAAATAAATTTGACTCTCAATCAGATCATAGCGGTTTTGAATTGTTTTTAAATGCAAAATGGTATCTGCACTTCCACCTTGGTAGCCACTAGTGGCGTTGAGGGTCTGATTTTGTTGCTCAAGCTTTAATTTTGCATTGGCGCTGTCCACTGCTTGTTGAGCAGATGGTACGCGCAAATTGTAGGCCCTGTCCAAAATGGAAAATGGTATGGTTGTCTTGTTTGCATTGAGTTTGTCATAATGTAAAACTTTTCTATTCATATTGTGAATGATCAGATTATTCAGTTCTTTGTTTGAATAGGTCAAGTCTTTTTGGTCATTGACGCACAGAATGGTCATCACTGCATTCTTATCTGCTTTGCTCAATTGCTGATGACCTTCCCAATAGGGCTTGAGACTCATGTTGCTGACAACACCTGTGGCGGTCATTAAGATAAAATTAGAGCGAATTAGGCCCTTGGCGTCTATTTCGCGCATGGCATCGCCCAAACTTCGGCATGTAAAGTTGTACAAGAAGTGAATTTCGACCACTCGCCGCCATTTCATGTGCTCGATGTGGTTTCTTATTTGGCTATGATGTCTGGTACAAAACAAGAAAATTTCCTCGACTCCATTTTCGAGCAGAAATTGGATGTTGTTGTCCAGGAGAGTCTTGTTTCCAATTAAGGGCAGCAAGCATTCAGCACGGCTTTGGTTTAAGGGCTCAAATTTGTTGCTATAGCTGTCAAGTAAAAGAACAGCCTGTAATTTTTCGTGCTGAATCTCCTCTTTTTGATTTGGTTTTTGCTTTTTTTGATCTTGTTTAGACATTTTTATCTATAATCAATTAAATTACATATATCTTTCAAAATATTTATTCAAAAATATGATTTATAAAGTTTATGTGTGCTGCAATCTGCTCAATCTATTGAGAAATATCTACATAAATAATTAAACTCTATTAACTTAACTTTTTTTTAATTTGACAATTGTCGTTTAAGATAAAAAATATATAAATAGTTAAAAACTTAGAAGATTATGAATTTAATTTAACAATATGTTTTAATAAAAATTTTAATTATTATCTTTATTTAATGAATTTTTACTAAAAAAAAAAGTCTGTTACAAGCCAATAAATACTGGATAAAATAATATGTCTAAAAAATCAATAATGATAATCTCTTAAAATAAAGCTATATGTATATTAGTTTAATTACTATAAAAATTAAATTTTATTTTTTTAATCAGAAGTCTTGAGAGAAAAAATGAATGAAAAAAGTTTGATTTGTTCAATATGTGAATGAAGTCTTCTCCCTTTTTTAACCTTTTGGCATATTCCTGTACCAAGAAATTTCCCAGTGCAACAAAAAATCAAAATAGGATGCACAAATTTACCAAAAGCCTGATATGAAAATTATTCGGATTATTCGGATCAGGGCTTCCAGTTAATTTTTAGTATAATGATTAAATGAGTTGTGTCAAATAAATATCAAAAAATAAAAAATGGAAAATGGTATTTTACTAGTCAAATCACATTGTCTATCAATGGATGGAACAAAATGTCCTTTGATCATTTTATTTTTTCCAAATTAAAAAGATTTTGACAAATAATTTTAAGAAAATTTTTAAAAGAATCTAAAATTATACTAAAATTAATTAAAAAAATACAATATAATTTATTTATAAATGAAAATTAAATAAATAAAAAATACATTTTTGTTAAGTTTATTTATTTTTTTTATTTCAGTATACTCAAATTAGTGTGATATTTTCGCATCAAACAAAAATTTAATTTTGAATTTTTTTAGAAAAATTTAAACCGCTTGGAACTACGGTGGTAATTTAAGCATTCAAAATGAGCAATTTAACTGCCGGGTAATGTGATTATCTAATCAAAAAATGATCTTTTTTAAATTAATTTAATAGCGTTTTTATTCTTAAGAAAAATCCTAATACCATATTCTCGCTTAGCTCGAAAAAAGCTAACCAAGTTTACGGGACCTCAAGGTAGAATAGACAAAATTCGTGGAATAATTACTGATCTTTTACGTGTCGAGCGGTAAAATTATTTTTTTAATTAATTAGAAATTATTTGATTATTTGGAAAATAGAATTGAGCTTCCAAATTATGTAGGCTACGAATCCAGACAATATGCTGAAAGGTTGATTGATCTGGCAAAAAAATATGGTGACAAGTGATAAAATTAAAAAAATTTAACAATGATGTATTTATCTTTAATTTTAAACAGACATGAGGGAATGATGGAAATGGCCGACTATTGGATCCTTGAGAAAGATCTTGTACCAAAGTTATTTCAAGTTATTGTTCCAAGATACCAAAATAAGCTAGGCCCATATACCCAAGTCTACAAGCTGCCTGAAGAGTATCCTGGTAAAGGAATAAAACAAATCTGCATGGAGCTGAAAGACAACGCTTTACCACCAATAAAAGCTGCCATGTCCAACAGAAATTACAACAATTCGTTGACCAATATCTTGATTGATGCTTATAAAAAAGACTATAAATTCAGAAATGAAAGCAAAAAATTTAATTAAATTTAGATATATAAATTAATAAAGAATGATAAAACTTGGTTTTTTAAATAATTGAATTTAATGAGGAGGAGGAAAATTAAAATTATTAATTACATAAATTGATACAGATGACCGAAGTGCAGTCAGAGTTCCAGATTATGTCAAAGTTTTAAGCAAAAATAAATCTTGTCAAAAAGATTCTTTTCTTTTTGATTAAAAAATAAATATAAAAGATAATAAAAAATTAAATCCTTCAAAACAAGCTTTGCATTTGAGCGCATTGACGTGTTTAGATACTTGATTATTATTTCACCACAGGAATCTAATCCATAAACAAAATTATTCATTTTTTTTATAAATTAAAATTTTTTAAACAGCGTTGATTCAATGAAATGTTAAATTTTAATTAAATAATATGACGGAAAGGATAAGTTGAATAAATAGATCGAAATTTTAATATTAAAAAAATAATCTCAAAGCAAAAAATTATTAATGGTTTCTGCTGAAATACAGTTTAACACAACATATGTACTTGATTTCAACAGTGCCTTGACCACATCATTTGTAATCAATTACTTGGACTATGTTACCCGAGTGATATCTGTTCTAATTCATCTAATTTATATCTATTTAATGTTCAGAGTTAAAAAATTCAGAAACAGATCTTATTTTTACATGCATTTTCTGGTCATTGTTAGTCTATTGTACTGCCTGCACTACGCATTGTACATTGGCACTGGTGGTCCATCATTCCGCAGCCTACAACTCAATTTGATTCTCTGCTACATGAGCGAGCAAGCATGGAGTGTGCTTAGATACTTGAAAGCATTGTCAATTCTACTCTTGGCCATGTACCGCTACATAGCCGTAAAAAACATCAATTTGTACAAAAAAATGAACTCTGGTCTAAGCTTTATCTATTTGTCTATGGTTGGTAGTGTCATTTTTTCCATTTTATTGACATTTATTGTAAAATATGCCCTAAACACCACCTATTCTGTTTATTTTTGCTCACCTGGATACTCAGATAGTATCAGAGACATGATTATATGCTTTGTTCTGAATGTTTTTTTGAGTAACATTATACCAACAATGGTTAATTTATTAGCGTATATTAAAATTATGACCAAACTTAAATTTACCAAAAATAGCATAAAAAGATCAAATATACAGGAATCAGGGTCAAAATCTAATTTCACATCTAAGGTTACACCAAACCATTCATCAATAATTACGTCAATATTTGCTACATCTGCTTCAGCTACACCAGTAATCAATGGAAATACCAATAAAGCCAAGAAAGAACTCAATGTCAAGCAATCAAGATTTGCCAAGCAATTTATTTTGATGAATGTTTTCATCGTAATGAGCAATTTGTTTTCGGTTCTGGTCGATTTTTTGATTGTACTAGCAACAAATCCCACTTTTTACTACCTGGATGCTTTGTTATGGCAATTCAGACCAATTGCTCGCATTTTATTTCTTCTTTTTCAATCAATGATTCCCATTTTGTCCATTTTGTACAATCCAGAGGTCAAATTTTTGAAAATATTTTCCAAAGGAAATTTTATGAAGAAAGGTTTTTTGTGTAATAGTAGCATGATATAACTTTTTTTGTAAATTTTTTTATTTTTTTTTTAAATGAATAAATAAATTTTATTTATTCTTAATTTTTTGTTTCCAATTTACAAGATTTTATCTCAATCCTCCATCTCTTATTAATTAATCCAAGGACTTGTTTGCCGAATTCTTTGGTAGTTAAGTTTTTAATGAATGTTAAGATTCCAAAATAATTGATTATTTAAGATTCAAATTATACAAAATTGTTTATTAATTAAAGTTAAAAAAAGGTTTAAAAATTTAGAAATGAAAGTAAAAAAAGATAATTGCTAAATGGTTCATTTTGGAAGTATGAACAATTCAAGCGATTATGGTTTAACATCCGGACCAGCTGTATATCGACTAACAAAATCATGATGCGAAAAAAATCTAGGTATTTTAATCTCTAAAGACCTTAAGTGGCATATTCACTATCTAATGAACAGCAGCAAAGTCTATTAATACTTTATATACCCTTAGCTGTATCATTTAGGCAAATAAAGTATTAGAGTTGCGAAAATATTGTGGCTAACAGGTGGCGTGACCACGAGTGAATCGATTTCATTAAAGAAAGAAAATTTTAAGTTCTGTACACATCCCATGTTAGACCTCACTTAGAGTAAGAAATAAGGTTTTGGTGTCCATTTCTTGAAAAAGACATTAAAGATTTGGAGAAACTTGAGAGAAGAGTATCAAACTGATTCCTGAGTTTCAAAATTTAGTCAATAAAGAGCGATCAATAATGATAATTGCCTGACTTACAAACAAGAATGAACCGAGATGACTTGTTAACAATATTATAAGATAATAAATGGTTATGAGATTCTCAAACTTAAGAATGGAATAAATTTCTGCCAATATCCTGAGCCGGAATCAAGAAAATACAATCTAAGAAGACACTAAAGAATTACAGCGCAAGATCAAATTTATTGGTGAAAAGAGTGGTAAATACGTGACATTAATTACCAAACAGCATTGTTACTGATCCAAATGTGAATATCTTCAAAAAAAAGTTGCAGCATGTTCCACTACTACCACTTTTTCCAAAATAAAAAAAAAACATCTCTCTCCATATCCTGTAAAATTAAAGTGATTATTAGTTATATTTAAGTGATTCAAATTTATCTTATCTAGCAATATTTAAAATTAATCAACATATTTGTACTAATTATGAAAAAATTTTCAAAATAAATAAATCACAAATAGAAAGAAGAATTTAATTGATTTATCTTAATAGGAATTGGTTTTCCAACTTTTACTAGATTTCGTCTAAAGCTGAAAGCGTCGTTCTCTGGTCTAAAACTAACATCGAGATAGTACCAGCAATCAACCATTGTCATAATTCAGGATGACAGAAAGAGTAAAAACCATAAAAACAAAGCAGTTAAATTTAGTCTTATGAATGATATCAATTACTTAAGTTTAAGATTCAAAAATTTAAACCCCTGCAAAAATTGGCAAAATAAGATGGGACAAACACCCCAAATTAGTCATAAATTTATTACTTTATCACAGCACTTACTTCAGATTTTTATATAAAGATAATTTTGAAACAAGAAACTAATCTATTAAAAAATTAAAAATTATCTAATTTAAATTTGAACAAAAATTTATAATTCGTGGGTTACTTGGTAAAGATCAAATCTATAATTTCAAATATTGAATAATTGAATAAAGAATATCTTTTTTTGATAGGTATTAATCAATTTTTAATAAATTATTATATTAAAATTAAATTTATAAATGAATGATTTTAATGACACATTCTATATTAAAATACTCCATGCATTCAATTAGATAAGTCAAAATCAAGAACTAAACTGAAAAATAAATTAATGCTTCACAGAGAGTTCCAGATAAATAGAGATACAATTTTTTATTCAATTGGTACATTTTAAAAATAAAAAACCATAAAATTATTGAAGAAAATTAATTTTTTAATGAATTTTAAATTATAATTTAAGTTTTTGATATTTTTGAAAAACATCAAAATGGCAATTTTGACAACTAAAAGTGTAATCAATACAACATTTGTACTTGATTTCAACAGTGCCTTGACCACATCATTTGTCATCAATTACTTGGACTATGTTACCCGAGTGATATCTGTTCTAATTCATCTAATTTATATCTATTTAATGTTCAGAGTTAAAAAATTCAGAAACAGATCTTATTTTTACATGCATTTTCTGGTCATTGTTAGTCTATTGTACTGCCTGCACTACGCATTGTACATTGGCACTGGTGGTCCATCATTCCGCAGCCTACAACTCAATTTGATTCTCTGCTACATGAGCGAGCAAGCATGGAGTGTGCTTAGATACTTGAAAGCATTGTCAATTCTACTCTTGGCCATGTACCGCTACATAGCCGTAAAAAACATCAATTTGTACAAAAAAATGAACTCTGGTCTAAGCTTTATCTATTTGTCTATGGTTGGTAGTGTCATTTTTTCCATTTTATTGACATTTATTGTAAAATATGCCCTAAACACCACCTATTCTGTTTATTTTTGCTCACCTGGATACTCAGATAGTATCAGAGACATGATTATATGCTTTGTTCTGAATGTTATATTGAGTAACATTATACCAACAATAATTAATCTTGTAGCTTATCTAAAGATAATTGCCAAGCTCAAGTTGACAAAAAATAGCCTCGATAAGGCTAATATTTTGGAGAAAGCAACTAAAACTAATAACACAGTTAAAACATCTAGAATCTCTCCAAACGATTCATCAATAATTACGTCAATATTTGCTACATCGGCTTCAGCTGCATCTGTAATCAATGGAAATTCCAATAAAGCCAAGAAAGAACTCAATGTCAAGCAATCAAGATTTGCCAAGCAATTTATTTTGATGAATGTTTTCATCGTAATGAGCAATTTGTTTTCGGTTCTGGTCGATTTTTTGATTGTACTAGCAACAAATCCCACTTTTTACTACCTGGATGCTTTGTTATGGCAATTCAGACCAATTGCTCGCATTTTATTTCTTCTCTTTCAATCAATGATTCCCATTTTGTCCATTTTGTACAATCCAGAGGTCAAATTTTTGAAAATTTTTTCCAAAGGAAATTTTATGAAGAAAGGTTTTTTGTGTAATAGTAGCATGATTTAACTTTTTTAAATATTTTTTTCTGTTGTTTATAAAATTGTTCATATTTATGTAACCCTGATGTTATCTAAAATTTTTTTCAAATACTTTATTTAGCATATTTATCATTTAATATGATCTTTACTAACCAATCGGCATTTTTTAGCTTTTATTTTGTCTATGATATTTTTTAATTTTTTTTAAATATTTAAATGCCTTGAATGAAATGTAACGCTTTTTTTAATGCATGGTTTAAAACTTTTACCAACAATTTTATAATAAAATAAAATTATAATTTCAAGTCTATACTTACTTAAAGAAATGGTAGTAGAAAGCCTCCAATTATGCTGATTATTTATAATATTCTTAAGAAATGGTTAGAAATCAGCCTAACTAATTTTAAGATTGTGGTAGATTAGATTTATTAAGGTCATGTTCTTTGTTATTTAAAAATTAAAAAGATCAAAATTTTTAATTATACTTAAATTACTAAGTTTAGAAATGCCTATTTAGCATATTTTTTTTATTATAAGCTTGGAAAAATGCATTCTAAAAAAATCATTTCTGTCTTTTTAAAATGACCCAAAACGTTGATAATAAATCAAATTTTTTGTCCAGAATGTTTCCATTGGGCTTTAAAGATGAAGCCATTTTACTTTTTAAAAACTCTATTCCACTGGTATTTATAAAAAAACTAATATTTCAAAAAAACTAATTAAAATATGCTTTAAAGTCTCTGAGTATTCTGAGCCAACAACTATTGACAATGATGAGCTTCTTTTTTTGTGGGCATGTAGGCCCGAATGAATTGGCCGGCGTTTCTTTGGCAAACACTGTATTCTCTTACCGTTTTATCAAAATTAAATTTTTATTAAATTAATAAAATTAAGTTAATTCATATATGTTCTTTTGGTCCTATTGTCGGACTCACCAGTGCATGTGAAACATTGTTTCCTCAAGTGAGCATTTTGTTTAATCAATTTAAACAAATTTTAATCTTAATTACACAAAAAAGCTGTTCGGTGGAAATGATAAAAAAAAAGTTGGCATTATTTTACAAAAGGGCATCCTTATTTCTATTTTGGCTTCTTTTCTTTGTATCGGGCTTCTACTCAATGCAAAGTATATCATGAATTTTTTTGTCGATGATCAATTAGTTTTACTGTAAGTTGAAAAAAATTATAAAACATATCTTTTAATAAAAATTTTGTTGTATATATTAGCCTTGCTGATCAATTTTTGATCTACTTTTCACCATCTATCTTGGTAAATTGGACCAGAATTTAAATTATAACAATTTAAAAATTCCATTTTTAGTTTTACAGTGTACAAATGGTACTAACTAGATACCTTCAAGCTCAAGTATTGGTTTTTCTTATTCAAATATGAATAAAAATAGATAATTTTATAAATTTAGAATATTTTTTATCCGGTTCTAGTTATTAATATTATAGTGAACATATTGAATGCAATTCTGCAAGGAATTATGGTCTTATGGGCTAACTATGGAGTTGTGTAGGCCTAGAACAGCTTTTTTAATCAATTTTCTTTAATTAATTTTATTCTAATTTAAAAGTGGATCTGCAGTGTCAATTCTAATAGCTAATGTAGTTCAACTAGCTATCTTGTTTGCTTACATCCTAAAAACTAAAGTGTATGTTGACACTTGGCCAGGTATATTGACAAGATTAATGGCAAATAATGTAATTCTTTTTTGACCAGGTTGGTCAGTTGAGTGTTTGTATAATTGGATGCTTTATTTGAAATTGGGAATTGCCGGTCTTGGAATGGTTCTATTCGAATGGGCTTGTTTTGAAATTGCGGTAATGTCTTCAGGTACATTTGATTAACTAATTTGATAATAAGAAAATAATCCATTAAGGTTTATTGGGCAAAATGGACTTATCTATAATGTCAATTTCTCAGCAAACAGCTATCACATTTATTCTGGTAACAATCAATGATAAATAAATTTTTAAAAAAAATAGATAATTTTTAATTTAAGTTTGCGTTTGGAATAGGTAATTAAAATTTTAAATCTGTTTGTTTATGGAATTGTTTTTTAAATTGTTTTAAAAGCCACTTCGGGCAATATTAGAATTGGTCAAGTAATTTTAAAAATTTTCAAAATATATAAATTTAAATTTCTTTAATTTATCAAGCTATTAGGTGAAAATTCTGCAGATAAATCATTAAACTCTGTTAAAGTAGTCTATACAATAACAGGTACTAAAATTTTTAACTAATTATTAAGTAATAAAACTGTGTTTCCAATTAAGCTTTATGCGCTTTTTGTCTTGGTTTGATAATACTCTCATTTTCGGACTATATACCAGCTATTTTTACCAATGAACAGTAAAACTATCTTTAAATAGTTTTTTGTTTATTTATAAGAATTTAAAAGGGATTTAATAAAGCCAGTGTCAAAAGTATTAAAATTCTTGGCTTTGGTGCATTTTTTCGACGCAGTACAAGTGTGCGGAGGAGGGGTGCTGAAATCATTGGGAGCTCAGGTGTATGGAGTGATCATAGCGATAGTTGCCTATTACTTAGTGGGTCTCCCAGTTGGTCTTTACCTTATGCTCAAGACACCTATCAAGGTTGTAGGCTTTTGGATCGGAATTTTATTTGCATCTCTGATACTCTTTGTTTTCCAAATTGGATACATTTACCGGGTGGATTGGGTTGAACAAGCCAAAATAGTTAGTATAAATTTTCTTAAGCTAACCAGACTTTAATTTTCATTTTAAAGGCGAGTGAAAGATCCAACAGAGTAAATGATAAGAATCTTAAGGAGCAAGAGCAGTTTGTCGAAGGTGAAAATCTTCCAGAAGGGTCCAAAATTCAATTTAAAGATGTCAAACGAAAGATAATTAAAAAAATTTTTGTATTCTTAATTGTTTTATTTGTTTTTTTTATCTCACTGTTAACTAGAAACTTAACTCATTTTAAATATCCATTGGAAAGCAATTCCACAAATTTGACTTTAAATGGATAACATTTTATGGTCTTTCGATTAAAGTCTAATTAGAATAAAAATAAATTTTTGTCAACAGAAATTTTTGATTGATAAAAATTACCTTAAAAAGTCGTATAATTAAGGTATTCTTAAATTCTTTTTGTTGTTAAAATAAATCAAAAATTATTAAAATAAATTAAAATTTATGAAAATTTACCTTCGAGATTAATTTCATGCTGCGATACTTGATCAAATATAATTGCATAGGTTGGACTCTTTTTCAAATCATCAATCGACACTTTACCATCTTTATCTTCGTCTATTTTGTCAAAAAATTGACCACATTCTTTCTCAAGACTTTCTTAAATAGAACCCAATAAATGAGCGAATAATTAATTATAAGATTTATTACCAAATTTTTGAGAATTTTTTATGTAAGAAACTAGCTCATTTAATGTATAGCCTGGAAATTCGTTTATATCTAAAGTAGCATAATTGCGCTGAATTGGATAATTTGCTTGCAGCTCTACTTCCAATTTGCTCAATATTTTGGCAAAATCCGAAAAGCTAACAAAACCATCTTCATCTGTATCGTGATCTTTGAATATCTTCTCAAAAATTACGTCCATATTTAGTATCTATTTCAAGTTAAGATAAAATTTTATTCAAAAATAAAAAAAAATACAACAAAAATATTGAATTAAAATTTTTGAGTCATGAATAATTACATAATAATTAGGTAATTATAAAATGGCGTTAGTTTTAATTTTACGATTTGGTTGTTGCTCTAGGATACTTTTTTGTATTACATTAAAATCAAAGCCTTATAGGTAATCGAGTCTACCTTGAATAAATTAGTTTTAACTAATTAGAATGGTCGCTAAATTTTGATAAAAACTGCTTAAAAAAATCATTTATTTCTTAATTTTTAAACAAGAAGTTTTGAAAAATATAAAAATACTCTTATTCAAAAAAAAAGCTTTATTTATTTTAGACAAACAAGTTTAATAGAAATAATTAAGTAAAAAATTTTTAAACCAACTAGCTTTTAAATTTTTAAAAATACGATATTTTTTATCAAGTTATCGTTTAGTTATCTAGTGATAAAATATATACAAAAATTGATAAAAAATTCTCGTATTTTTATTTTTTTCCTATAGACAGAAAAATCTTAAAAATATTATAAATACAAATTTGAACTTTTAGATATATATTAAAATAAAAGATAATTATTCTTTAATTTTTATTCCATTTAACTTATTTATTTCAATAATTAAATACCGTAAGACAAAATTTTTCTTCATTAATCAATGTTTAGACTTAAAAAAATTCATTAAGTTTAGATTTTATTAAATATTTAAATTTAAATTTACTCGAAAATATCTTAAAATTAAGGCGTTTAGATATTCATCCAAAGTTATATTTTTATCATTGTCCATGTCGAAATTTTTTATCAAGGCATTGATGGACTGATCACTTAAATTAATGCCTTTTTCTTTCCAGTCCTGTTTGAGCTCTTCAGGAGTAATAAAACCATTGCCATCTTTATCTATACTATTAAACATTCTTTTGTATTCTTCCATTAACTCTTCCAATTTGTTAGATTTATGAACAAAATCAATAAAAACTTAAAAATTTGTTTTAATTTAAAAAAAAGTTGGACTAGATATGAAAAAATTTGCTGACCATCTTCACTAATTCCATTATTTCCGTTTAGCTCATAAGTTTCTTTTGCCTTATCAGCCTCAATTCCATATTTTTCCAATATTTTAACAAATTCGTCCAAGTCTAGAATTCTATTTCCATCTGTGTCGGCTTTGGCAAACTCATCTCTGAGTATGGCTTGATAAGAAAAAATAAACAGATTTTGGGACATTTTAGCACTAGATTTTTTTAATGATTTCAGTCATTTTTTGCTTGTTCTTATACCAATTGGTTTAAGAGCGTAATTTTGAAATAATTCTCTTTTCATAGTTGATTGACTCTTGTGACGTCAACTATTAGCATGTATAATTAACAATTAAAAGACACCTATTTATAAAGTTTATTCCAAGTTTATTAAACATTTTAAATAATTTTATTATTAATAAATTTTCTTTATTTTTTCAATTTTGCTGAGTTGATTAATTAAAAAATAGATGATTTAAGCAATCTTTTATTAAGTTTGATTGATTTTTCAACAATATTTTCAAAATGAGAGTATTTTTTATCTTTTTGTTAAAATGTAAATTTTCAGCATTTATTTTACTAACTAGCTTATTTGGTAAAAAATACATATGAGCTTGCTAATTAAAAGATAAACTTTTGACCAATTTTTATTTTTTTTATTGACTAAATTAAATTTATTTATGATTTGATAAAATTTACATAATTGTAAAGGAAATTTTTTAAAAATTAAACCTGCTTGATGCCATTTGAGCTTCTTTGGTCATTTGGCTCCCCACCAAGCTCAATTTTTTTCACATCACCAATAGAAGCATCATATTTTTGCTTAAAGTTATATCGCCTATAAAATAGATTTAAATAATAAAATGTAAAACTAGCTATCAAAGTTCCAAGTAAACTTCCGGCCAGTACGTCTGTAGGATGGTGTTTGTTATCAGTCACACGAGATAATGCTACATACCAGGCAGTAGTAAACATTACAAATTGGAAAAACTGTGGAACAAATCCTAAATTGCGCCTATTCCAGAACTTATGCACATACAGTATCAAAAATACCATTGCATAAAAAGAAGATGACGAATGACCAGATGGAAAAGATTTTCTTGACTCGTTTATTTTGTTCAGATCGGTCTCTGAGCATTTAAAATGTACGTCTGGAATTAAAAATGTTCTTCCAGTCACTTGGGTATTGCAAAACTCTTTGTATGGATTCACCAATGGTTTGCATACGGACAAAAAATTTGGTCTCAATCTGCCTAAAGTTTTTTTTCCAATCAAAGTGATGATCAAGTTGGATAGCAGTCCGAATGAATAAGCAGCAAAATTTATCAACAAATTGCCAAATTGTTCATTTAGATTAATTATTCTATTCTTATTAACTATTATTTTGTATTTGTTATGCAATGATAATTTGGAATGCTTGAATTTCATGTAAGCAGTGCGCAAGATTTCTGTTATTACCATGAACAAAAATGGAACTGGCAGAATGAGTACTATCAGCACCGAATTGCTCACTGTTGAGTCCTTGTACTCCATGTTAATGCTGTAGTCGTCGCAGTAGAAGCCCGTTTGGAAAGGATCCACCAAATACTTGAATAGAATAAATGCCACAAACATGACAACCAGTAGGACAATGTCATACAGAATCTTGTTCAAGTGTATCGGGTCCATGTCTAACAGCTATCTGTATAACAAAAAATTCAATCTAAATTTTTAAGATTCAAATTCATAGAAATAAAATAATTATAATAAATTCTTAACTTCAATAAAAAAAAAATAATTATGTAGAATTTCATTAAATAATTTGATTGTTTTTTTTGGGTTTTTATACTTTTTTAGATAAAAATCAAAGAAAATATTTACGAAATTTTATTATTGTTTACAGGTACAATAGATGTATCTAATTTGAGATTAAATTATAGTACCAGGCAAAAAAAAACATTCTCAACTAAATTAAAAATATTAATATTGTAGCTATCGAAACTTTCTAATTATTAATTTAAAATTAATAATTTAACTTTTAGATATTATTGTTGATTTAAATTTACATATTTTAATTGAAGATAAAATTTAGTTTAAAATTTAAAATTTAACTCATACTTTTAAAATCACGAAATGTCATTGAAGTGTAAATTTTGTGAATACTTAAAATTATCAAAGAGCTTACAATTATCAAATTTTTTAAATATAATAATTTAAAACTATTTTATTATTTTATTTTAAAATTAGCCAATAAAAAATTTTTCAAATTTAAATTTTATCAAAAAAAAGCATATATAGATTTTTTGTCTTAGATTTTATTATATCCCAGTCTAAAGATTTAAAACTGATGCATATGGTTATAATTTGGCGCAATTGAGTCACTCACTTTCTCATGTTTTCGAATGTTGTTTAAAATAAATGTAAAACCACATCTTCTAAAACAAATCCTCACAGCTTCCCTGAATAAAAAAAATTTGTCTCATTAGAATTTCATTTGACCATAGATAACCAAATAAAAAAAGATGCTTTCTTATCCTTCACCAAGCTTCAGCCAAAATTTTTACTCACCTGACTCTTATGGCAAGGGTACTAGCGTTTCTTTTGACACCATTGCCACCAACCAAGAAGACACTTTTGACCAATTTTTCGGATTTAAAGAGAATTTTTTTGAAAATTTCCTCATTGAATACAACCATGGTAAACTTGAGGCTATTGGATGATACCATTTTAAAAATTATTTTCTTTAAATAGATAGAGAATTTGAGAGAGAATGTAATTTAGACAGAAATTTGCACTATTGCACCTCGGCAGATGAAAACTCCATCTGCGCTGCATCAAATTTTGGAGAAAGTGAAATCAGCCACATGAGTTCGAACGGCACAGAATCAAAATATCCATTGGAAAAGAAAATTTTTTTCAATCATGAAGATTTAAAAAAGACGCCAATTAAGCAGAGTATAATCAGTGAGAACTATTACTACAGTCAAGCTTCATTGAGCGATTTTCTGGACGATGACAGAACCATTATTGACTCGCAAGACGAGCAAGCTAGTTTAAATAGTCCAGTTTTTACCAAAATTGATCTAAAACTGCCAGCTTCCAAGCCACCTTTAAAGTTGAAGCTGAAAAGAAAAATTTCCAAAGAAAATGTAACACTAAGAAAAAACTACAGATACTCGAACCGCCATCGGTTCAAACAATCCCAAGTAAATTTAAAAAATTAGTTTTTTATTAAATTAAGATTAATTTTTTTCAGATTGACTTTCTTGAGAAGGAATTTCAGATGGAACAATATCCAAATGGTGTGCAGATAGACCGTATTTCAAATGAGCTAGGTGTTAGCTTTCATACAGTTACGGTATGGTTTCAGAATAGAAGAGCACGTTTTAAAAAATCTTATGATAAAAAAAACCAATCCTAATAAGTTTAAGTTTTATTTTTTTTGAAAATAATTTTTAATTTAAAAAAAAAAACTCCAAAAAATATCTAAAACTTTGTAAATATTAATATTAGGATAAAAAGCTAGTTAAATCATTTATTAATTAGAAAATTTTTTTGTTAATTTTAATTATTAATAGAATTAATATTTAAGCGTTATATGTCCCTTTTTTTTTGGTGCATTCTGGTCCCAGTTTTCTGTAATTCTAAAGGTATTTTTTAACTTCATGGCCAAATTATATTTAAAATAAACTTTGATTATTCACAATTTGAACAAAATAAACTATGATTTATAAAATAAAGTAATTATTTTCAATCTTATTGAAAAAAAAACAATTAATTTTAATTTTAGTGCATTTCCTGGCTCTGATTTTCCTAAAGCTTCCATGTATATTGTTTCTTCAATCAATTTAACAAATTAACGGAGCTTTTATTATGAGTTAAATTTTGGCATTCGAAAGCCATTTGTAAAATTTTAATTTTTTAATTATGATCAATTTAACCAGCTAGTCTAATTAAGTCTTGATCATGTGATTTTTTTAGCTTTTTTAAATCTAATTCAATAATTCTAATTTAATTTAAAGTTTAATTGAAAAAATTTTCTCATAATATAATTTTATAATAATTAATAATATTTGATTATATCTGATACGTAAATAGCTTATCACTCATGAGATTGTCTAAGCACATGCTGAAAGTTGTTTACTTAGTACCAAGTAGCTTAAGAATCTAAGAAAAGATGTTTAAGAAATGAAAATTTAAAAGTGTATATAAAATAGTATTAATTTTTTTTTGAACATTTATCTTAATTTTCTTTTAGATAAAAATCGATATTTTAACATTCAAGCACTAAGTCGATTTTCTCTTTGTTTTTCAAGTCTATATATTTTACTTTTCAATTACCAAACCAAGAACTTTGATATTAAAGATTAATATATGCATATTTTTCTTTTAAATGAAACTTTTCCTTAATTAACAAGCATTAAGATTTAATAATGTTATAATAAATCAAAAAATTTAGAAATGTTTAGTTAAATCAATTGTGTTCAAATTAATTTAACAAGCCATGTCTAATAATACATTAATACAGCATGATTTATGTGACTCAATGTACAAAATTTACCACATTTATGTAGAAAAATTACTCAACTCAATTGGCTTGACCTTCAACATATTGAACATATTGGTGTTTGCCAAACTAATAGCCAACAAGAATGCCAAAAGTGACATGTTCAAGTATTTGATGATAAAATCCATATTCGATGCCTACTACAATTTTCGTAATCTAGTCTACATAATCTACGATTGTATTGATTGTTCAATAAATGAACACCAATTTTTCCTCATATTTTTGTGGATATTTGTAATTTACTTTGGCTTTGTGGTCCAATTGCTGTCCATTTGTTGTGAAATAGGAGCCAATTATGACCGCTATCAACATATATCTAACAAACTCAAGATATTCAAGCGTACTTCCTACAAGTTTAATTTATCTATAGGCTTTGCTTTTAGTCTTATATTTTATTTGAATAAAATTTTTGAAAGAACTTTAAAAATGCGTCAAACTGGTTCCAACTCGACCAAAGACGAGTATGTATTGATATATAACTCGTTGGGCAGCTCCGAACTAGCGCTTAAAATTGATTTTTTTCAAAGTTTTATTAAGAATGGAATATGTGTTGTTATTATTTTAATTTTAAATATTCTATCATTAATAAGTATCAAAAAATCTATGGATAACAAGAGGAGAATGATAGATCGATGCAAAAATAGAAGTCATAATTTGACTCTAAAGCGGAATAAATCCATTGCCAAGCTAAGAGTTGTCAAAACTGAGCTTAATGTTACCCTTATGGTGTTGACAACTGGACTTCTTACCGTAATAGGACACGGCTTTATGTTTGTTTATAATTTACCATTTATGATAGCATATGCCAATTTTTGTTTATACTCGATAACAAATTTTCTATTTTATCTATCTATTACATTTAATTTTGTCATTTATTTTTTATTTTATAAAAATTTTCGAATTACTTTCAAAAGTATGCTACTAAAATAAACAAGAAAATAATTTTTAAAATTTTTGTTTTTAAATTTAGACTAATTCGGAATTAGATTTATTAGTTAAGTTCAAATTATCATCCAAGAGCAGCTGTCCCTATCAAATAGTGGTTATATAAATCACGATCCAATCTTTCACATTGAGAAACAACAAGAGTTATCAATGTGCTGATTATTGAGCTAAGATAACATAAAATTAATTACATTTCGTGTTAGATATATTAAATTTCCAAGTGATATATTTTTTTGAAATTTGATCTAAATAATAAAACGTGCTTTTAAGCAAATGTTTACAGTTATTATGTTTTTAATGGAATATTATTTAATTTTAGAGATTTATTCATTTTAAAAACCTATCTAAATTAGCCTTTTAAAATATCATTTTAAGCTTAACTCTAGCCTTACTCTGAAGTTGCATAATATATCTTTTATTAGAAATTTTAAAAATACATTTAGAAAAGTTTTCATTTGTTTTTATTTTTTATAAGTAATTTAGCCAAAGATTAATTAATGTAAATTTTTACTACTTTAGATACCTTAAAATATAAATGTATTTATATGATAAATTAATATTGATCTATTTAATTTGAGTTAATCTGGTATTTGAAAATAGCCTAGTGAAAATAATTTTATGAAAATTAGATAAAAAATGCATATTTTAATAAAATATTAAAAATAAATCTGATAATTAATTAAGAGAATAAAAGTTTAAGATTAGTTAATTTATTATTTAATTAAGCATTTTAATTTTTTGACATTTTTTTCTATTAAAAAATATGAATTTAATCATTAATTATTATGAACCTATTGCAAAAATAATTATGAATAAAAAAATGTCTTATTTTTTAATTAGAAAAAATATTGAAAAATTTTTGAATAAATAAATTTTTCAAAATTCATTTCAATAATCGATATTAAGTAATATAAAAAATAGAAAAAAAATAAAATTGAATTTTAAATTAAAGAAAGCTTGGAATGACCATCTATCAAGCAATTCAATGGCCATGTTTTACTTAATATATTAAATAAACAGTGCTTTTTTTAAAGAACTTTGAGATTATTTGTTTCTGTTTTTAAATATCTTTTATCGTTATATCATATTCAAATAAACCATTTTAAATTTAATTAATAATTTTATTAATTTGATAAATATGAACAAATATGATAACCATTAGTAAATTCATTATTAATTTGATAAGAAATGACAAAGTTTTCAATCTGTTAAGTCAAATGTTAATTATGGAGTTTTTATATTATATCATTTTTAGCCAATCATTATCAAATTAATTGGAATTGGACTTAAAGATTGACCAGATTCAATAATTTTAATTTTAATTTTGATTCTGATTAAATTTTTATTTAAAATTTAATTAATCAATAATTGACTTAGAATTAAAAAATCTAAAAAAAAACATTTTGTATTATAAAAATTATATCAGTTGATAAAAATTGAGAATTAAATGTTTATTTATTTAATATATTTTAGGTATGCTCCCATGGTTCGTCCGAAAAAGCTTACACCTTCGTTTAAAATGAATTTTTTCAAAAATTTTATCTAGTAAAAAATTAATCAAGAATATTTGAAGAAGCTTTACATCTATTGAATATTTAAAGAAGTTTGAATGAATTAAAATTTTAAAATGAATGAAAAAATAGTCTAATATCAAAATTATTAGGATTTCTATTATCAAGATTATGGCAATCAATATTTGATATAGTGTTTAAAGTATTTTGATAAGTTTTAAAATTAATTGCACAAGTTCAATTAATTTGAAATTAAACTTTATTTAAACTTAATGAAATAATTTTGAAAGACTATTTTTTGGTACTTGACTTATTCCATATCTTTCTGAATTAATTCAGCATACGATTCCTTTCAACTTCCTTATTTATGAAAGTTCAGTCATCAAATTATTTCTTCTTAGTTAAGAAGAGGTACCACAAGAGATAGATCCAAAATTTTTAGACATCAGACTGGATCCAAAACTTGCCTACACAGCACATCTACAGGACGTCATAAACAAACAAGCGTCGAAATGAATCTAATTCGCAAAATTAAAAGCTTTAAATGGAGTTCATCCCTAAGAATCAATTTGACCATCTATAAGACTTTAATCCGCTTGTTGTTTGACTACTGTTTCATTATTTTAAATTCGAAAACTGAAAAATTATAACTTAAATTACAAAAAATCCAAAACAGGATTCTGAGAGTTATAAGAATTTTTTCCTCTTGAAACAAAAATTGATACTATGCATAGAATCGAAAAAAATTGAGGACAGATCAGACCAACTATTCATTAAATTTTTGAAAACGAAAGCCCAACATGAACTAATCGCAAAATAAATCCACGACTACCTGTCTAAAAGACCTAATGAATCACTACAAAAATTCAGAACAGTTTTTGATAAGCTTCATTGATAAATTGCAAAAATATTCCTAATAGGCCGGCTGAAAAGAAGGCAATACGCCGTTCGGAGCTGCCAACAGGAACTGTTTCCTCTAGATTATATTTTTAATTAAAAATTAACTATTTCTTCAATTCATTCAAAAGATCTGACACAAATTACCGTATTTTCTTGAATATAAGTAACCACATATAATGTTTAAAAGAAAATTTATGAATCATGTTCTTCAATCATCCAGCAGTTTTATAAAATGTAAAACATGCATTTTTCTTGTCTCTAATAGAAGAAAAAAGGTGAAGTTTTTCTTTTATTTGAGTCACATTTTTTGAATGAAAAACTTTCGAATAGAAGAAGATCTTTGATGGCCCAACTTTCTTATATTCGAAGAAGCATTATTTTATCAACTTTTCTTACTTTTTTTACATTTTTTTACTATATAAATCTTGTATAATAAATCGGTTTAAACTAAAGTGAAATTTTCACAGATGAACCTTGAGGACTTAACTAAAGTCTATTTTTAATAAATAAATAAATAAATAAATAACAAATGACTATAAAAGGATTATTTATTAGTGCTATTTTTTATTTATAGTCCTTTCAGATGAAAATAAATAGTTCTTAGGTTTTTATTAATAAATAGAGAATTTAATTTCAGTTTTTTTCTAATTATTTAAAATTATTATCATGTGACTGAAAGGAAGAACGAAGTTTCTTGTCCAACTTGCCAAGGTTCTCCCTAAATTAATTGTTCAAAATAAAGAATTACATTTTAAGAATTTTATTAAATAAAAATGAGCTATATTCGGCTAATAAAAAGAATAAGCAGGTATAAAAAGACTCATATCACAAAAACGGCGTTATATATTATATATTCCCATAGCCAAATCAATTTGCCTTGATACGATTTATAAACTTATGAATAAATTGGAGCAAAAGATAAATTTGAGAGCTATCAAATAGAATGAAAAAGACTGTTTTTTTTGGTAAAATATTTTGAAAATATGTCACAAAATCATACTCTTTCATTTAAACTAAAATACTAGTTTAAAGGTAATAATTGCTGTAAATTTTTTTCCAATTAAAATTATTGATTGAAATATTTGAGTCGCTATTTTGACTCATTAGGAGAATAGCATGATGGGCTCAAATTAGAGCGCTGAACTATTTTGATTGACAATAATAAAAATTCAAAAAGAGAAGAAAAAAGTAAGCTTCAATTAGACTAATTAATATTGATAAAAAATCACCTATACAGTCAAATATTTGCCCAAACAATGTCAAGTGAAAAAAGTCAAATCGGAAATGTATAATTAAGGAAAAAATTAAAACTTATTCTCAGCAAAACCACCACCCATTTTCATCAGTGACAGACAGCACTCAAACCACCAACAACAAACAAACAATCCAAGCTCTTATTTACATTTAACAAGACAATAATTAAAATTCCCTAATACTCACAGGTATTAGACCGAGTACAAAAAGAACTAATCCGAGCACTAAGCCCCATTTAGAACACTGGTGACAAATAGCCAAGTGCTTATCTGCCAATTAATCAATTTAGTGACAAAAACTTTGCCTATAAAGAGGCTCACTGTCATCCAGACTAGAACAGATAATTGTACACACTAGCACAGCTAGTGGCTAATAGTGGCCACACAACCACTGACAATCAAAGTCGTATTGTACACCTAATTAAATAGGTGCCGGCCACTTTGATTATCTAAATAATTATAGTTATTCATTTAGGCCTAAAATAGAATAAATTTCCTAGTCAAATGGCCACTTTCAGCTCCTATTTGAAAGCGGTTCACCATTTGAACACGAATTATTACAGCATTTATTACTAGCACTCGCACAGACTGCCAAATAAAAGTAAAGTTCAGCTAGTCGGCACTTCAGTCACGTGCACTAAGTATTTTATGATAATAATAAATCACCTCAGACTGTCTGAGATAGGATGCATAACTTAGCTTTAGGTATAAAAGTTTACCACTGTATTGTGTACTAGTTCTAGTTTGTAAAATACTGATAATTATCTTGTTTATAGACTCATACATAGACTAGGTGATGTTGATCTGTTAGATAATTGCTGTAACTAGCCGTGAATCCGAGTTGGATCATGTTACAAAATTACAAAATTACTCGAAAATATTCTGTCTGTACACTTATTAATTAATTATTTACTTGTTTAGATAGATATATAGATATATAAATAGAATGCAATTGAATGACTTGAATATGAGCGAAATAATTAGTTTATGCAAATCAGAGATTGTAAGTATTTTCTTTTTTGTTATTTCTATTATTATTAGAAAAAATATTTCCGTTCTGGAGATAAATTCCAGTCCGGATTGAGCCAAATATTGTCATGAGTTGAGCTGACTGTGGCCAATAGGAAAAATCTTAATTAATGTGGCTAATAAAAGCCAATCAGTGAGCTCAACTCATTAGCTTATTTAAGCCAGTTGGAAATTATTTTACAGTTAATTTTTAATTTTTTTCTTTCTGAAGAGTAAATTGGCAAATACAAAAGAAAATTGTATCAAATTGTACCACTTGTTGCAGCAAATAAGACCAGAAGAAGTGTCAGAAATGGAACAGCCGAGAAAGTTTAGATTTGTGAGCGACAGAGAGTTCAAGGTTGATCATGAAGAACTGATGACCATGATAAACCAGAGCAATTTGTTTTTGTACAACTCGGAAGACGAGTCGAGCGACTCGACCAAGTCGATGAAGAGGTCCCAGGCGACCATCAACCTGTTGAAGGAAGAGAACGACACAGTGTTGTCAAGTGCTGAGGAGCATCAAATAACATGCATTAGAGTGGATGGTGATTTGAGGCAAATGAAGCCAAAGTCGACCTCGTCGACCACCTCACTTCTCAATTTGAACAAAGACCAATCGGTTACATTCAATGTAAATGTAGCCAGTACCCCAAAAAAAGTCTTTCAGCGAACTTCAACAATTAGAAAAGCTATACGCAAACAACCCCTAACTAGTACACTTATCAAACACGAGACCAAAAAAATTCCTCCACCGCTGCTCTCTTCTTCGATTGTGCCCGATGTTAAAGTGATGAAGCGAGCTCGATCGAGCTCGATTAGAAAAGAGAAAAAGAGCAAAATTCAAAAAATGGCCAAGCATGAGTGTAAACGATGCGAGAAGAGAAACAATAGAAACAAGTACTCTGTCAAGTTTTGCCCGTACATGAAAACTAAAGATATAGATAGAATTAGAGTCGAGTGCTTAGATAGATTGGGATACGAGAACACTCTCAAGTCTTGTACTAAGTCCAATTGTTTCGGCTATGGGGAATATAATGTGTGGTTTTTGTAATATGAGTCTCTTTTTTTTTATTTTTTTTTTCATTTTATTAACCGATTGTACCTGATTTTTTATTTAATAAAATTTTAAAATTTTAACCTTAAAATAATCTGATTCAAGTCTTGATGATTCTCTACTTATTTTAAAACCAGTTTAAACACAAAAAAAACGTACAACTTCATCTATTTATCTTGTACATGATACTACAGCTTCATCATTTATCAAGTAGCCTCTTCAAGTTTCAAAACAAATCTACTAAAGCTACAAAATAAAATTTTAAGATTGGTGAAATATTTTCCACTAAAAACATCAATTTTACATATGCATCAGAGTTTGAATCTAAATCTGGTAAAGGATAGAATGAACAAAATTTTCACCATATACTGCCTAAAACAGAAAATTCCATCTTTTTTAATTAGATAATTTACTAGATAATAGCGACTAATTTAACTTTCTTTACTCTTTTGTTTAGAATTTATTGTAAATTTTTTATTTTCATTTTTAATTGTCGACTCAATGTCACAAAACATGCAGGCTTAAAAGAGAGTTTTCACCGCTCTAATAAGCCTGTGGGAGTAACTTCCTTCTTAAATAAATTAAAAGTGTACCTGATACAAGTTAAATACAAGAAAAATTATTGTTTTTAGCTCAAATTAGCTTATAAAGATGGTCAATAAGACTTTGAATCTCACTTTTTTTACTATATTTTACTTTCAACCAAGAGGTTATTTTTGATTTTTGAAAAAAATAAATAAATATGAGACATTTTATCTGAATTAAAATTAAAATTGTTAAAAAAAATAGCAAAATTTTTGACCAATATTTAAGGATCATGAAAAGTCAAAAATTAAATACTAATCTGAGAGGGGATTGAACTGCCCAAGTCAGCCCAAACTTTCTATAGAATAATAAAAAGATCATGATCAAAAATTTGATTATCACTTGGTAAAAGTTTTAAAAATAATCATTCTAAATGCTTTAATAAAATTCAACAAAATCTTTTTGGTTTTAATTTGTATTATTTTTTTTGTATTAATGAAAATTGAAATTAAAAGTGACACAAAAAATTTTACAATTTCAAAGTTCAATCTATTTATTAAATTTCTTTTTCATTCAAAGTAAAAAAGATTATCTATTGGTATGGTGAAGTACCATATAGAATTAATTTGCCTTTAAAGCAATTTAAGTTTTCCTATTTAAATTAATATTATTTTTTTTTCATTTAATTTTAAATCGATTTATTTCAATCAAAACCAATCAGACAGAATTATCTTTAATATTCTAATTTAAGATAAAAATTATATTAGGCATATAAAATTAAATTTTTGACATATGAGCATTGAAAAGCTCAAGGGCGATAAGCAAAATTAATTCACGTTCAAAGTAAAAAAGATTTATTTTTTAGAATTAAATTAATTAAAAAATAAAAGCGAAAAGCATTTGATATTTTAATATAAGGTAGTTTAATGAAGATAAATGAGGCCGCCAATTTACGTAATTTTAATATTTCATCTAAATTTAGACTCTCATAGAGCACTTACACTAAAATTTTCATGCATTCTGACTTTTGAACAAGTCGCATTAAGAGATTAAGGTATTAAAACGGACCGTGAACCGTTTTTGTTTTATATTCAAGCTTATTTATTTCCACTTATTGATTTCTTAATGAAGTTAGATCAATAATTTCAAGCAGAATGCAAATTAGGCAAAGAAAATAGCTTTAAGCTAGCAACAAGTAGAAAAAAGATCTGCTTGGCCGGCTCGCTCTCTTTATTCCAAAACTATTTCCGCCTAGATATAATTCACAATTAATTATCTATTCATTTAGATGCGAATGAGTGAAAAATATGTGTCGAAAGGTTGGAATTTTTCAAGTCAAGTTAAGTGAGGAGAAATTAAAATTCAATTAAAACTTATCATTGAACAAAAAGGAAATGGATTAGAGTCAACTGGTGCCGTGTTTGGGCGGAAGCTGTCGTGATAAATAACACACAAAGACCCAAACGCCGACTCAGCTTTTTATTCGACTTTTTTTCTTTTGATTGAGAAAATAAATATTTCTAAAACTGAAAATTTCTTTTAATTATTTTGAAATATTAAAACAATTAAATTCGGTGATTGATCTACACCGGTTGTAATTAATTTAGTTTTTAACTGCTTGATACTTATTTCAAAATTCAATCAACTTAACAAGTGAACTATAGGTGGGAATGTGAACAACTGATTGCCAAACAACAAGACGATACGGTTTGAACTTCAAGTATGTGCCGTCCCAAACAATCTAATCTAGAGGAAAAAAATTAAAAATTTATCTATATATTCCCAATGGTGTGATTTAATTAATTCCAACTCAACGTGATTTTAGTCAAGTGTTTGGAACACGGTTCTAAATATTTCAAGATAAATATCTTTACTAAATGGAATCATGTGTCTTACCAACACACGTACCACTTGAATTGAGCATTAAATTCTTCTATCCTCAAGACAATACATTTAAGCTATTAGAAATATGTACTTTTTGTCTATTAATTATTGATATGGCAATAATTGTTCAAAGCTTTTTGACATGGACATTTAGCCATCCCAAGCCAAGCTAAATACACCACTTAAACTAGCGATTCCATTAATGTTTGACTACAGCTTGGTCATTTATCAAGTTCTCCTTTCCTAAGTTATCTTTGAAGTAAAATAAATATATCAAGTTGCCTCTTCAAGTTTCAAACCAAAGCTACAGAACTTAAATTTGAATCTGACAGAATAGATAAACAAACATTTTACCAATTATTTAATATTACAGATTTTTTAATTAGAGATTTAATTAGATAACCCAAGCTTCTTAAACTCTTTGACTTTACACTATATTGTAAATGTATATGTATATTTTTTGACACAGTGAAGAATTATATACTAAGACTAATATAAAATATTTAAATAATCCTTTTAAAATATTTGAAAAAAGATTAAAACTTTATTTTCCATGTTTTTACCAGCTTAATGACACAACATTTCAATATATTTTTAATACTAAGAAATTCAATACAAAAAATTTAAAATCTCTTATCATTTATTGAAAATTTAGACTAAATTAAAATCTTTACAAAAACGTTTTCAACATATTACCATTGCATAATTTACCACAAATTATGTTTCAAAATTGACCAAACAAAAATAAAGAATTCACAACTTAGTCCACCATAAACTTCTGAATCCTTGAATAATATTTTTATTTTAATTTTTCTCCTTTAAAACTTTTGGTACAGTTTCATTTGGAAATCTCTTTTCCAAATGTCGATTTCAATTAATTTTAAAAAATGGATATTTTTTTGTTTTTTTGCTATCAATGGTGTCAAAGTTTCCAAATTAAACATTTTAATGAGATTAATTTATTTTACTAAGATAAAAGATCAAATTTTGAATAAAATTTTTTTAAGTTTTTTAATTGTAATTCAATAGTTTTCAAAAAAATTAAAATCAATTAAAAAAACTGATTTCAATTAGATTCAGTCATAAATTTAAAATTAAGAAACCTCAACCGATTGAAAATTTGATAATTTATAAATGATAATTCAAGTTTCATATTTCACTAAATTTTTGTCATATCTATTAAAAATTCGTGATAAAAAACCCCATGACGTTAACACCACGGAAATTTTGATTTTTACAATTAATAAGATTTTATCTTCTCTTTGTAAATACATGAAATATTTTTCACCTTTTCTTTACTTATAGATCCGGAATATAATTACAAATTTCTAAAAATCATTTATAGAGCTTTAGTAAAGCTCCAAACAGATATACAAAAAAATATCAAGAGTTGCTCTTATTTTAAATTTAAATTTAAATTTTTCTATTTGATATTTTAATATTATTTTAAATAAAACTATTTTTAATTTTTGATTAAAATCGTTCAAATTTTACTTAATTGTGCAATTGAGTATTTTGTTAACTATAAAGTTAAGTATCAAGTTTCGTATGATCAATGATAATTAAATAAATTCAAAATTTACTTCCTGATACGTTTATTTGATGTTATCGTTATTTAATTTGATGCCGATTATTTTTATTATTATAAAAAAAAATTAAAAAAATTAGTTACGCTAATTTTATACTTATTTTAGATTTCCGAATTTAACAAATTTTAAACTTTGTTTTTATTATTTTGAATAAATATAAGATAGAGTTTTTCTATGGTATAATTTATTATCAATTGAAATTTTTCTTAGTATAAAAAAAAGAAATTTTAAATTGTGAAAAGTTAAAGCAGTTAAATATCTATAGAATATAGAGGTTAACTAGAGAAATAAATCAACTTATTAAATATAATTATGACACTGTTGATAAAAGTAAATTTTTCTGCAAAAAATTAGAATGTTTTTTTTTATTTAGATATATAACAAAATATCTAAAATTTCAAAAGTTTATGTAAATTTATAAAATTGCATAATAGTTTTTAAAAATGCGTGCCAATATTCAGTTAATGGAAAAAACTACCTAAAAAAGTTAGTTAATTGAAGGTAGGGTAAAAAAATTAAAAAAAAATTTTATAAATGAAAATTGATATGTTTGCATTTAATTATAGACAAAAGTGTTCTGACATGGTGGGATCAAGCTTAGCTTTTTAAATAAGATAAATAAAGATTTATTTATTTTTTTTAATACTTTCAATTATAATAAATAATTATGAAAATTTTTTTAAAAATTTTGAAATTTTTCTACCTTTATACAAACAAAGTCATCTCATTTAAGGCTATTTAAAAATTATAAATTAAATCGTATTAGGTTTATACTCTTAAAAAATTTTATACCCTTGATTTGAAATTTTTCTATTATTATCTATACACTATAATTTAATTTTATCATTAGATTTTGGCCAAAGGCAGCTATTTAATAAGCTGAAATATATATATTTCGCTATAGTTGCTAGGCAATATTCACCAAGAAGCTACCAAATTTGTTCACCAAAAAAATATTGGATTAACATTTTTGCGTGTCGAGTTAAAATGAATCATCCGCGACACCTATCAGTGATTAAAGAATTTGAAAACGAGGATTTACCTGATATAGATATTATGGGTGACAATGGAAGTCTACTCGAGATACCACAGGAAGCAACTAAAGACACACAACTAAAGAGAAAAAATTGTAACAAAAAATTCCTAGGAATTTGTATAGCCATTTCTTCGGCCTTTTTTCTCTCATTATCCAACATTTACATTCGAAAAGCAGTAATGCTGAATGGCAGCGAACAAGCCGCGTTCAGATACCTGCTTCAATTGGTAGCTATGCTTATCATAATTTTTAGAAATAAAATTAATCCATTTGGCAAAAAAGACGACAGAATAAGACTCATATTGCGTGGTATTTTTGGCATGTGTGCATTAATTTCGCTTCATTTTTCGGTAAAATTCATTGATCCTTCGGACAGTGCTGCTTTGTTACATTCAAAAATAGTCCTAGTTTCCATATTATCAAGAATTTTTTTAAAAGAAAAGCTCAACTTAGCTCATATAATATCAATTTTTCTCACAATAATTGGCGTTTTGTTGGTCTCTCAACCATCTTTCCTGAAAAAATTTGCTTACTCAAGCTTCAACTGGACAATTATAGGCTCAACAAACTCGACTATTGAAGAGGATAATTCTGGGTATAGACCAGCGATTGGCATATCTTTTGGTCTAATGGCAGCTTTTTTTTCCTCAATATTACCATTGTTTCTAAAAAATTTATCCAACCGGAAAGTGCACTACTCGGTGTCAGTAATTTATGCAAGCTATTTTGGTATCCCGTTCAGCTTACTACTGAGCTTAGTCCTTTTTCTAAGTAATCTAGAGAATAGGAAATTTGATGAGTTTGACAATTCATCAGTAATAGCATGGCAACTGTTCTATTCATTTATTTCAGCAAGCAGTGGTGTACTTTCTCAGACCATGATGAATATATCCCTTAAGTACGAAGATGCTTCCAAAGTAACCTTGCTCAGATCGACAGATCTGCTTCACACCTTTGTCCTGCAGCATTTTTTTCTTGGTATAGATTCAAATTTGTTTAGTATAATTGGTGCATCTTTGATTTTTCTATCAACTGTATTGGTTCTTGTATTTAAAATTTTGGAAAAGTCTGCCAGCAAAGAAACCCAAAAGAGTGAGGACAGTTTTTTAAAAAAGATTTTGCTTTTTAAAATGTAAATTTTTTTTTTCAAAACTATCAAATAATTAAATAAAAGAATAAATAAGTTTTATTATCAAAAATAATATTTTTTTTACATTCGTATTTATTTTATTGACCAAAATTCGTAAAAATGTAAAAAACCGAAAAAACATCCATGCTCTGGATGCCAAAGATTTATGTCATAAGATCTATAAAAATATTCTTGTTTTGTGTCCTCTTTGGTAAATAAATTCTCTCAATTATGGTAACAATATAAAAAAAAATACTCCAAATATTTGAACAAAAAGCTCAAAATTAGGCCTAGAATTTCAGCTGGATCTTGATATAAGAGCAAGAAAATATCATTTGACATTTGTCAACAAGTTTTTTTTTTATTTTTTTTTTTTAATAACATTTTTTTAAATAAATTTTTAAAAAATTCAATAATTTACATAAATTTCGACGAAAATGTTTGTTTTTCTATTTCTAAATTTAAGACATTTTTAGTATAAGTTTAGTAAAATAGAGAGAAATAGACTTGGTCTGTACCAGGACATTTCTCTGCCGTTAATTGAAGTCTTACCTTCACTTGATTTGTCGAGTTCCTAAACGTTGGGATACCGGATGATGTTTTAAAAGTCGGAATTTGAGACGGTGGTTTGATAAAACTCCTTAAAAAAAGTTTATTTTTAGATATCCATTTGTCTTTTAAAAGTATAAAATTAAAAAAACCAAAGCAAAATTTTTAGGGGAAATAATTTAAATTTTTTATCATTTGTTTTTTTTAGAATTATTTTGTTTTTAAGGGAATAAAACAAGTTTATTATCTTATCATGAATAATTTAAAAAATTCAAATAAGCATTTACTGATAAATATTTTTTCCTAATATTTAGTTGTCTTTTTCAGTTATTTATTGATATTTCATTTTAAATGATGATATTAATAATAATGATTAATTTAATTTTCAATAAATGAGGGGGAAAATATTTTAAAAAGTGGTGGGCTTGACTGAATTAAACCCTAACCCCATTCCAAAATAAAAATAAACTTTTTTAAAAGCTTTTGGTTTGCGCCATAATTCAAAATTTAACTAAAGAAATTTGAATTGGTGAAGAAGTGTGAAAAATGTGAAAATTTTAGCTTATCTTTGAATAATTAAAATTGACCAAAAAAAAAGAATTACTTTGGTGCATTTTCCGATGCACTTTTGTACTGAAATACATTGCTTGTCTTGGTAATGGAGGCAGAAACAGTGGGAGGCTTTAAACGTGAAGCTGCAACATTTTGGTTCATAGTGCCTAAGGTGTTTGTCTTATTAGCCATCGATTTGGCTTGATTGGTATTGGGTGATTTTTTATTTTCTTTGAGTGAAGATGAAGAGCATGTTGAGGCTGAGGACGACGTACTGGTCGAACTCAGCCGATTCAAATTAGCATTTTGACTAGAATTAGAACCAGGTGCTTTGTTCGAGTTGTTGGTGCTCAACACTGCACTCGGTCTTTGAATTTGACCTGGACTCTTGAGCGGAGAAACAACAGATTTGGAAACTAAGGGCACTTTAGAAATACCAGTCTTTGGTTTGGTTAAATCAGCGCTTTGGCTTATCATTGGCTGCATTTGTTTACTTCCTGCTATATTAGGTCGCTTTATTTCCGGCTTAGTCTGGGACAAACTAATGACCGGTTTGGCCGTGAGACCAGAATTGATCAGCTTTGACTTGGAGTATATTGAGCTTGGACGTGTGTTTTGATTAATTGATGAGATACGACGTACTTGAACTGGCTTTGCCTGCACGCCACTCGACTCGGTCAAGTCCTTGGTCTTGTTCAAAGCTTTGGCAGCTGGTTTTAGATTCCGAGTTCGGTTCAGTTCTTCCTGAGAATCGGTGATTATGTCTTTGGTTTTGTTCAAGTCGTCTTTGCTTTCATTGTTGTTCATGTCTTGGGTCCGATTGAGATGAAAGCCGCTGTTTGACTGGACAATCCGTCTTTGCTGGTTGTAAGCCTCGAGTTGGATCTGTTGGTCACTGGGTGTCCAAGCAGTGTACGTAGAGTTAAAAACAGTGCGCGGGTCATCGTTCAGGTTGCTAATCGATGAAGACTGGCTCACACTCAGACTTTGCTCGCTCTCATTCAAAGACTCATTCGAATTGCGTCCATTCAAGTCAATGGTACAATTCAAAGCTGGCTTTTTTCTCATCGGTGAGCTTGTCTTCACATCCAACTCATTTTCATTCAAATTGGATAAATTTTTAACTGAGCTTAATTTTAACTCTTTGTTCAGGTCTTTGTCAATGCTGCTGGTAATTATGCGCTTGGACAGATGGGTGGGAAAATTTGTGTTGAGATTTGTCTGCGAGCCACTGCTCAGCGAATTCAGGGTGAAAGTTGACGAGGATTTTTTCAGATCAGTAATGAATAGGTCAAATGTCTTTGGCACAGAGGACGGATTAAATTGTAAATTGTCCAAGTTATCTATTGAGGCTGATAGGGATGAAGACAGCGGCGAGCCTAGGCTCTCTTGCTTTACCAGATTGCTCTTGGGCTTCAGGTCGTCCATAGTTATGTTCAAATTGTTGACACTCTGTTTGGGAGAACTGAGCGGCGAAACCGGCCCGCCATTGCTGAATACAAAAATTTTCAATTAATTAAAATTTTTTCATAAAAAATTATTTTAGATATATTTAAACAAATATTTTAATTTTTATTAATTGGAAAACAAAATTTAAATTGTTATCCTATAATTAAAAGTCAAAATTTTAAACAATTACTTTTAATATTAGATCCAAGTGATAAGTATTCTTTTGGTATTTTATCATCTTACACCCTAGCAAATGGGGCGTAAAAGGAATTTTTTTCCCTAATTTCAATAATTAATCAAAATTGTCTGCATTTTTAATCAGAAAAAAAATCAAAATTTATTCAAATATTACTCCAGACATTTGGCAACACAAAAAAAAGTAATAATAACAATATTATAATATAATGCATACTAATTATTAAAAAGTTAATAATAATTATTTGAAAAAAATTTTTCTTTTGTTTATTTGACCTAATAATCAGTAATTAGCAATCAAAACAAATTTTAAATAATTGAATTGCAAAAAGCTTTTGATTATTGGAAAAATTAAACTTATTATCTAACTAAAAAATATTATCTATTTATAAAAACATAAAACTTACTGAGGGTCGAGCCCAGTGATAGTTTCATTAAACAAAGAGTCAAAATTGGCATCTATTGAGTTAAATCGAGTAAACGAGTTCTCGAACTCCTCGCTAATTTTGACCAAATCATAGCTAATATTGGCTGAGAGAGATTGCTTCATTGCCAAGGGACTTTTGTTTACGGTCTGGTTCATGTTGACAGTTTTGTTTATGAGCCTGGTTTCGTCCATGGAGTAGCTGTTTTCGTTGATAAGCCGGGTGCGATTTCTGGCCTCGGACTGGCACGTCAGGTCAACACACATCTCCTCCTCGTCCATCAAATTGGACCTGTTTGTGGCATGAAACAGGCGCTCGTCAGTCTGGTTCGCCTCGCACTCCATGGCCATCTCCTCGTCCTCAGGCAGCAGTGTCCATGTCCTGTTCAACACATCCGTTTTGGCGGACATCTAAATCAAACAATTCAATTTAAATGCTCAGGCTTTTGCTGTTATTTTTAAATTTTATCAAAAAATAAAATAAAAAAAAATTTATTTTAGAATATATATTAAAAAAAATCATAATTTGTTGCTCTCTTTTTCTATGCTTTTCTCTTCATTTGCATGCATTCAAATTAACTTTATATTTTTTAATCGCAATAGCTACAACCAAGAGAGAAGAGTGAGGGGGAAGAGAGAGCGCTTTCAAGACACAAAAATCGAATTGAACTCATTAAATTCAAATTATAATATTTTATAGTGGTGTGCGAACTTGGTTCAGACTTAAGTGGCTTCGCTAGCTAAACTTTGGCAAAGGTTTCAATTCTACTTGGAGGACCAAAATTTTAAAAACTAAAAAACAATATCTAAACTAAACACAAATCTCAATTAGGGCCTTATAAATGGCCAATTTGGCCTTAAATAGCTAAGTGCACCCACTTGTTGCTTGATAGAAACAAAGTCCTAATTAAATGAACCCTTATTTGATCTAAAAACTTCTGATAAAACTAGATTATTGATTTAGATAAGCATGTAGTATAAACTTGAAGATTTGTTTTAATAATTGACTAGATATTGAGCTCTTGGGCGCCTGCGGCTATGACTCTAAAGCCGATACCAAATTGGTGACCCAGTTTTGGTCAGCTTAAAATTGACAAGCGTAAAGGATAAAAACTGCATTCAGTCTGATCACGACCAAATACTGTGCAATCCAAAGCAATAAATCATCTTTTGAAATCGATTTATTTAAATTTTTATTCCCATAAGTCAAATTTTGTTTTCCAAATGGCATTATTATTCCGATAACTCTTCAAGGAATAGTGTACAACAAAACAAACCTGTTGAAATAATAAATCTCAACTATCTATTCTAATAGAATTTATTATAGGCTTTTGTTATTTTATTTTATAAAAATATTGTATTTTATGATATCAAGTTTAAATTAATTTTATTTTAATTTAAAAATAAAATAGATACCTAAATTTATTTATTGATATTAAAAAAATTTTTTAATAAAAATTCCAATGCACATTTTTTTTATTAAAATTTATTTACGTAATTCTTTATGCCTCATATATTTCATTACAAATTCCATATGATCTTACGTTTATTATATTTATAGATACCAACAAGCCTGGTTTGGTTCGCATGGACTTGGTCAAACCATGTGACCAATAATCTAATGATGAAATATTAGATAAAGACACACGTTTCATACATCAAAAAGCCCCAGAAAATAATTCATTAAAAATTTAATCAAAAATAAAATCAATTAAAACGTATATATGTAAGGCTAATTAAATAAATGCTTTTTATTTGAGTCGAATTAGTGCAATTAAGCTCAAATGTTCTAAATTAATAAATGGAATTTATTTGATAAATAAATTTAAGTTTTTATCCATTAAGAGAAAATTATATTTTTTATTTTAATTTAAATTTAAAATTTTTATTTTTGATAAATTAAAAAAATATACAAATAAAAACAAATTAGTTGACCAAGCCGCCAAGACACACGTGTTTTGCGTTGACACTTAACTGATCGTACAGTGATACAATTGCAATAAGGCTGAGCTGATTTCCTAAACTAATATTCAATTGACAGAATACTCTTTGCAATTTATCTAATTAACACCTTTATAAAATGACTTAATTAATGTAAAAATTAAAAATTCACCTGATAATACTTGTTTATCATACGCTCAATTGATTCTGTTGAGAGACATGTATTAGTGATGGGCCAGGACTAAGAAGATTAGCCGATTTCCGATTAGTTATGACTCTAATTTGTGAACTTTGTGCCAACAGTTGCAAAATTTGAAGGTATAAAAAACCTTCGACCAGTGCCTCTTGGAACATAATCAACCAACAAACAAAAAAACTACTAATAAGTTAAGATAAATATCTAAACCATGGAAAATTACAGCCTTAGTCAACAAAACTTCAACTACTTTTACCCTTACAGCTACTACAATTATCAGTATCCTTCATTTGCTTACCAGAATTATGGATTTTCCACTGAGTACACTTCCCCTATAGACTATAATTACATGAACAACTCGGTACAGAGCGACAGTCCTTCTGTCAGCGTTTTGACCACAACTCCAACTACATCCAGTCCAGTTTCAGCCTCTACGTCCAACAATTTGACCAGCGATGACTCTTTGCGCAATTCGCCCCAACCCAGCTACATCAGTCCCCAAGCATCGGACAATTCTTCGCCCGAGATGCAGAACCAAGGCAAAATAAAGCGGGAAACCAAGTCAAAAAGAAGATCCAGAACCCAGTTTACCAAGCAACAAATAGACACACTCGAAGCTGTCTTTCAAAAATCCCATTATCCCGAGGTTCATGTAGTAGATCGATTGTCTGATAAATTGACACTTTCAATCGAAAGAATTTCTGTCTGGTTTCAAAACAGACGTGCCAAATACAAAAAGACCAAAAAACCAACTCAAAATGAATCGACTAACTTCGACTCAAATATTGTCGATTCTCTATTTATAAAATCTAATTATCATCAGTACTGAAAAAGATATGCCATATCAAATGACAGCGACAGGAAAACAAAAAAGTCGTCCTGTTCCTGAATGAATTTTTTTTTTTAATTTTATTTATTTATTCTTTTTTGTGATAAATTATTTTTAAATAAAATAAATTTAGTCCTCAAATAGACTCTCTTAGTAAAAAAATATTTGAAATAAATAAAATATAAAACTCTAATCCCATAACTATTGAATAAACATAATTTTATCAGAAACTTTTTCCATTTTAAATTTAGTCATTTTTAATATTTTAAATGACAGTTTGTTTTCAATGTAGCTAAATTAAACTACATTGGAAAAATGTTACCAATTATCGCTTTCACTCAGCTATAAATAATTTATCCAATTTAAGAAAAAATAATATATTATTTTTCTCATATTTAAATTTTTGAAATCCAAGATATCAATCAAAGAAACAAAATTTAGCTTCTAATAAGCACCTAATGTCTTTTATGTTTATTAGTTAATTATTATCATCGGATTTAGCCTAAAAAAATAAGATTAAATTTTAAATCGATTTTAAATAATTATAATTTATTTTCAAAATTTTATAATGGATAAATATGATAAAGATGTGAGTTAAATTTACGACAGGATTATTTTCTGATCAATTAGACAATACTTAATTGCACCAGGAGAATAGATCTAATCTACATTTTTAGGTACATATTTATAAAGAATTTTGAATAACACCTTTCCTTTTAAGAAAAGATATCAATTTTTTTTTCATTCTTCTATTCTTAATCAAAATTTGCCAATAGATCTGACTGATGACGTGATTAGTATCAGGATGCTCTGATCCGAGTATTAATATGACCAAAAAGTCAGAAATGTTTTTAAATGGTTGAGATATTCCAAAAAGACAGAGCATAATTTTAATCCAAAATTTTGATGTAATGTTAAAGGAAGAAATATTAGGATACAATTTTTTGTCAGGAAATCTTTTTTTTTGTTCAAGCAGCTCTACAATAATTATATAATTTTGCCTATCCATTTCAGTATAATTCTCTTAAATTATTTTCTTAGAGCTGAGCTAAAAGGAACGCTTTTAAATATATAAATATATGCTCAAGCTATTCTCTATGTCTGTTCCGAATTAGAGGGAATCTAAACAAAAATCAATAATTAAACAATTTCAGGACTCATAATTGGGTATAATTTATCTTTGGAAAGAGTTTGCTGGTTATTAATTTCGAATACCTGGAATTTTAGCCTGTAAATATTATTAAAAAATTAATATACGTACTTTATGTAATCACAGGCGTCCTAAACCACCGCATTCAAAGCGTTCAACTGCGAATTTTTGATTAAAATAATTCTTATCTTTACATATTTGTTCAGATAGAATTAAAATTAAGTTTGATATTTCTTAAATTTAATTAAATACTTGTTTAAATTTGATTATTTATCCAAAAAGAACAAAAATTAAATCGAATTTTCTTTCACTGACTCTTTAAATATAAGCATTATTTATTTATTTTTATTTTTTTTTTATATTTTGCTAAAGTGTCATTTTTATTTCACGGGATTTCGTCTCCAAAGAATCAAAATTTAATAAAAGATATTAGTTTTTAATTTTGTAAATGTAAAATTTTATTTCGATTAAGCCGACTAATTGTCATATAAAATTTAATCAAATACTTTTACAGTGAAGCATTCATTTCAAGAGCCTCTTACCTAATCACAAGACATATTTTTCTCACGGTTTCATTTATTAATCAAATTAATTAATAGAGGGACAAATTTTTATTATTTTTTTTGACTAGTTTAGTTTTTGAGTGTAACACAGCCTGTAAATTTAATTATTAATTAAAAAAATACTATTAAGGGCCAATTTTATTTTTATAACAATAATTTAAAAAAAATAATATTATGAAAAATTATAAATTAACCGGATCGAGCAATTTAATCAACATTTTGAAAGAACTGCTTTCGGTTGTCTTTTCAAATTTAATCTTAGTTTTAATCGGATTTCCTCTTTTGATGTTTCCATTCAGATCTATTTGCGTTTGGTACAGGATATAAATTTAAAATTAAAAACCAAAACATGATATTTATGTTTATATAATTGTCTAAGATATTATCAATCTTTTAAATTAGAAACGGGTCTCAGTTAAAATTTTTTTAAAGTAGCATTAATTAAATCTCTAATCCTCTTGTTACACAATTATACACCAATTTAAACTATTGATTAAGAAAATTAATTTAGCTTTTGATTTTATTAAAAAAAAGACAAAAAATAAATAATTTAAATATCTTTTTTATCTATGTATTTAGCTCAGTTAGACATATCCGGCAGTGGTTCACGTGCTGGTCTCTAATATTATAACACGCAGAGCCACTAGGTTTAAGGTGATATAATTTCGTGTTTTTGGCAAATTTTTATGGAAATTTTTCATAGTTTTTATGTCTATGTTCATTTAATATTTGATAAGGCACTGTCAATTATTTTAAATCAATGATAAATTTTTTAGAGAGAGCTGAGCTCAACAAGGAACTAACTAAAACACAAGTCTAATTAATCAAAGTTTAATAATAGATAAAAAAATACATACATATAAAAACAAGCTTCAGTGGCGCAGTCGAACATAAATGTAAAAAATGCTCTCCAAGTATATGTGCATACCGTTCTACTACAATCAAGGTAATAAATATTCAAATTTTTATCTATAATAATGAAAAATAATGTTGTTTAATAAAAAAAATTTTAAAATCAATCATTTTATTTTGTCACGAAATTTGACTTAATTAATTTATCTGTCAAATTTGTGAATAATATTGATTTTACACAAAAATTAATCAGATCCTTCAATAAAATGATAAAGGTAGACTGAACATGACTATTTAATAGAGCACTATATAGCTGGGCTAATTAAAAAAATAATTTTTATTTTTAATAACATTTTTTAATAAAAAAAAAGCCAACAAAAAATTATCATTTAGCTTGAACCATGTCTATTAAAAAGATAAAGTATTTATTAAACCATATTAGTAAACAAAAAATATTTATATTTGTTTAAGAGGAGTTAATTTTTTAATTAAGGCTACGGGTTGGGTGATGTGACATCGGACGAAGAGGAGAATGCGTGCCATAACGATGCCAGATTGGAGCAAAACACCATTGTACCATTAAAAAAGTACTTTCCAACACAAAAGTTGACTTCAGAGTCGAGCAAATTGAGCACATCGGCGATCTCGTCCACGGACATATTCAAGAGTCCGGTGCACAGGGCCGAATCGGCGCCCTCGCACGACCAAAACAGCCCACTTCTCTCAACTCCTTCGAACACCAACTCCTCTTCAACTTCGTCTCTCAAGGCAACCACTTGCTCTCTTTCTTCACCAAGAAACAACTCTCTCTTATCTGTAACTTTATTAAAAAAACTCTCATTTAATCTTGACACATCAAATGAGACTCACGATTGTCAAGAAAATAACAATAATTTAGAAAAAAGTCAGTCAAGCACCCTAGATCTTAATTTATTCCATTTTTTTTCCTAATTGGATTTTTTTTTTTTGCATTAAAAAGAAACAAACAACAATTGTCACAAAGAAAAAGAACAAGAAGAAGAGTCTGATAAAACATTGACAGAAAAAGCCCAAATTTCAAGTGAAAAAACATCCAAACAAACTGCACCATTGGCAAACACAGTCGAAAATTCGACCAGCTACAGCAGCAGTCCCGGATTGAGCAATCAGGAAGAGAGCGACGACAGAAAATCGCCACTAAGTGTCCAAATACCAACCATTTTGACCGATAATAAGCCAAGCTTAAAAGAAAAAGCTGCCACCAAGAGCAAACGATTCAAGAAAATGATCAAAAAAGCATCCCGATCTCAGTCACCATCTATTTCCAAGAGCTACGAGGAAGACAGACGCAAGTACTTTTTGAACACGTACACAGGACCCAACCAGCAGCAAGCAGCCAAGAGCGACAACTTGTACCAGGGACAAAATTTTTTGTCCCCGCGTAGACAGTCACACTTGGCGCTCAGCTTGGACACATACAAGCGTGTGATCGCCCAAAAGCTTTGCAAAGAAAAGGCCATTGAGCTAGATGACTCGAGCACTGGCATAAATAGCACCAACTCCAGTCCCAAGAGTGCGCCCAAAATTTTGAGAACTGCGCCTAGTTTCAGGGAATCGTTTAGTGCATCCAATACGCCTCTCATAGTCAGAGTAAATTAACAATAATTAACAATTTAAATTGAGTTTTAAATATTTAAATTTTCTATTTTCTCAAAGAGGTTGACCAAACAAACTACCATTTTTGACAATTCTTTTTTAAGTGTGAACCCTAGTGGCAGAATTTGTCTACGCTTGTACTGGGACAAAAATACCCATGTCCTAACAGTGACCATAATTCAATCTAACAAGATACTGTTTAGCGAAAAGCCCAAGACAGTGTCCAAAATTCAGTTTCAAGTTACTCTATTGAACCAAGAAAAGGCTCCCAAGTACAAAACAACTACCAAAGAATACAATGATATTCTCAATTTTGATGAAAATTTCTACTTTCCCAATATTGAAAAAAGTAACAATTAATCCAATTAGAAATTGTTCTAATTAAAATAATTAATTGCTAGACGATTTGCCCGAGTTAAGCATCATAATTTACTTGTGTGTCAAAGAATCTTTCGGTGGCACCAAGGTCCTTAGCCAAGCTCTATACAATCTTGGCAATTTGACCCTCAATGACCAGTACAATTACGTTACCATGTATTTTGAGGAAACAAAAGTTGTTTAATAAAATTTAAAAAAGAAATTTTTTTATTTATTTATTTTATTTATAAAGAGAAAATCTGACTCTAGTCAAAATTTGGAAGAATTATCCTCGGTAAATTCAGTACCATCATTGAACAGTTTGACAACTAGCAAGAACGAAAAGCCAGAACTTTCAATAGGACTAAAATACGACGCTCTCTTGGGAAACTTACTCGTCAAAATTCTCAGGGGTAGCAATTTGATTGATCGCACCATGCCAGATAAATCTCCAAGTAATTTTTTTTGCCAATATTCAATGCCTGTCTAATTAACCAATTATTAGATATTTTTGTAAGAGTCATCTTAACAGTGGACAATGTTGAGACCAAGCATCAGACATCGATTAAAAAATCGACTCTAAATCCGGTTTTTGACGAAGCATTTGAATTTAATTTGGCCGCGTACCAAGTCGAAAACGCGCGCCTCATTATCTATGTTTACTCAAAGAAAATTCTTACTAGCAAAAATTTAATTGGATGTATTATATTTGGTAAATGTTTTGTTTAATTAAAGATAATTTGAAAAATAATTAAAAATTTTCAAAATTAGATGACCAGCCTGGACACGACGAGTACGTTTCACATTTGCGATCAGCGATTGCCAGTGACGGCGAGTTGGTTCAGAAATGGCACTCTTTGATATTCTAGATCTCTTTTTTTTTTAATTTTTTTTTATCTTAATATAAATATTTTAAATAAATTTTTTTAAATTTGATTTAATTCTAATTGTTAATTTCGTAAATTTCAATTTAATTTTGAAAATTAAATAATTTTATCATTATTTATAAGCTTCATTCATTCGTGAAATATCTTTAATTATTGAACACAAGCATTTTTTTTTAATTTATCATTTTAAATATAAGAATTAATAATTACACTTCTATGAATTATTTGCTTTTGTCAATTAAATAAGAAAAATAGATTTCGATCATTTTAAGAATCGTGTTCGAATGAAATATTGAAAAATAAATGGTAAAAAAGCAAGCAATTTCCTCATCAGTACCAATTAATTACAAATACTTTCATTAATTTTTGGTGTCAATTTAAAGCAAAACTAAAATTTAGAAACAACTTTAGTGCCTGAGAAAAAAACTATAAAATTTTTTTATTAATAAAATTTGCATAATTCCACTCTCAAACAAAAATAAAAAAATATAAAGTATAAAAATCGATCTTTTTCTATTTCCAATTGTTATAAAATAAATTTAAAATAAATTTTTTTTATTCACTTAATTAAATACTTGGATGGTTAATAGTGTTTGGACAAATTTAAACCAATGCTGATGTTTCACTGATATGGCATTTATTTTCGATAATATTAATTGTTTAATTTATTTGATTCTAATAGCTACACAACAAATAAACGACTTAGATTTCCAGAATTTTGGCAATCAAAATTCTAAAATTATAATTGAGCAAAAAGCTGATATCAATGAGTCAGAAAATTATGATAAAAAAGCTGAGCCAATCTCAGAAAGCCTTTCAAAACAATCGAGTTATAGCATTAGCTTAATGCCTTGCTTTGGCCTTGGCAACCCGAAGCTACTCAACCAGTCATACTCGGTCCTGAGCACGGCTACCTATGAAAATTTGCTTAGCCAACGATCAAAAATTACCAACAATCTGAATCAAATTAAAACTAGTCTGAGAAAAACAAACATCATCAACATAGTACAAGAGAAAAAGCTTGGCAAAAATGGCAATAGCTACTATTACCAAAAATCGGTCAAAAAACTCGACATCGCGGACAACGAGTATGTAAGTTTCGAGGCGAGACCAGAGCTAAACCATGTCTATTTCAATCCAAATCAAAATGACTGTGAATATCTGGAATTGAGCTTGTATGACCCGGTGACAAGTTTTATGACCAGAAGAAGTGTCCAGCGTGAATACATTGATTCTTTAAAGAGGAATTATTACGAGACAAAAGTAAAAAAAAGCAAGTCCAAGTATTGTTCATTGGAAAAGAGTCATCCAATTTTAGAACTGTTAAAAATGACCAAGTCAAACAAATTTTCATCTTTGAAACAAGAGAAAAAAGTCTATCAAGCCTTGGAAAAAAGGCATCAAGAAATAAGATTTAATTTTAGATATGACCTCGACAAAATGAAGGAAATAAATCATTTATTTAAAACTTATTTAAAATTGGCATCGTTTAGAGACGATTTTGTAGAATGCTACGCAATTATACAAAAAAGAGCCACTGGTGAACTATACATGCATATGAAGACCAATTCGGGAGTTGTCTATTTGAACAATTTGGAACTTTTTCCAAATAAACCAAACAGTTTTATTTTCAAATTTAAAAAGTCAAGTTCGTTGATTTTTAGAATCAAAAGTTTGGAAGTGTGGAAAGTTCTTAAATATGAAACCAATGTTCCACAAGTAAATTGTAGCAGTTCTTTTGGTGTAAAAAATTGCCAAAATGAAGAAGATGCACTCATTGAGCAGTTAAATCAAAGAAGTAATTTTGTTGAAAAAATTACCTATACTTTATTAGGATAAAATAAAAAATTGAGTCAAATTTTTAAGATTTAGATACCTTTCTTAGAATAGAACCAATTACATCCAAATCAAGTATCTGCAAAACTCAAATTTGCAGATTTTTTGCAGAGACTAGATTTGGGTGGCTTGTATTGGACTTTTCCAAAAAAAGTTAATTCCAAAGTTCACACTGCCTTAACAAATGGATAAAAATTGTCATTTGTTACATAAAATTATATTTTAAAAAATTTTTTTATCTTTTACAGGGATGATACGAAAATACCATGAAGTCTATATGAATTTGTTCTCCAATAACCAAGCCATTACAATGATTGATCATCATAGATGTGTATTTTTTGAATATTTTGGAAAGATTTTAAGTATTTTGGATAAAAAAAAGTTAAATTTTTAATTAAATTTTGTGATGGTAGCATGTAATGGTAAAGTGATAAGTGCAGAGGAGTACGGTGTCCTGAAGAGCCGCGGTTTAGAGTTTACTGGCCTCGTTCTGATGGTAATCTAGCAAAAAAACTTAATCTTTGACAGTGTTATAATTTTTTTCAGAAAAATGGTGTTAGCAAAGTGGTGCAAATAGACAAAAATGGCGATACATTTATAAACAAAGAGGAGAAATTTCCATCCGCAAATGCCAAGATATCCAAGGAGCAAAAGTGTCACGAATGCTCAAAAGCCGAATTAAGAGCTAAAATTGAACAGACCATGGCCTACAATCAGTAATTAATCAAATAAGTTAAATTTCAAAGACCATAAATAAATCCATTCTTTCCAGGTACAAAGAAGCAATAAAGATAAACAGCGAAAAGACTGAAAAGTACATAATACTTATTTTGATATTTTTAGTTCTTAGCATGTTTTGGCTTAAAAGGAAAAAAAAAATTAAATAATTTAATTATTAATCATAAAATTAAAAATAATAATAATTAATTAAAAATATAAATCTGTTTTTTTTTATTTTTTTTTTGCATATTAATAAAAATATAAAAATTCTGTAAAAAAATTTATGGCACTGTTATAAATTTTGATGATTTTTGCTTTGACTTTTTTCTATCGGACTGCTGTCTAAACTTGCCAGAAGCCAAATAGTCCAATTTGGAGCTGTCTTTGGCACCAACAATTCTTGGCAACTTAACACCATAATTAATCTCATTATTCATAGATTTTATCAACTCTCTTTGGAAAAAAAATTGAATAAATCCGTACCAACTAAACCAAAATATACCTACTCTATACGATTTCTTTTTTTCCTAAGGTACAATTCAGAGAGTTCGAGTTTGAACGTTGATGGCATCAAGTCTGGCCGCTTAATCTTCAATTTGGTGCCAACTTTAAATTTACAAATTTGATTTTCGGCATAAAAGTGAAGATTAATTTTTTCTTGATTGACCACTCGAATGCTGATGTTGTTGTTAATGGAGAATATGAGAGGTTGGAAAGGAGGCGCGTGCACATGCTCGGTCTGGTCTTGCCAAAGCCATCTCTTTTTTCGACTCCCGTCGGCGTCGAGCTCGAGGCCGCCCAGCGAACTGAGTATCATGCGCGCTTTGCCATTTGAGAAATTGGCACAAGCACTTCCATACGGGTCAAATGAGGCTATCAGTATGGGATTGGTCTCGTCATCGCTGAATGCGGACAGCAAATTTAGGCCCGGAGATACCTCTGTTATGGACATGGCTATCCTTCCGCTTGGATAATAAATACTGCCCGTACCATCCGGGAAAATAATTAGAAAGTTTTTATCATTTTTATATTTTCGAATTATCATAGGTTTGTCATTAATCTTAAAATTATCTAATTAAAAAATAAATCTAATTAATAAATCTAATACTTTTTCATCTATGGAATCAATGGTCTCTCGCGCCACCAAATTGAACTCTTCCTCGTCCAGACTGGTCAAGTCCTGGTCGATTGGCGTGCTAGGCCGCACAGTCCAGCCCTCTTGTAAATACCTCAGGTTAGAAAGCTGATAGTTAATTGACCGATTTTGGTTGAATACTTTTAATTATTAAAAAAAATAGTTAAAATTAATTAATAAAATTAAATTTTAGCTTTATTTTAAATTGTGTAAAATTAAGCTTTTTTTTTTATTGTTCCAAAAAGTGTCCATATCTTGAGCAAAAGGTGCACTTCAAGCTTTATAGATAACCTAAGCCGTGTTAAAAAGGCAAATAAAAAATTTTGTTTTTTCAATTAAAAAAAATATATATATTTATAAAAAAAAATATATATATATAAATACAATTATGATGCGATTGTACAGGTGTATCTATGGAATTAGATACATGGTCAAGTGATATGGGACTATGTTTAGCATTCGTAGCTCGGTTTCTAGGTGTTTTTTTATTTAAATTTTCCTCATTTTGTTCATTGTTACTCATATTTTCTAATTTTTCATTCTCTGAATTTTCTTTTATTTTAAAATTTTTATATTTTTTTCTATTATTATTTACAGTAATTTTGTTTCTCTATAATTTTTCGTCTCTGGCAAAAATAAAACCCTATTAATTAGAATCAAATTTTACTTTGTTCATTTGCCTTATTAATTTGTTTAGCCTGCAACTGCTGCTGTAATTGCTGCTTTTCTTGTCTCAAATTCTCAATACGTTCCAATCTTTTGTGCTTTTCTACCATTCTCTGCATGTTTCTTTTAAGAATTTTTTAAGCAAAATTTTTTAAACCATTTTCAGAAACCTTAATTCAGCTCTTTCCTCAGCTAGCTTTCTGGCCTTGGCATTTTGGACCGAGTTTTTCTGACTCTCATAATCCATCGAGTACAGCTTGTCCACTCTGTCTTTTTCTATCTGATACTGAATCAGTGCTTCGACAAACTCCCGATAGTCATTGCAGCAATGAAGCTTAGTTAATTAACTAATTATAGTTTAAAAAAATAATCTCTATTTATCTACCAATTCAGGATTGAGTTTTTCCTGTTGGTGAATAGAGGGCCAAGCTTTGGTAACTTCGCCACAAAATTCGCAGTACTCGCCACCCTTTAAGTGAACATTGAAGTCCTTCATGAATTGACCAAGGTTCTCGATTGGATCGGACTCGACAGAGACCGACGGACTTGACTCCCTTGGCGGTATTTCACTCTGCTTAACCTCAGGGTTAAATTGGAGAATTTTGGGCGGTCCTATGGATTCAACATTCATTGGCGTTGGTTTGGGCGTATAAGTTGCCACTGGCTCGTCCTCTTGTTCTGAGTCGCTTGACTGGCCCAGTTCGTTGACTATTTCCTCGAATATCTCAGCACCCTCAGACCTGATTCGCTTCATCAGCTCCATGTCCTGAATCCAACTCCAGTCTGTTTGAGTTTCCACCGAGTTCTGGTTGCCAGGCTCACTCTTCACACTCTTCACACTTCCATTTGTCGAAGTGGACTCTTTGCGGAAATTGGACAAAATCCGCGGCCGGCTTTTTCTACCTAAATTATTAACAAATATTTTTTTTTCAATTTTATATTTTGTCAAATATTTATTAAACCTTTTTCTATCTCATTCAATATTGTGTAAGTATCACTCGAATCATTATAGTCTGACATTATATAATGTCAATCTTAAACAGAAAAAAAAACATTCAGGTTAAAAGATAATTTATTTATCACCGCAGTGAATTAAATTTTTCTTTGGTAATAAGTTTAATTATGCTAAGTAATTATTAAATTTTAATTTTTTAATAAGCAATTTACTCGTTTACGGATTAAGTAGTTTATTTTTCTAATATCTAAGCGACTTGGCCTCTATGAAAAAGGTGCTCTTGTTACATAAAGCAAGAAATTTAATTCGAAGATTATATCAATTTAAATTTTCATAATTTAAAAATTTGATTTAACTCTAAATTGTCAATTATCCATTATTAGTTATTATATTAGTAATTTAAATAAAAATCATAACAGTATTAGCTTTTAGGAGATTTGGGGAATGGAAAAATTTGGTACTAGTCTCATTGGTTTGGGAATTTGTCTCAAGTCATTCAGCATTTTGTTTTTATCATAATAATTTATCTATTTTTTTATGTTTCAGTGTAAAATCTTCCATTCACAATCAAATTAGCAATGAGCCGAATGTCAAGTGATGACATTTTGGGCATTTTCGCTCGCTTTTGCCCTTTCGTTCGTTCAAGAATTTGGAAAACAATTTCAGTACATATCAACAGGACTATTTGAGTTCGTTCAATTCTTCATATGAAATGGGCTTATTTAAGACAATTACCATGATGATTGGCTCTCTGGAAACCGATAATATGGGTTTGGATCAATTGAACTCATTCACTTTAATCAATTTTATCATTTACGCAGTCTTTATCTATTTTATGTCTATTTTGTTGCTTAACATTTTCACAGGTATTTCAATTGACGAGGTAAGCGAATTGTTTAAGACAGCAGAAAGAGACGACTCACTTAATTGAATCGATTACATATTAACAATAGGAAGATTCAAAAAAATTAGACTGATTGCTCCAGTGGCCATCAAAATAGAGTATTTTATGAGGAATTTGAAAAAGTTTAGCATTTTGAAGAAACTAAATTCAAGCAAATTTGTCAAGCTTATCCAAAGGTATAAACAAGTTTATGATGAAAAATATAAAAACAAAACTGAGAATAAACTAAACGATTCTGAAATTATTCAAAAGAAAATTCTGAATGACTTAAATCGATTGAATATTCAAAATCAGAAACTTTTTGATAAATTGTCGGAATTAGGTAGGAGAAACATTAATTTAGAAGAAAATTACAATAAATTGGAACACAATTACAATAAATTTGAAAAAAATTATAATAAATTGGAAGACAATTACAATAAACTGGAAGAAAATGACAAAAGAATAGAAAATAATATGTTGGAAGTGAATGATTATTTCAAAAAAAAAAGCAAAAAAAATAGCTCGAATACATAGAAAATAAAAAAAAAATTTCAAATCATTTAATTTTTATTTCTCTAAAATTTAGATATTAAAACACATATTTTCCTATAAAATAGGGGTTGTGAAGTTGGTTTCAATTCGATCATTTCAATTCAGAAAAACTTGAATAACTATTTTACTGAAAGAGATAATTTAGTTCCATAAAANGGTAGAACTTGCATGCTGGGTCAAAACTATTCGTTTTGCGATGTATGTGGTAGACAATTTGTGGATCCAAATGTAAAAATTGTTGGTGGAATAGACGCAAACCAAAACAGCTGGCCCTCAATTGGTCTTCTTGTGTTTGATTATAGCACTAGATACAACTTTCAAGGCAGTACTTATATAATATCTCGCCAAAGCTACTGTGGCTCTAGTTTGGTTGATAGAAATACAGTTTTGACAGCAGCTCATTGCTATACCAGCTCGATTTTTGTCGAACAGTTTGGTGTTACAATTAACTTGGAAGATGATCCTGATTTTCCAGCAAATGCCTACAAAGTTTATTTGGGTCTGCATAGCTTTCAAGGCGTATTTGATGGAACTGCTGACTTGACCGGAGTGACTGTTGTACCTGTAACAAAATTTACAATTGTAAGTGAATGTATTGAATAAAAAAAATTTTGTTTATCATTTTATTTTATTAATTAACTAATTAAAAATAAAGATAAAATTAGATAAAAAATTTATTTTAGCATGAAAATTATGATGATAATTCATTGGAAAATGATATTGCTATTTTAAAACTTGAGAGAGATGTGGTTTATAATTCCGCGGTACAGCCTGCATGTCTACCGCCTAATTCAAACTACGGCCCGAGTACAAACACCAGAGCTTGGATTGCTGGATGGGGTACTTTGTCATTTCGCGGTGCATCACCTGACGTTCTACAGAACACCTTTATAACCTATTACTACTCGGGCTCTGAGTGTAGAAATATAGGATCTTTGAATTTTGACAAGCAAATATGTGCTGGTAAACAAAATTAACTTATAAATTTTAATTAGAGATAAATGTTTTGAATTTTGAGGTGAAATTAATGGTGGAAAAGACACTTGTCAAGGAGATTCAGGTGGTCCATTGTATATTTTTGATAGTAATACATTCATTCAAGTAGGAATCACATCATTTGGAGTTGATTGTGCTTTGCCCGGATACCCAGGGTACCAACTTTTTAACATCAAATAAATTAAAGCTCAAAAATTGTTTTCTTCTTTTAGGGTTTATACTCGTGTAGCTGCCTATCTGGATTGGATAACCAACCAAATTTAAAAATTATATTTTTTAAAAACTAATTTAAAATTATTTAGAATCAATAAAAATTAATTCATATTTTATATTTTTTCTAATTAAAAAAAAATTCAAAACCAATTGCAAATAATTAATTTTTCATTATCTCGAAAGAACTCATTCAAAGGCCGGTGGTCTAAATTTGACACTTTTTGAGCATAAATCTTTGATTATTTTTTTTTTGAAAAAAGTTTATGGTAATTTTATTCACAAACTTTATTTGGTATCAAAAACAAAAATTAAAATTAAAATTTTGAATTAAAAAGTTGAACATCTAAAAGATAAGCTGCCCTTAAGGCCTTTGAAGCCTTGAGAAACACTGATGTCACTCAATCTATGGCCTCAGATGATGATGATGTGGATTTTTTGATAACTTTTTGGATGAGTTGGATGCTGATGTTGATGAGTATTCTACTGAAAAAGATATTCTTTTTGAAAAAGAAGAAGTGGATGGTTAAAAACAACACATCGTTGATTGGATTGAAGTACAATCAATTGGGTAAACGAGGACCAAAATCTTGACATGGCAAATAAATGTTAAAGAAAGGAGAAGATTTATCTCTAGAAGAAGAAAATTAATGAGAAACCCGGACCTACCAGCTATACTGAAAGGAACATAGACAATACCAAGTCATCAGAGTTTACTATGTTTTTGATTTAAATCTTTTTAACTTCAAAAAGTGTCAATTTGACAGCGCCGGTCCCTAGAGATATAAAAAAATATCGAGCTCTTGAGTGTTAAAATAAAAATTTTAATAATTTTATTTAAATTAAATCTTATTTTTTTGTTTTCAAAATTCATTATTATAATTTAGTCACCCTCCTCTTTTTTCAACCGGGCTTGGGACCGGCTTTGGCAGAGTTATGACGGCCAACCTTTCCCTAAGAAGCCAGTGGGACGTTCATCATAAACAGCGCCACTCATCCGAACACTTAAATTGGCTGCGAACTCGGCAACTATTTAGACTAGCTTGGAACCACAAACCAAGCGACTTCTCTCACACACGAGATAAAGTCTTAACTTAAAGCTTCCAAAGTTTCGTCTATCTGCAAAGGGTCATCTGTACAGCAGATTCTCGCTCCTTTCGGATTCTATACTGGGAGATGGTCGAAGCCAGCGGCGCCCTCATACGACAAGACTTGGACAAAGACCCGTAGGCCTATGTACCCGCCATACAGCTCTTCTGAAGACTACGTGAAAGACCACACACACATAAGATGCATGTGACTGCTACCACCCTCCTCTTTTTTCATCAGGGCTTGGGACCTAATGATCGGCAGAGTTATGGTGACTGCTTCTTTCCCAATTTTTTAATTAAATTTCTAATTTTTTAATAAATTATATCTAAAAATATTTTTTAAAATTTTGTATAGTATGTAATATTCCAGTCTGTCCTTATTTAATTCTTATTAAGTAACTGAAGTGATAGAAAAATTAAAATGATATTTTTATTTAAATTCTCATAAAAAGTATACTAATCTTTTGATAATCAATTAAAATGGAATAGAAAAATGAAAATTTAAAAATAATTTCTTATTTTGAAATCTCATCTAGTGATGGTAAACCGGTTCGAATTTAAAACCGGTTCAATTTGAATAACATAAGTATTAAGAAAAAAATTTTTTTTTTCAATTTTTTTTATAAGAATTGAATTTTTCTCAATTGTTTTTTTGAAAAAATTTAAAATTAATAAAAAAAAAAGTTTTTCGATCAAAAATCTTCTTTTTATTTTTCGGATATAATCTGTTTAAATACAAAACCGGTTCCAAAAACGAACCGGTTTCCTAACCCTAATCTCATCTCTGATCATTTTTTAATTATATTTGAAAGTTATTATTTTATTAAAATGTTTAAAAATAATTCATTTTAATAAAATGATTTGTAGACATTTGTAACCATTCAGAAGATCTAAATTAAACAATGAGTTACTTGGTGCAAGACGGATCACTCATTTTCTTGATTTATTCCTTTGTGGAGCTTGAAGCATTGAAACATGTCGCCTCTTATTCTCTTATCAACATTTCAGTCCACCTTTTAGGAAAATTTAGATAATTAAGAGAACATTTAAGAAAGTTTAAATCAATTTATGAAGTATGTCTATAATAAAGTATCTAACGGAGTTTAAAAAATGGCATGGTTTGGTGTCTGTTGGTTTGCAGTAAAATCAGTCACTTCTTTGGCAATTAGTTCGTCATTAAATCTTGAATGAATTTTATAATCTTGAGAATTTTGTTTTGGGTCATTTGAATGTCACTAAAATAAAGGATAAAGATAGTAGGTGATAATCAACTTCCTTGCTTTGATAGTCTTTGGTATATTTCTAAAGTTCTGTCTTTTAAGATATTTTTATATAATTTTAGAGGTTTGTTTTTAGACCTTTTGACTTAAGTTTTTCAATTATGCCACTGTGGGATTTCTTATCAAAGGCTTTCTCTAGGTCAAAAATATAGCACCAGTAAACCCATTTATTATGGATTGATTGATCTTAATCACTAAACATAGAAAATGGTCTATAAATGAGATTCTTCAATTTTTGTGTCTAAATTAATACATGTCGGTAATCGTTTAGTGGCACCTAACTTTCTCAAAATTTTTAATGTCAGCTCATTTAAAAGCATTGTACTGCAAGAACGAAGAGCTATTTTTTTATGCCCTGTGGTTGTTGTTACATAATCCAAATCCTATAATCTTCAAACATTTATTCAGCCAATTTCAAATTTAAAAATTCTATTTGATCAACTCAAACTTTAACGAACCTTTTTATCCCTCTATTATATGTTATTTGACTAATGTTTTAAAGTGGGTTAATTTTTATTTGTGTTTGCACATGTAAACACATCTTAAAAACGAGAAAGTTCAATCAACTAATCAATTTAGTTTTCTATTTACAACTTTCTTATCAAGAATTATTTTTGAATTTTTTTCGAATTGGCACTAACAGCATCTTCAATAAAATTTCAATACAATTAATAATTTATAAATGAAAATTCTAGAAACCTGCACATACAGTACTTGACACGTGGATTTCTGGAAAATTTACGTAAATTCACGAAAAATTACTTGGTATCAAAAAGTGAATTTACTTAATTTTACGTAAATTTTATTCATAACTATATTTTGCGTAAATTACGGTAAAATATGGTTAAAACAATATTAAGACAAAAAGATTATTTTAAATTTAAGTCATATTTTAATCAGTTAACATATTTTGCTTAATTGGCTTAGACCTTACGTTTTTCTTAGGTTATTTTTTGCCCTATCCCAGACCAGATCAAACGTTCAATTCTTTGGCACATATTTCTTTAATTTTCCTTGAATCTAAGTTTAAAAAAACGAACTTTAATCGAGCAATATATTATATCATATACCCTTGCAAATAAGTGCCTTCAGAATTGTGTCTTTATTGAGGAATTTAAGCTTTTAGATGATAGGAAATTTTCTTCAAATTAAATATTTTTTGATTAGCTTTTAAAAAGGGGGTCTTAGGGGGGCACTTATTTGCAAGGGAATACGGTATTACATACTATTTAATTTCAAGAAATTTAGAATGATCTTTTTTTTCTAGAATGCCAATGTTTCATTTTGATCATTTGGAAAATTCTCTTTTAAAAGAGATCTCAAGGCGTTTGTAAAATCTTTTTGATTGAATAAAAAAATATAAATATTAATAAAACTAAAACTATTAAATTAAATATTACAAATATCTCAATTATAGTCATTTTCAGCATTCACATCGACCCTTCTACGGTTACCGCCATTCCTTGACCCTTAACCACTCGATTTAGATTGTGTTGAGGCAAATTGAAAACAATCTACTGATTCTGGTAATAGATCTTATATAATTGTAATCTCTTGGAAAGATCTGACTTTCTTTCAATTTAACTAATTGTTCATTACCTTTTTTTTAATGCGTTTTCGAGACCAGATGATTTAGTATCAAAGCTAGTCCCTTTAAAATTCTATTTTTGTTATTATAAGTAGATAAAAAAAAATTTAAATCAAAAAACATACCGAATTTCAAAAAAACCTTACAATCACTAATAATCACATAAGTTAAGAGAAGAAAATAATTCTTAAAACTTAAAATATTAAATTTATGTATATTTTGTTTCAAAGGTAATTGATATAGTGTTGGACGAAAATGGCGAATGGTATAACTGATAGTTTATTTGGAAAAATAAAAATTCCTTAATTTTTTACCATGTTTTACGGCTATTTACCTTAATTTACGCAAAATATAGTTATGAATAAAATTTACGTAAAATTAAGTAAATTCACATTTGAGGAGTTGAAGGAAGTTGATTATCACCTACTATCTTTATCCTTTATTTTAGTGACATTCAAATGTGAATTTACTTAATTTTACGTAAATTTTATTCATAACTATATTTTGCGTAAATTAAGGTAAATAGCCGTAAAACATGGTAAAAA